>NQII01000301.1:87384-163738 GCA_002778355.1 Clitarchus hookeri
CGTATGCAAATAACAGAGGTATGGAACCAATCAGAGTAACGCGATGCGGTCGGCAGCTAGATCGGTTACTGCTGCTACAATGGCAGGTTATCGAGATTTAAGTGAGTTTGAACGTGGTGTTATAGTCGGCGCACGAGAGATGGGACATAGCATCTCCGAGGTAGCGATAACATTTGGATGTTCGCGTACTACCATTTCCCGAGTGTACCGTGAATATCGGGAATCCGGTAAAACATCAAATCTTCGACATCGCTGCGGCCAGAAAAAAAAAGATCGTGAAAGAACGGGACAAACGACGACTGACGAGAATCATTAAACGTGACAGACGTGCAACCCTTTCTCAAATTGGCGCAGATTTCAATACCTCCTGCATACCTTCAGACATTAGTAGAGTCCATGCCACGTCGTCTTGCGGCACTTGTGCGTGCTCGCGGGGGCCCTACACGATATTAGGCAGGTGTACCAGTTTTTTTTTTTTGGGTCTTCAGTGTATGAAGGCAGCCTTATTGTTAGCGAGAAGGCGAATGTATTGTATGTGAAGTATGTAATTGGCGATGAGTGGGGAAACAAGCACAGACTGCGAGACAAGTGAAGAGCAGTTTGGCCTCGGTGGGAGCAGCGGAGGGTTGGGGCGTGATCTGATTGGCTGGAGGTATTCAGGGTGTCGGCAAGTGCGTGCGGAGTGTAGCGGGCCACGGTGTACATACGCAAGCCGGCACAGTGACGGCAGTGAGTATCCTGCCACTATTCACCTTATATATTATGCAAATAGTTTTGCCTATTATATTATAAGCATTTATTGAGTAATCGGATTCAAAACTTGCCATTTAAATGTGTACTTGCTGTGTATATGCAGAAAAAAAAAAATGAAAACCTGGTAAAATAAAGCAGATTATACAATTTCCACAGGAATTTTTAAAAATGTCTATACCTCGCAGTTTAATGTTTATACATCTATAATAATTTTGGTATTATTTGATAATGTTTTTTTTTTTTTAATATTATAAGACTTTATAATTTTTTAAGAAGAATATATGGTATAGTAATATTTCAATTGTTTAATTTTATTTACCAGTACCTAAATTTTTTTTCAAATATTTTCCTNAATATTATAAGACTTTATAATTTTTTAAGTAGAATATATGGTATAGTAATATTTCAATTGTTTAATTTTATTTACCAGTACCTAAATTTTTTTTCAAATATTTTCCTTTTCTGAAAAGAGGCCGTGGTTGTGTAGCAGTAAGACTACTCGCCTTCCTCCAATCCGAACCGGGTTCAACTCCCGGTGGGGCCACCCCAGGATTTTCGCATGTGGGAATCGTGCCGGACGATGCCGCTGGTCGGCGGGTTTTCTCGGGGATCTCCCGCTTCGCCGCCCTTGCATTCCGGTGCTGCTCCATACTCACCTCGCTCCACCCTCATCGGCTCTCAAGACCTCGTTAAGAGCCTCCGTAATCTCTCCACTCCACTCAAATTCTCCGAAATAAGGCACATTTCGTCTCAGCTGACAACGCGAAACATATTAACTTTCTAACTGCCGGGAACATACTCCAGGAAGGTTAATGAATTTATATTGTACCAGAACATAAAATAGTTTCTCAATTTAACATTGCCAATGAACCAATCTTATGGTACATTAATTCGTTACCAAAAATTCAGGGTCCGTAAATCCTTCTTCGTTTCCAGAAAACCATAAAATTTACAAATAAAATTCCTCAGGGCAAATTTGTCGTCAACTATAACTGTTTGCACCATCGATATTCTGCACACTATTCAGTGCAAACGCCTTTCTAACACTAGCCACACATTCACATGTGGATTCCCACTTTCCCAAATTACGTATTTGACATCTTGTTGAGATGCGTTAAGTGTGTGGAGACCGGAGTCTGGGACTGATATGTTGCACTAAGTAAGTAGGGCTGGAATTGTAATCAGCAGACATTTAAAGACGTCAGTATATGATTCTTGGCTTATTAACCACATGTGTGTTAATACTAATAAGAACTGAATAAGTGGCTATACGTTGGTAAAAAGACAGAGATTAGAACCTTAATTATTACTGAGTGCAGCGTAAATTTAAGTTTATTGGTAAAATCAGTAAGTGAAGTAGGCTAGAGATAGACAGTTGCTCTTTATAAATAATAATAGTATTTGTTTTCACAGCTTTGCTAACAAAAAACAAAATTACATTTTGATTTTTTTATTAACATCTTTATCCCTCACGAATCTGGCCACACCTTATATCATGCAACAATACGTCTATTTATATTACATTTTTAATTTTATCCGCCCTTATTGCAAACTATATTCCGTGACTTAAATATGCTCCATTTTCTTTGAAAATGGTTTAGAGAAAGTACACTAACATTGCAAAGCACGTATTTAAATAAACGGTTTTCTGAACTTTGATCAGAATCAAGCTGTTTCGATATCACCGTTGGTAAAAAAAAAATTAAAGCAGTCTAGAGATAGAATACAGATAGTGGTTCCTGCGCAGTTCTTTCTAAGCCTGAAACTTCCTGTATTTCTACGCATGTTCCAAGACTCGTCGCCTTTTTCTGAAGCAGAGACTCACCATACATAACTCTGGCAGATGTGTATGGCAAATAGATTTTCATTGTGTTCTAAATAATATGTGGTTACAGAACTATATGACTTATATTTTATTCTCCTTTAATCACTAGCTCCTTTATAGTCATTTCGTAGAAAAAAAAAACCTAATTGTGATTTAGGACCCAAACCAAAATGGTTCGCACCAGTTTGAAGTCGGGTCATGTTAGAAAGCAAACGGCAAAAACGCCTACGCCTAATGATTAAGTAACTACGCCTAATTATCACTTACGTTTCAGTAAATCTTAATATATTAATCATGTTTGCGCTCTCCTTTGTCTATGTGAAGTTTCAAGCAGGACAACTCCGTTATCTTTAGGTGCCTATATTTTGTGACAACAGTAAAAGTTCGAACACAATAAAGTAACCTTATAAAAAAGGACAGTTAGAAATGTCGTAATGTAATAAAAATAATGAATTAAAAGTTTTTACCAAATATTATATATATAATTATATATATATATATATTATTATATATTATATATATAATTATATATATATATTATTATATATTATACATGTATATATATTATATACATGTATGTATATGTGTGTATGTATATGTGTGTATACATGTGTGTATATATTATATGTATATATATAAATTATCCGCCAGGTATGAGCAATGTAACGGTGTAGTCAGCTGCTCAGTTGGCAGCAGTGAGCCGGGACTGGGAGATCCCCTGCACGAGTACATGTTATCTACTGGTTGCACCGCTGCAGCCTTGGTATATATACACCTGCAGGCGGTGCCCGCGCGCTATAGCTGTCAGGTGGATCGCCAGTGCCGGCCGGCCACGTCAGGAAGTTGCAACGCAGCATCTGCTACGCTACAGCTAAGGGTAGGTGCCTGCATCTTCCCCTACGCTCTATGTGCCGAGATCCACGTCCCAAGCATAATAACCAACATATTACATGTTACGTATTCCTCGGACGTTAACTTTTCACAACTATATACACGGTGTTTATTAACCACATTGAAAATTTTACATTAACAATTGGAGAGAAATTACAAATAAGCTGAAATGAACATAGAAACTGCTTACTTTACCTTGCACAGCCTAAATGTAAATTGTTCTTTGGGAGATTGAGCCGACGCAACGGATTTTCATAGAAGTTTTCGTAATTGGTGGAGTGCAATATCTAATGGGAGGTTTCATTTTCCTACAAAGCGGAAATTTTAGTCGTTCAGAGAGAGGGCGGTAAAGTGTAGTATTGACGATAATTTATTTTTTTTTATAATGTTTTGAGAAATATGGGAAAGGCCATTGAACAAGGTTAAAGCATAGGAAACAAAACTGAGGATATGGTAAGCATTCGTGATTATCAAGCACAAATAGTTCCAGTTATCAATATAAAACATATAGATTATGCATACACGGGTACCACAGAAGTTATGAGTTGACTCCGTTCTAGAACCACAGTTGCGGATGTAAAATCGAAACAAATGAACTCATGTTCAATCATGAGGCAACAAAGATCGTGCAATAGGGTTATTCCTCAGAATATTCCATACCTGCTTGCGTGCAGGTTTGAGTATAGACACGTGGCCACAGTGGTTGACTTTTGTCGAGCTACTTATTACGCCGTAAATACCCGCATTTTATGGCGGCGTATGATATTGTATCTCAGGAATATTTAGAAACTACGAACCTGATTCTTAGATATTTAAATAAATGTTTGGGTTATGACTTTGACAAGAATACGCTACCCCTTGTCAATTTGAGTATATTACACCGCTCAACAGGCTCGCATTGCGAGTTATGCCTTTCCGTAAAACGGATCTTCCTCGGAAGGCCATCTTTTGCACAACTAACTATCGAACAATGGCGTGTGATTAAAAGGGATCAATAATCGCCATCTTGGATTTAAGGGTTTTTCACCACTGCCTGCATTGCAGATTTCACATTATATTTTTTCTGATCGAAAGGGGAATACGGAATTGATTTGTGCATTTTATAAATTTGGTTATAATTTTGCACTTTTACTAGCGTAATTTCTTTAATCGCCTGCTAGAAATATTATCTTATTTCTTCCTGGCACTTACTAGTCAAAAATTAATAAAGGCGACGAACCTACAACAATTTAATAACGATTCGGAGGCTATAAATAAGGCCCTGACTTGCAAAAATGTTGTTAAACCTTATTAAATTAAACTTTTGGTAAGAAAATAGATAAATCCAAAATGGCGGGTACAAATTTCCCTTGAAAAAAAAAACTATGCGACTTACCCATCGAACAAATTACATGTTGAAATTATATACCGCCGCCTTATCAATATACGTNTTATAAATAAGGCCCTGACTTGCAAAAATGTTGTTAAACCTTATTAAATTAAACTTTTGGTAAGAAAATAGATAAATCCAAAATGGCGGGTACAAATTTCCCTTGAAAAAAAAAAACTATGCGACTTACCCATCGAACAAATTACATGTTGAAATTATATACCGCCGCCTTATCAATATACGTCTCGAATTCCCGTGGAAAAAACTTTTTAAATTTTCTTACACGTGGAAATTCATAAAAACATGAGGAAATTTATAACTAAGATATTACTTTAATTGTTTTATTTGGCAATTTATTATTAAAACAGCCAAGGTAGTACATCGAAAATTGTTTTCTTAATATTTTTTATTTTTAAGTTTGAGAGAAAATAAGGAATACGCAAACAACAGAAGATTATTTAATCAAAATTGTATCGCAATGTGTTAAAATTGATTAGTATACGAAATACCGTACATAATGCCGAATTGATCCGCAGTCCTCAGTATACTGCGGTGTCTGTGTAACTTACGTTCATTTTATGTTTTCTCCGAAGTAACTGAAAGTAGGCCTACTTCACTAAAATACTTAAAATCAGTTTGTTGAAAGCAAAGTCGAGTTTGCCAACGTAATAATCGTCACCCCTTCCCTTATTTATGGAGTCTCCCATAGTTGTCCTGGCCATGACAATCTCGCCACTTTCATTATTATTTCATGGATTTCCTGTATATTACATGGACTAGAATTTATAACTGACCGTAATTTTCCTGGCGAACGGCACTTAATACAACCAACCTTTATTTCCTGTTACATCTACATATAACTCATATACAGCCATTATATATTCTCTACGATATTACCAAAAAGCCATGCTCTGCAGATATTTTTTAATGCAAGGATAAATTAAGTTATCTGCAAGTGAATTAGGCACATTTTCTAGTCCGCGAAGTTCCCAAGACTCCATCTAACAGTAATGAGGGGAAAGCATTAATATTTTGAATTTCGCACTACCTAACGTATAATTAATGTTCATTTTATTAAGTTAGATTAGAGTGGGTAGAGTACAGCGGAGCCTTGCGACAACTTACGAACGACATGCTATTCCTGCGCCTGTCACAAGTGAACTTCCGTCGCCCGTGCCGAGAAGCCTCGTCGTGGGCTGTCCCGCCAACTGAGCTCAGCACAGTCGGCGGTCAGTGCAGCTGTGTACGGCCCCTACTCGATGCCTCAGCGCAGGCTCGCGTGTCACCCCCTCCCCCACCACAAACTATACAGTCAAGTTGAGAGGTTTGGGAGGCTCTTAAGGCGCCCGTCTACCTGGAACTTTTTCCCTCGTTTAGGCCGAGAAGCGCGGGAGCGATAAGGGTGACACTGCCACGCGCATCAAGTAAGCCATCGCCGCTAAGCGCAAGGCTCTGAACTGGCGTGCAGTGTTCTCGTCGTGCTGCGTGTACCTATGGGACTTTCAGCGGTGACCATATTATTTTATTAGTGGGAAGTCTTTAGAAAGGTTCAGTGCAGGCCCCTATAGTAGTTTTGTATGTATCTGATGCGTGCATTTTGAGCTACAGCGCCTTACAAAGGCCGTTTGAGCGGTTTTGGAGTACTGTGAATTGATGTTTCTAACGTACGTGATATTTTGAAAGTACTTAACAGCTCTCGTCTGAAGTGTGTGTTCTTTTCGTAGATCAGCACGTTGGACGAACGCTTAATAGTTTCGTTGAAAAACGTGTATTTCGAACACTCTGCAACGCAGTTCAAGCGCCAGGTAGACGGGCGCCTTAACTACGAGGTCTTGAGAGCCGGTGAGGGGGAAACGAGGCGACAACTGTGCAGCGCCGGAATGCAAGGGCAGTGGGAACGCGAGATCCCCCGAGAAAACCCTGCCCGACCAGAGGCATCGTTCCGCGAAATCCGGGAGTGGCCCGGCCGGGGATCGAACCTGGTTCGCCGTGGGGGCAGGCGAGCAGGCTGACCGGAACTACGCTGTTACCACGCAGGAAAGGGGTTTACCCCGGGGAGTTTTTTTTCTAANGTTTCGTTGAAAAACGTGTATTTCGAACACTCTGCAACGCAGTTCAAGCGCCAGGTAGACGGGCGCCTTAAGCGCAACCTACCTACCAAACCACACATTTGATTGAACGCCTGTGTGGCCATGTATCTCGTGCTGGCGACGCCGATGGCAGATGAGTCGTGTGTGGACTTGTTGCCCACAGATAAAGAGCGAGTCCTTCCTGGAGGACCTGAACAACGTGCTCAACTCCGGCGACGTGCCCAACATCTACCCGCCGGAGGACCTGGAGCAGATCTACCACGCGATGAGGGTGCCCGTCGGCGAGCGCGGCCTGCCGCCCACCAAGCCTAACCTCTTCGCCGCCTACCAGAGGCTCGTCATGTCCAACCTGCACGTCGCCATCACCATGAGGTCAGCCACCCCCTTCCTTCTCTCGTTCCAAATCTTGTCGTCTTCGCTGTAGCACTTTTCCCATCTGAGGCCGGTAGTATATGATACCTGCTGCCGTCCTGGCTCTTGTAACAAGCTTCTAAACCATGTGAAACTAACTCCGGGGTTGCGGAGAGAAGTGATGGTGATGGTATTTGTGATGTGACCGTATGATCGTGTGTGGGGCCCCGTACCGGCTAAGCAGTAGTGCTGTAATGAAGACTAAATTATGCATTGTAAATTTCCACATGTGGTACATCGTGTAGTGACAGAACGCACTAATACACGCCACTCTACAGCACAAGCGTAAGACCCTAACTTGCGGTTCACAATAGAGCCCCCACAACACTTTTTTTTTTTTAAAGACAGACGTGATTTACAACAGGTGTTGAAAGTGGCCACTGTCCATTGGCTAGCATGCGGCCGCACCCCGCAGAACACTGCGTCTCCTTATCGACTGTGGTAACCGCAGCATGAACCTTTGCCACCATATCTGCGATATCATACGCTAGATTCACAGGGCCCTGCGACTAAACGGTTGGCCACAGTACAAAATGACCCGTATATCGTATTCTCAGTTTTCACTTCTCTACGTGACCCCGCTGTTACAGTGAATTTTTTCCACGTTTTATAAGCCTAGTGCAAGGGTCTATATACCAGCCGCTATGCGAGCCGGTATGAAAGATTATATTGCACGACAGCGGTTAGCTTACTATCATTATTAGATACACTTCGGTGGATGCACAGATAAGCGTAGAACTGCTGCTAACCAGTAACTTGTAAAGACCTGTTAAAAAACCAGTACTCATTAATATTGTTTTACTTGCTGTTGATCTACTGATAGATGTTCAGGGTATGAAAAATAATCATTCTAATTCACGAACATATTTTTTTTTCTATTTTAAAAGTAAGCTTAAGCATTTAGAATAAGGAAGGTATTTCTTAACGTAGAGTTGTGATCCGTAATCAGTAGTAAAAAAAAATTGTGTTTGGCAAAATTTATGTTTTCGCTCTCAAAACTGGATTCCGAATAATCTAGCCGAGGCACTACCACTGAACTACCAGATGAAATGTATTGTATTGCATTTAAATGTTCTTGATACAGGCAAGTTTGAAAATGGATTAATTTTTTNAACTACCAGATGAAATGTATTGTATTGCATTTAAATGTTCTTGATACAGGCAAGTTTGAAAATGGATTAATTTTTCATTATCTGGTTAATGTTTTTAATCTTTCGTGCGATTTATTACGGTAATAAAAAGCTGTTTTTATCTAATANTTTTTCATTATCTGGTTAATGTTTTTAATCTTTCGTGCGATTTATTACGGTAATAAAAAGCTGTTTTTATCTAATATGAACGAGTTCCAATCTCACGGACATAGAACGAGCATGGGGTCATCATTATTGGTTTATTTTTCAACTCGTTTCAAGTAGTAACCACGGGGAGCGCCCGGCGCTCTGAAACTGCAATGTGATTGGCCAGACATTATTAACGCTGGTTTAGAACCCGCGAACCGTTCCTGCCACCAAACCTGTCATGAAATCCGACTCTACAAGGCGACAAATGCCATCACGGATCCCATACTCGCTGTACTGAGAGCAATATTCTGTTTCAGATACCAAACAACTTTATTTCAAGAGTATTTGTTTACACTGGACAATATTATGTTCACTCAATTAATATATTCTTGCTCCAAAGATCTGCATTAGGCCCTTTAAATCAAATAAAGCATTAAAAATTATAATTTGAGCCGAACATTTATTTTGTTGTCACGACCTCGTCTGCATGCAGTTGGTACCTGTGGAAATATTTTACAAGTACGTTGNGCCGAACATTTATTTTGTTGTCACGACCTCGTCTGCATGCAGTTGGTACCTGTGGAAATATTTTACAAGTACGTTGAACTGATTGGTTTGGTTTCCGCAAACCTAATAAGTATCGTGTTAGGGTCAAATGAATATTTAGTTTGGAGTGAATAAGTATTTGGTTGGCTGGAATAATAAAATTTTTTGAGTATTTTAGAACTCTTGGCGACAAAAAAAAAATCAGCTTGGCCCGTTACCGGCATTTGTTTGTTTGGATGTAGGGTAATCAGGTCATTATATTGCCTTCATTCTAATTTACAACTCGAGAGTTTGTTTATAATTTATGTTACAGTTAGAATAGCAGAGCTATAAAACTTGNCCTTCATTCTAATTTACAACTCGAGAGTTTGTTTATAATTTATGTTACAGTTAGAATAGCAGAGCTATAAAACTTGAAAATACTTGACGTAAACGTCATACGTTAAAATAACAAAAATATAGCCTACATACCGTCCTAACAGTCCCCTTGGTTCGAACCTCTGTACTTCTTTCGCTTATACTTATAATAACAGCAACTGTAATATACTTACTGTGATGCAAATCTTAAGTTACACTAACCAAATTTGACATGTTTGGGGCAACTAAATAAGAACAAAAATAAATTGGTTTTGGCAACAAAATATGTAATTGTCCGTATACAACAGTTAATTTGATTGCCCCAACCCCGTTTTGTTTTATATGCAAAAAAAAAATCTTTCTCTCAGTATGGTAAAACAGCTGCTACGACAAACTTTGCACGAGTTTTTGCGGAATCTTGTACCGTGAAATGCGGCCATAGGACCGGGATTACGATGCTTTCACCTTACGCGTGTAATACGCATCGCGTTACACTTTCACATACCTACGTAAAGCATGGTATTTTTTGGTGCCATAATATGATGCTTCACGTGAATGCATAGTGGACGAGAAATGTTGGAAGAATGACTTGTTGCTTTTCAAATTGTAAACCATAAATATTAAAATTTTACAGGCGTATTTGTTTTATAATATTGATGTAGCCGAAATCAGATTGTGACCGTCGTGCGTTCGTGATTTACTTGAAACAATTACGAGATAGCGAAAACCTCATAACCCGTGAGTTGCAAATAATTTTCGTGTGCATGTGAATAAGTCGAGAATAATACAAATTGATCTACTGGAGAAAATTATATTGTTTTTCTTAAGGTACTAATAATTGCAGACATAATGTTAAATATTTGACAGTTCGTGTAAGCAATTTTATATTTATGAGGAACATAATTTAATTGCGGTAATGCACAAAAACTTTATAATACTACCTTTTATTATACTTTAGTCCTCAGTTCTGGAAGAAAATGACGTATGCGCTAGGTTAAATACGTAAGCAGACGACACGGCGAAAAAAAAAATTACGAAAAGCAAAGATAGCACAACTTCGTCCCTATTGTGATTTGTCAACAAGATCACGTGGTACAGTCTCACATAACGCATCGCGCAAAAGTTAGGTATTGACAAGCTTTTCTGTATGTGAACATACGTTTTACGTAATGTGAAACTATTATATTAGGTCTCATTCAAATACGTTAGTGAAGGTATAGCAACCTTAAGTGAACGTTCTATTATAATGTATTACGTGAAATGTTAGAGTCCTGGCGTAACTCTCCGTATACGTTATACATAATTGTTTTATTCATTTTCACACACAAAATTGTACTACTGCCAATTCTGAGGCAAGAAGCTGCAGCTCTTTACCTGCATAACAAAGCGAGGTGGCGCATTCAGGAGGTCCCGGATTCCGTTCCAGGTCCAGCTATCGTCATTTCTGTTTTCCATCGATTTCAGAAATTACTCCAGGCGAATGCGCGATGAAAAATGAAAATCCTTAAGTGGTTCCCGCTCGAGGCAGGGTCATGCTTGGATGAGGGGGGCCGCAGTGACGCTGCGGGAAGATCGCTCGCCTACCACCAAGGCAAACTGGGCTCCATACTCACCTCGCTTCACCGTCATCGGCTCTCAAGGCCTCGATATTAAGAGCCGTCCAAACGTTTTCACTCTCTGTACTTCACGTTTGGATGAAAGGAGGCTGGAGCTAATCGGAGTCGGTTGTCCTACCCCGGCTGGCATCAGTAGTAGATAAAAAGCTGACTTTGGTGCAATGGCGTCTTGCGCGGAGCGTAGTAACTGTTCATGCTATGATGCTTGATGTCGGTGACCTTGATCTTTACCTTTGACCTTGACTAAGTGACCTTGAATTAACTTGAACCCAAAAAAATGCCAAAATATCCGAACATTTTTTAAAAACAATTATAAAAATACTTATTTAAAAATTAGTATTAACAATTATTTAAAATTATTTTAAAAAGTTTTATTTTAAAAATTATTATTTAAAAAATATTTTAAAGATTTACGTTTCTGGAGGTCTCCCCAGTTCCACGTTTAGCAACGACTGAAACCCTCCAATAATTCACATTGTCTTAAAATTCCCCACCCCACCTCCTCACCCTTTCTCATTCCATCGTATGCAGCCATCTTGGTTTTTTAGTTTGTCATTTGTTTATACATTGCTGGAGGATGCCATCTTGTATTTCATATGTTTACTGTTACATCACTTAGGAGGCGCTAGTGTCTGAATACTCGATATCGCAACCAGACGAGCTGTCGATTTAGCCACCAGGTGTCAGCCATATTTGTCTATTTTTTAATGTATAGGTGGTGCTGTCGGCTCCCTCCATATTGAATTCTATTTTCAATGTATAGGTGGTGCTAATTTCTCGATTATGCTGTCTGCTATCGGCGTGTACCGAATGGTGACACGGACCATTCCTGCAAAGAACATAAATTGTCATAATTAATTTTTTTGTTTTATTTTTCAATGTAAGTGTTTTTATTTTAAATAATTTTTATACAAAGTGGAGGGGTTTGAAATAAATCAAACAGCAAGTTTTTTAAACTAATTTTTTTGGTAATGTACAAAATGAGAAAACACCTACATATTGACAATTTATCTTTTACACTTTGTTTTATGTTTTCNTTTTTTTGGTAATGTACAAAATGAGAAAACACCTACATATTGACAATTTATCTTTTACACTTTGTTTTATGTTTTCAAGGAACTGTTTCCCAGTGAGTCCTGATTTCTTTAAGTAATCGGTATAATGCTTAAAACACTGTTTGCAGACATGAACTTTGTACCCATACGAAGTAATCTGCGAGTTAATCAGTGGTGAAAAGTTTTTTATAAAACAATAATGCGAAATATTCTTCGTTAAGTCCTACGTAGACATCTCCTCCAGCGCTATGTAACCACCCGGAGACAGCTGCTTTCACCTCCTCATCGTTTCGGAATCGTNTTTTTTTGGTAATGTACAAAATGAGAAAACACCTACATATTGACAATTTATCTTTTACACTTTGTTTTATGTTTTTAAGGAACTGTTTCCCAGTGAGTCCTGATTTCTTTAAGTAATCGGTATAATGCTTAAAACACTGTTTGCAGACATGAACTTTGTACCCATACGAAGTAATCTGCGAGTTAATCAGTGGTGAAAAGTTTTTTATATAACAATAATGCGAAATATTCTTCGTTAAGTCCTACGTAGACATGCGTAGACATCTCCTCCAGCGCTATGTAACCACCCGGAGACAGCTGCTTTCACCTCCTCATCGTTTCGGAATCGTCGTCCACCGAGATCCTTTTTCAGCTTACCGAAAACATGAAAATCGCATGGCGCTAAGTCTGGACTGTATGGATGCTTGAATCGCTGCAGCAGTTCGGACGTCTGGCGGGCCGTGTGAGGTGTTGCGTTATCATGCAACAAAATCACGCCGCTTCTCTTTGATTGCTTTACGTAACCGGCTCAACGATGAGGAGGTGAAATCATATGTCTCCGGGTGGTTACATAGCGCTGGAGGAGATGTCTACGAATCCGGAATCGAAAAGTTGGTTGACCGTTCCGAGAAATGTTTACAATCTCTTGGGGACTATGTGGAAAAGTGAACTTACATTGTATGTTGTCATAGCCGTGTTGCCTATGCATAGGTGGTTTCATACATGGCCATAACGTGGAAGTGTAACTTATTTATTGATTTGCCCTCGTATAAAAACTAATTTTTTTGTAGTTTCACACACGAGTGCTTCGAAACTAGTTCCCAAAGTGTTCTATAAGGAACTGCAGGAATTAAGGTGTGTGTATATATATATATATTTATAATCTTTGTTAAAGATCTGCAAAATTAAACATTTATTTCCTGTGTATTTTCACCTTTGACGTCCTGGCAAGAGTTACCAATACAATTCGAAAACGTAAGAAGCAAAACTACAAACATTCCCAAGCAGGTACAACAATAAAGCGATCAGTTACCATGGCAACAGATGAAATTCCCATTACTTATTGAAATGAGGCCACGTGTTGTTTCCCGCTTGTTCATAACAAGCCAAATACAGGTCCTGTGATTTCCTACAAACGCTACTCACTCGTTATATATGAAGAAATATCAAAGACGAAGGAAAGAAAGTAGTCACTTTACAATATAACATTATATATACTTGTTAAGCTGAAGTATCAAAAACATGTGTTTATTATACTGTATCTTCAAAACACAATGAAAAGTTGATAAATTTAAAATAAAAAAACGCTCAACACTAAACTTGTGGTTTTCGCGTATCAAGCAAGGATATCAGTATGTCGCTTTGAACAGTCAAGGGTTGACAGTCAACAATAAGTTTACTAATTACGCGTTTGTGGAGTCATTGTCGGCTGCAACAAAGGGCAGGAAGACCTTTCCAAAGGACTAGATTGTCTCTTTCCAAGGATCTTTCCAAGGACTAGATTGTGATGGAAAAACACGCACCTTTGAACCGACGTTCGTGTGACAGGTTAGTTGGCAGACGACGTTATTAGCAGTACCCGGTGGTTCTATCAACAACCCTAGTTGATCAGGTACTGCTCCATTAAAACTTGGGGGTTAAACGTGCCTTTTACTGCATCCTGGAGCCCAAGTGATTAGCTTCTTTTATAACTTTGTACTTTATTGCTGCACGTATCATTAAACGTAGCAGTGTGTGTACTTGTATGGCGGTTGCACGTTTTATACCACCTACCGATATGAAACATCATATAATTGGAGATATTAAAAAAAAATTCTAGTGATGTAACTATTAATATTATTCCGTTATTAGCTATTTTTTAAATTACTTTACAATGTCTACCTTAATAAAACGTTGAATCATTTATTCGTCGTAGTAGCGCATTTGATAGGTTTTAATTGCAATGTGTTCGATTTTAGATGGTGGCCTTTCACGGTTCGCTTTCAGAAAGTCGTATTTTTTTTAAAAGCCTATCAGGACTTATTTTTTGGCTATTCCTCAAACTACAAAACTTACATTCAATTGTAGTACAAATATGGATGACTTACTGAAGATTCGTGTTCAGAATTTCGTGCTTGGATCCAACGGCGATGCCTGGCTAATTTCATTATCTTATAATCTTGAACTTACTTTTCCTTTCTTGNTTGCCTATGCATAGGTGGTTTCATACATGGCCATAACGTGGAAGTGTAACTTATTTATTGATTTGCCCTCGTATAAAAACTAAATTTTTTGTAGTTTCACACACGAGTGCTTCGAAACTAGTTCCCAAAGTGTTCTATAAGGAACTGCAGGAATTAAGGTGTGTGTATATATATATATATATATATATTTATAATCTTTGTTAAAGATCTGCTAAATTAAACATTTATTTCCTGTGTATTTTCACCTTTGACGTCCTGGCAAGAGTTACCAATACAATTCGAAAACGTAAGAAGCAAAACTACAAACATTCCAAAGCAGGTACAACAATAAAGCGATCAGTTACCATGGCAACAGATGAAATTCCCATTACTTATTGAAATGAGGCCACGTGTTGTTTCCCGCTTGTTCATAACAAGCCAAATACAGGTCCTGTGATTTCCTACAAACGCTACTCACTCGTTATATATGAAGAAATATCAAAGACGAAGGAAAGAAAGTAGTCACTTTACAATATAACATTATATATACTTGTTAAGCTGAAGTATCAAAAACATGTGTTTATTATACTGTATCTTCAAAACACAATGAAAAGTTGATAAATTTAAAATAAAAAAACGCTCAACACTAAACTTGTGGTTTTCGCGTATCAAGCAAGGATATCAGTATGTCGCTTTGAACAGTCAAGGGTTGACAGTCAACAATAAGTTTACTAATTACGCGTTTGTGGAGTCATTGTCGGCTGCAACAAAGGGCAGGAAGACCTTTCCAAAGGACTAGATTGTCTCTTTCCAAGGATCTTTCCAAGGACTAGATTGTGATGGAAAAACACGCACCTTTGAACCGACGTCCGTGTGACAGGTTAGTTGGCAGACGACGTTATTAGCAGTACCCGGTGGTTCTATCAACAACCCTAGTTGATCAAGTACGGCTCCATTAAAACTTGGGGGTTAAACGTGCCTTTTACTGCATCCTGGAGCCCAAGTGATTAGCTTCTTTTATAACTTTGTACTTTATTGCTGCACGTATCATTAAACGTAGCATGTATGGCGGTTGCACGTTTTATACCACCTACCGATATGAAACATCATATAATTGGAGATATTAAAAAAAAATTCTAGTGATGTAACTATTAATATTATTCCGTTATTAGCTATTTTTTAAATTACTTTACAATGTCTACCTTAATAAAACGTTGAATCATTTATTCGTCGTAGTAGCGCATTTGATAGGTTTTAATTGCAATGTGTTCGATTTTAGATGGTGGCCTTTCACGGTTCGCTTTCAGAAAGTCGTATTTTTTTTAAAAGCCTATCAGGACTTATTTTTTGGCTATTCCTCAAACTACAAAACTTACATTCAATTTTAGTACAAATATGGATGACTTACTGAAGATTCGTGTTCAGAGTTTCGTGCTTGGATCCAACGGCGATGCCTGGCTAATTTCATTATCTTATAATCTTGAACTTACTTTTCCTTTCTTGGAGTAACCATTTTAAAACTTGCCGTATAAATGAAAGCGCCAAGCAGCATTCAAACACACTCATTCCTGTGAAATACAATACTTATAAATTCAACTTTGCATATTTTGCTCGGTTATTACATTACCGTCTAGGAACAACTTTCTCTGAACTATTTGTCTCTTTACGTATTAATTTATCAAGACAAAATACCGGCTACGAAATCAAACTAATTCAAATTAGGTAGTTTGTTATTTCAAGCAAACATCCCAATAGATTGCTGTACAAATATATTTACGTGGTTCCTTTCATAAATAATGTTGATGTAACGCAAATATCAAAACTATTGCTTCGCCGACACTATAATTAAGCTATAATTTGACCTTGAAGCAATATGACAAATGCAAATCATGTTTTTTTTCAGACGTAATATGACTGTTTTATGTGATTTAAAAAGTGCTGACATCTTAAGCTGCGTATTAAGGCATATGCAGCTGCTTGTTGCTGCAAAATTTTAATGGTGTTTCACCCCCCCCCCCNTACTATGAGTATTTTTAATCTATATAAAATGTTTATTGGCGATTCTGCATGACTCGCTTCTTATTCGTTTTTTTTTTTATTCTGAAACTCAGATGACAATCCCCTCTTCGAAAATGATTTACTGTTTCCATGACTTAACTGCAGTATTACAACTCCACGTTTTGTGATCGTTGAATGTTGCTCCAGCATTGCTGGAGTTAACGTACTTCCTAGCCTGTGCGCCAGGAGAGGTAGATCTGGTGCACGCACAGTTTGATGTTGATGGCGTGTTGATGGTGTGTTGCAGCCCCATAGGCGAGGCGTTCAGGGCACGTCTGCGACAATTCCCTGCGCTCGTCAACTGTTGCACCATCGACTGGTTCAAGCCTTGGCCCGAGGCCGCCCTTCGGGTGAGTACTTCACAATTGTATTCTCGAAATACCTGTAACATTGCTTGCGTAGGAACTAGCTCAACAACTAGCTCAAACTTAAGCTTACGTCAAGAATACAGTACTGGAGATTGAGCAATAGTAATAACAGAATTATAACTAGCAACAATCTCATTAATAGCAAACGTCAGACGAGAGTTTCATTCTAATGAGTTTTATGTACAGGTTCGCTTTGCAAGGAATGACTGCTCATAATGGATCTGGTATTCTAGAGTTTTGCTTTTACAGACATCCTCACAACAGTACAGTGACTAGTGTTAGTTATCTTAGTCAAATAGATTCAAGAGACATTATACACTGAGGCGNCATCCTCACAACAGTACAGTGACTAGTGTTAGTTATCTTAGTCAAATAGATTCAAGAGACATTATACACTGAGGCGACAAAAGTCATGGGATACCTCCTAATATCGTGTCGGACCTCCTTTTGCCAGGCAATGTGCAGCAACTCGACGTGGCATGGACTCAACAAGTCGTTGGAAGTCCACGGCAGAAATATTTAGCCATGCTGCCTCTATAGACGTCCATAATTGCGAAAGTGTTGCCGGTGCAGGAGTTTGTGCACGAACTGACTTCTCCATTATGTCCCATAAATGTTCGATGGGATTCATGTCGNGACTCATCTGACCAAGCCACGGTTTTCCAGTCGTCTAGGGTCCAACCGATATGGTCACGAGCCCAGGAGAGGCGCTGCAGGCAATTTCGTGCTGTTAGTAAAGGCCCTCGAGTCGGTTTTCTGCTGGCATAGCCCAGTACAGCCAAAGTTCACCGCACTGTCCTAACGGACACGTCCGTCGTACGTTCCACATTGATTCCTGCGGTTATTTCACGCAGTGTTGCTTGTCTGTTAACACTGACCATTCTGCGCACACGTCGTTGGTTTCAATCATTAAGTGCAGGCGGTCGGCCAATGTGTTGTCCATGGTGGGAGGTTATGCCTGAAATTAGGTATTCTCGGCACACTCTTGACACTGTGTATCTCAGAATGTTGAATTCCCTAACCATTTCCGAAATGGAATGTCCCATACGTCTAGCTCCAACTACCATTCCGCGTTCAAAGTCTGTTAATTCCCGTCGTGCGGCCATAATCACGTCAGAAACCTTTTCAAATGAATCACTTGACTAAAAATGAAAGCCCAACCAATATACTGCTCATGTATACATTTTGTACGCGATACTACTGCCATCTGTATATTTTCATATTGCTATCCCGTGTCTTTTGTCACTTCTTTGTCTGTTGGAAGACGTTTGCTATTAATGAGATTGTTGCTAGTTCTAATTCTGTTATTACTATTGATCAATCTCCAGCAACGGGCAAGTTGCTTTTTTTTTTCAATAACAGACTTTCCGTAAATTCAACATAACTTTTCGTAAATTCACGGAAATTTCCCATAAATTTGATAGTAAGCTTTCCTGTGCCTCCGTTTTAAAAAGAAGTTCGTTAAATATTTGATTTTCGTTATGAAGGCGAGTCACTGTAAATAAAAATTAAATTTCCAACAGTTAAAATATTTTATTCTGAAGCGAGATTTGAACACAAATCGAAAATTATGTATTTCGCGACTGACTTCTTATCTGCGACCATACCATAGCAATGTTGAATGTAAATATATTATTTTCAAAATGTGACATACGTAATTTTTTTTTCAGAATCTAGTAATGTATGAGTTTTTTAAGTATTACAAACTATTACAAGTGCCTGATGCCATTTTGCGTTTGATATAATAGGTCTAAGTGGCGTAGACATCTTAACAGCCGCAGAAAGTTATAATTATCTGGTTACGGTGGCGAATAAAACTTCGTGTAGACACGGAATTGTTCGTTCCCGAAACCCGAACATGTAGGAAGTTACGGAGTGGTTCAGTAATTTTTTTTATTTACGGAACTCTGTTCCGTTTTTTGTCTCTGCGGATCGCGTTTCTGTTTAAACTTAACATTTCCGTTCAAATGTCCGTGAATTTTCGGACATTTTTAACAGTGTAAAAGTACTCTAAAACATTCATAAGAGTGTAGAACGTAAAATAATCACTATATAATTGAAATATTTAGGACACTGTTTCGGAAAAGTTTCTTAAATGCTCTACGTTTGCAACAACTGTACCAGTGAGTTGTTATTAAAATACCATAGTTCTTCCGTAGGTCTACTGTTCTTACAACAGCCAAGTTCTGTAGACTGTTCACGGTAAAATGAGCACTTTTGAAAGCCCTGCTTAAGATCTACTTGTATGTACTTTGTGTATTCTTCCACCATATGTACAATTAGCGTTACCATGGGCCTGATCACTTTGTTCGTGCGTCAGTCAAGGGCAATTGTAATTTTTTTAGAAAAGTAAATGTTTTACAAATGTTTTTATTGTTACACTTACGTGCATTAAAAAAANGGGCAATTGTAATTTTTTTAGAAAAGTAAATGTTTTACAAATGTTTTTATTGTTACACTTACGTGCATTAAAAAAACAAAAAGTAAAATAAAATATTCTACTAATCAAAAATGTTTACTTAACACTTTTAATTCAACGTTAGCACGCGGAAATACTTTCCATCCGTCGTTGCCAACTTTACTGGGCACGTGACAGTCAGTGTGCCCATTAAAATATGCGCAGGCAGGGCAGTGACATTTTTCAAAGGTTGATTTTAAAAAGTGCTCACTTTACCGTGAATAGTCTTAAAAACGGATTTAATNGGCAATTGTAATTTTTTTAGAAAAGTAAATGTTTTACAAATGTTTTTATTGTTACACTTACGTGCATTAAAAAAAAAGTAAAATAAAATATTTTACTAATCAAAAATGTTTACTTAACACTTTTAATTCAACGTTAGCACGCGGAAATACTTTCCATCCGTCGTTGCCAACTTTACTGGGCACGTGACAGTCAGTGTGCCCATTAAAATATGCGCAGGCAGGGGCAGTGACATTTTTCAAAGGTTGATTTTAAAAAGTGCTCACTTTACCGTGAATAGTCTTAAAAACGGATTTAATNGGGCAGTGACATTTTTCAAAGGTTGATTTTAAAAAGTGCTCACTTTACCGTGAATAGTCTTAAAAACGGATTTAATGTCTGCTAATGACAAAAATAAAACGAAGCTACCTACCAGATTTAAGAATATGGAGGAAGGGAGAAACTTCAGGAGATATTTACACTTCTTACGGTCTACATTTGAGCACGTGAGTAAAAAAGTGAACCATGTCCATTTTTTGGTCAATTTGAAATAACTCAGTTTTATGAGAGCTGATGAGCGGTTCTTTCCGAGAAAAAAATCGGATCATGTCCTGAAATGTANTTGAAATAACTCAGTTTTATGAGAGCTGATGAGCGGTTCTTTCCGAGAAAAAAATCGGATCATGTCCTGAAATGTGTACTACCCTATGACAAACCTGTGTACTGCTAAGAGTTATGACATTTCTACTCAGTAGTACAATGGGCTATGTCCACTGGCTGCTTGAAATGGCAGACGCAGAGGTTTAATGTGATATNCATTTCTACTCAGTAGTACAATGGGCTATGTCCACTGGCTGCTTGAAATGGCAGACGCAGAGGTTTAATGTGATATATTAAGTGACTGTGGCAGTGATAAAAAAAAAAGTAAGTATACATTACAGAATGCGGTTTAACATGTATCTGTTGATATTTATTAACAATATTTTTGTTCTTAAAACTTGATAATCTGGACTAAGTTTGGCAATGAGGTGACGAATTGTAAAATAACAATTTTTCAGAAAATGAGACGAATAAAAGCCACTCCGATGCATTTGAAACTAGCTCTGAAGAGAAACATAGCTCGGATGGGGAGACAGGTTTTCACAGTAGAGACGTAATTGCTGAATTTGGTAATCGTATCCATCGTACCAATGAAAATTATAGTACATGTTGAATGCAAATATGGAATGTATACTGACTGTATACTTATTTCATCATAGACATAACAGCAACTAGCAGAGGCCAAAAAAGTAAAATACAGCCCGATAAGTGGCTTGACAATGTGTGCATATCACTTAAGAACCCTGGCAAGGCCTACGTAACCAAACTAGGGAGGCATGTTCAGGAGAAAAGACTTCCTAACCTCTCTAGCCATAAGTGCAGGAATGATTGTACCAGTAAGATGAATGCCGATGATATAAAAGCAGCTCATACTTCACTTTGGGTTTTGGAAGATGTGAATGCACAAAAATAGCCTCATTGCACGGTCTATTCAGAGGAAAGAAGTGGCACCCCATAGGGCTTCAGACGGGAGACCTAACAAAACGGAAGAGAAGAAACCAAAAGAAACAACACGTATCTACACAGTGCATTCTAAAGATGGTAATGTTGTGGTTTGCAAGACATTCTTCTAGAAACTGTCACAAATCAGTAGCGGTCGACTTGGTAGGGTGCTCAAAAACTCAGTTGCTGCGGTACCAAAATTGAATGGCAGAGGTCAGCATAATTGCCATAAGAAAGTTGATCAGTCTTCTGTGAAGGAGCACATAGCTTCCTTCCCAAAGTATGTCAGTCATTGTACTAGAAGCCATCATACAGATACGAATGATATAAAGTATCTTTCTTCGAAATTAAATATATAAACTATGTACAGTTTATACCTGGACTTTTGTAAGGAACGAGAAATAGATCCTATTAAGGAATGGGCTTACATGAAATGTTTCAATGAATATTTTAATTTATCGTTCCACGTCCCAAAGAAAGACAGATGCAAAATATGTGACACATTTAAAATTGATATACAGACGGCAAGTGGTCATGAAAAAGAACCGCTGCAAGATGCACATGAACTACATCCAAGATATACAGAGGCTTCAAGGGGGAAGGGGGTCTTAGAAACGGCAAAACTGAGGCTTCTGCATAAACGCTAGTTTTCAGTTTCGACTTGGAAAAGACATTACCTTGTCCCGAAGTTACGACAAACATTGCGTGCTACTGCAGACAGTTACATGTGCATTACCTTGGAATTCACAATTTTGGGAGTGATGAATCTACAATGTTCATGTGGCATGAGGGCATTGTCTCAAGAGGACCAGATGAAATTGGTTCTTGTGTAATCGGGTACTGCAAACAAAAATTACGAAATGGAGTGAAAAATATCGTAACTTATCCGACAGTTCCGGCGGATGGAATAGAAACTTCATAATGATCATAGTAGGATGTTATCTTGCGAGCAAAGGAGTGAGCAGTTTTGGACGACGGTTCATGAGAACAGGACACAGTTTTCTCCCTAATGATGCTGATTTTGGAGTGATAGAGAAAGATCGCCGAAAACACGACATTTACGTTCCTGAAAATTTGATGGAATTGGCGTCAAAGGCGAAGAAGAATAAACCATTCCAGGTTATTAGGATGCAAACAAACGATTTTGTGTAAGTTGCAGATTGGGTGAAAAAATACTGCTGTTCACAGAAACAAGACTGTAGATGGACACCAAGTGAAATGGCTACAAATTCAGTGTCTACGAATAACATCTAGTGAACCAATGATAATGAAATTCAAATACTAAATGAGTAGCATTGAAGACTGGAAGAGTGTAGACTTTGCTCGGTGAAAGAAAGGTCGCCCTTCATGGAGATGCGAATCTGAGCCTACCATTGTACATATCCAGAAGGACGATAACTCACTGATGCTAAACTGAAAGACCTCAAGAAACTTCTTCCTTACACACCCCCCGTGCACCACTTCTTCTATGAGAATCTTCTGTTACAAGATGAGCTTAATGAAGAAGATGAGATTTTTGTGTCTGAAGAGGAAGACGGTGAAACCAGAGAATAAAGTTCTTAAGAGAAAATACCTCTGTCTTAGTACAATGTCTGTTTTGTGTCTAATATCAAATATAAGGTGCATATTGTAAAACGTATGTGAGTTTAAATGTATAAAACGGACATGGTCCATATTCTCCTGAAGTTGTGTCCACGAACAATAATAACAACAACTTTGTGCCATCAAGATGACTGAAATACGTTTTTCTTCATAACTGTATTCTATTACTGTTACTGCATCTGTACTGAACCTAATAAACACTTTTTGCCCATATACCATTCNTCTTCATAACTGTATTCTATTACTGTTACTGCATCTGTACTGAACCTAATAAACACTTTTTGCCCATATACCATTTATAATGTATGTAATATACAACATAATATACCGAATTAGCCGTTTCTCGAATGTGACATATTGGACATGGTCCAGTTTTTTACTGAAGGGCTCATTTGTGAACTGAGCGAGTAAATTGAAATCGTAAGTGTATACATGCAATAGTCTGGGAGGGTGGGAATACGTTTAATACAATGCTAAGTCATCGTGATTCGAATAAGGTACGTGGTTTTGTGTCGATTTATGCATGCTATTTTGAATATGAATTAAATAGTCTTTGTTGGAGGGTTGGGTCAGGTGACAAACAAGAGAAAGGATGAATCTCAGATGAATCTTAGGATGAACTCTGAATTTCCATTGTCATTTCAGTGCTATAATATATATTTCCCGTGAATATTATGTTACTAATCTTAGTGCCGACAAGTGTACGTGCGTAATTATACATATATATATACATATATATATATATATACAAATACACATTGATTTATTTTTAACCTGTGAGTCCTTTTTCCCCTTCTGGGTTATGTGCAAAAGCAGTGTGTGGTGATATGCTGACAAAGGGAGATTGTAATTTTCCCGACGAGAATGACAGTCAAACTGATTAAAGGAGGATAATAAACCAAAGCAAGAAGTACGCAGCGCAAAATTTCGCAATTTCCTCTAACCCCGAAACCATTCTCTCTTAAGCATTTTAAGTGCATCCATAACAATAGCATACGTGACATCGTGAGGAATGTTGAATTTTTAGGCCCGTGGCACATCTGGTGCGCATTTTATGAATACGGGGGCCTCTCAACCAAGGCGACGTGGCTTCGATTCCCAGCTGATTCACCCCTGAGTTTCGCAGGATGGAAGCCGGGCAGATGTTGCTCTCAGCTAGCAGGCTTTCTCTGAGAACTCCCGTTTCTCCATGACTGCATTACAACGCTCACCATCGTGTCACCCAATAGATATAATTATGTAATACGTAATTATGTGATTATTAATTTGGGCGTGCATTTCTTACCTCTGTTAAACTGGTCTGAGAAAGTAAAAATACGAGGCCAGCTAATACTGCACAGGTAATGAGGAGTGCACTGGGTCTGTTAGTGCGAGTCGGCAATATTGTACAGTCTATCAACGGTTTCTTCAAACGTTTTGAAACAAAGCTTTGAAAATTCGCTCCANTTTTAGGCCCGTGGCACATCTGGTGCGCATTTTATGAATACGGGGGCCTCTCAACCAAGGCGACGTGGCTTCGATACCCAGCTGATTCACGCCTGAGTTTCACAGAATGGAAGCCGGGCAGATGTTGCTCTCAGCTAGCAGGCTTTCTCTGAGAACTCCCGTTTCTCCACGACTGCATTACAACGCTCACCATCGTGTCACCCAATAGATATAATTATGTAATACGTAATCATGTGATTATTAATTTGGGCGTGCATTTCTTACCTTTGTTAAACTGGTCTGAGAAAGTAAAAATACGACGCCAGCTAATACTGCACAGGTAATGAGGAGTGCACTGGGCCTGTGAGAGCGAGTCGGCAATATTGTACAGTCTATCAACGGTTTCTTCAAACGTTTTGAAACAAAGCTTTGAAAATTCGCTCCATNTTTTTTTTTTTTTTTTTTTTTTTTTTTTTTTCAAAAAATGTTATGTATCACAAGCGTTTTATACTTCTGTGAACAGAAAATTATCTTATTTTTGGTTAAATTACACTTTTACTTATATTTTATTTATAAATTACATTTGATTCATAGTTGAAATGAATGAAAATAGTGAGAAAATATGTGTGTTGGTAATGTCTAGTAATAAAGAGTTCTTATGCAAAATATTATTAAATGGCGTGCTCTCCCGTTGGTGTAGTTTTAGAGACTTAGTCAAGCTTCGTTTGCATTAGCCGGGGAAATTGCCTGAAAGTAGAGCTTAAGCAGGGCTTCAGAAAAGTTTGAAATAACCGTGAGTGGACTACATGTGAGCAGTGGAATGTGAGGCAATAAAATGGCGTTTAACTCCAATGCTGTGGAAAAAAACTTGTCATAGAAGAAGTACCGCCATATTCTCAAGCAGACAAGACTGTTCGGATAACGAATGGCGTATAACAAAGAGATTTAAGTTCTTCTAAGTGAACATATCGTACGAAGGGCTGTCATGCCAGAAGAACAGACACTGTGATGTGGTAGGGATGTGGCATGTGGCGGGTAGTTNATATCGTACGAAGGGCTGTCATGCCAGAAGAACAGACACTGTGATGTGGTAGGGATGTGGCATGTGGCGGGTAGTTCAATTAAAGTGACGCAGTAGAGATATGACAAAGATGTGTCAGGTACACATCATATCTAGCAGTACAAGTTTTACGAGACATTGCCTCCAAGGGAAGAGCAGAAACGTGAGCACGAGCAGTTTTCACAGCCATCTAAAGAGCGTGTGTGTGACAGGGGAAAATGTGTTGCCATAACTACCAAAAAAATAAAAGCACGATAACGTCAGGGAAAGTGCGTCAAATAACACAGATAATAAAGCTTGTTCAGAAAAGTTAACCAAATGACACAAGGAGAATAAATTAGCCATTGTATGGATAGAAATTTCAGGAGGCGTATAACATGGGATGGTTAATTCACTACCAACGTTTGAAAAAAAAAAATAGCCTTAATAAGCAGCTATATCAACCAGCGTACATAATGTTCAAACCGGAAATTATGTCTTGCTCTACTACAAAAGAACGTTGAAATTACATAACGGGAAGTTCCAAATTTGTTACCAGGCGAGATTTTTAAGTGAAATAGACGGCGGGGAAAAAGGAGATCTCCGAGAAAACCCGCCGACCAGCGGCATCGTCCGGCACGATTCCCACGTGCGAAAATCCTGGTGCGACCCCGTCAGGAATCGAACCCGGTTCGCATAGGTGTGAGGCGAGTAGTCTAACTGCTACACCACCGTGGCCCCCGAAACACTAGAAAACAGTAAATATTCGTATATATAATATGACTGCAATGTCAGAGACAAGATGGTCACAATTCTTTGTAGCATCCAGGATGTTCAAAGTGCTGAAACCAAAAATGATAGGCACACCTCTTCAAATATTTCATTCGTGTCCTAATAAAACTTACACGAGTTTGCCTGTCAAAGAGTTGGCATTGGCAACATGGCCACAAATCTGCACGCGAGTGTCATGCCAGCTAAAAACATAAAGTGTTGTTGGTCCCTTGATGTCCACTTATTTCTTCAAACAAACTGTCCGCGATCCACAGAGAAATACATACGGTGTGCCGATTTGCATGTTGTCAGTCTACATGGAATGCCCATTATTTTTTAACTGCATTATTTTATTTTCAATATATTTTGTTCACCGCAGTATCGATCAATGCTTATTTGTGCGTGGAAATATAATATGCATCACAAAACGAATTGCTAGCGTTCAGAAATAAGTTTGACGTGAACTTTTTGAGTGTTCAATTTTTCACGTTGCTGGATGTATTGTAAATGCTGTCGTTATCTGCTACGGTGTAAGAACCTGTTGTGACGGTGTTCTGTTGTCACGCCCACCACCGGGTGTAAGCGCCTAG
Source organism: Clitarchus hookeri (assembly GCA_002778355.1). Lineage (NCBI taxonomy): Eukaryota > Metazoa > Arthropoda > Insecta > Phasmatodea > Phasmatidae > Clitarchus > Clitarchus hookeri. The sequence continues at coordinate 114,094 of NQII01000301.1, forward strand.
AATTGCTCGCCGTAATTGCTGTTGATTTATACGTGAGCTACGCGAGAAGTGCCGATGTGGACTTGGCTTGCCTGGGTGCGAGCGCCCCGTCTGACTACTGCGACTGCCGGGTGCCGGCTTGAGAGCTGGCGTTATGCTATACGCGCGGNGGGTCAGGGACTGAAATAGGTCGGAACTCTGCTCCATAACTGCGAGGAAGGGGGGGGGGGGGGACTGTTGCTTAAAATGATTTCAAAAGATAAGTTTGTAACAAGCTAGGGTAAAAATTTGTAATTATTTTGGGGTTAAAAAAAATTGTTATACTTTGTATGTGTACCCGTTTTGGGAAAATTATATTTTGTAATGAGAAATCCCTGGCTTTGATTTCTGTGCAAACCTGAAACGAGATCAAACTACCTTTGTTGAGCAACACTAGAGTATGGGGAGGGGTGTAGGGTATTATGTTGGGAAACAACAAACCAGCTGAGGAAGTCGAGACGGAGCTGCTGCTTGCATGTGTCGGCTAAAAACCGTCAAAACGGTAGCACTGTCTTCAAATAGAACCTTATCATTGCCAATGACGATTTATGGACATAACATGTTATCGTATATAAAGTCGAATCGGAATTTCTTGCACATTTGACGTGATTTGTATGAATTATTCCTAGTGCATACTTTGTTTCTGCACACGCAAAAAATTAATATCTTGCTGTGATCCAGTGATCCCACAACCACCAGCATTCTGAAATATTGCAACTTTTAGCAAACGTATTGGCAGGTAAAGGTTCTTAGTGAAAATAATGTTGAATGCAGACTACTGAATTGCATCGCTTTTTCCATGTCGCCATGGACATTCGGGTACGTAGAATTCTGCCACGTATTGCTCTCCGTCGGTATTTAGTTGGACGCACTAAAATTACGCCCTCATAAACAGTGGCAAAATTCGAGGGGAAGCGAATTATTGCTGAAGTGTTTCATTCCACTGTTGTGGCTTTGGTTCCATTATCCTCCTATCTTTGAAGTTTCGTCATGATTCTCATCGAGAATTTCACTTGCTTCCTTTAGAGAGGATGGAGAGGAGCTAAACTGAATAAAATAGAATTATCGTTCGCGGTGAACACACACTCACAAATAAAATAGAAAAGAAAGATAGTTTAGTTAGTTTAGGTTTGACAACAGAAGGTAGATCCGAACTTTGTAAAGAAGGAAACAAAGACTAATTATAAATGTTTTTTATTGTTCCTGCATACCATAAATGAAAGGCGTGACGGAGGGGTGGAAGGGATGACATCTGGCTTAGACGCAATGGCGCGGTTACTGCGTATCCTGCGCTCGTGGAGGCTCTTTCTTCTATAGGCTAGTCAGAGTAAAGTGATCACTTTTTGAAACCCTCTCATTTAGAATAATAGTCAATAAATATGTTTTATTTTTGCCTTAGACGTTAACTTTCGAGTCCGGTGGAATGTACACAGTGTGTTTGTTACTTAAATGGCAATATTTATTTTAAAAAGTGGTGGCTGATAGGATGAAAGTAACTATGGCCTCAAAAGTGCTCACTTTACCGTGAACAGCCTATATTGGCTTTTACGAACAGTTGCAACGCGTATGGGAAGGGGTAGAAAAGAAGAGTGGACTTGTTCTATGCAAATCTCCCCGGAGTACTAACTTCAGGAAAGCGACACGTGTGGCGCTGTTTGCAGCTACCTGCGGCCTTCTTGTGCAACCATCCGCGTATTCTGGAGGATAAGAAATGCTGAAGTGATTTAAGAACGAGTTCCTGAAGACGTTCATTCGCTGAGGCTCTTGGAATGATGAATTATGCATGAGATGGTATACAGAATGGCATGTTACGGGAGCGAAAACTTCAAGACAACGGGATGGTCTTAAAAAAGGCGTTTGAAAATTGCTGTATTCTAAGAAAATGTTCTCTGAAAGTAAATTAAATAATGTCATTTTCCCCTGAAAAAAATATTGAATGTTGTGAACTGTACCTAGCTTGAACGTCAAAATATGTTTTTGTTGCCATTAAAAGCATATCACAAGCGTTATATACTTCTCTTAACATAAAAATGTCTTACTTTCTTACTTTAGTTAAATGGAAGTTTTTCCTATATTTTATTCATAAATTATATTTAATTTATAATAAATATGAATAAAAACAGGGAGAAAACATTTGTGTTGGTAGCACCTGGTAAGAAATAGTTATCATGCAAAATATTATTACAACTGGGTGCGCACGAATTCAGTGCGTTGTCCTCTGGTGTAATTTTCTAGACTTAGTAGCATGAGGTGGAGGAATATCCTAGAAATAGAACTTCTGAAGGGCTACAAAAAAAGTATGAAGTAACCGTGAATGGATTATTTATAACTAATATTATTTCGCTGGGTAAAGTACATATTTTCTCCCGAAACTTGCTTTTTTTTTTTTTTTTTTTTTTTTGCGTATTCTAGCGAAATAATGGCAATTCAAAGCGCATAGATGAGAATGTTTTATGCCATGTTACAGCTTCTTGTTGATATCTGTCAGATGAATATGTTTAAATCTCACGTCAACAGTTAATTATTTTATAAATCATCGTTCGGGAAACGTGTTATCGATTATTGCACTCGACTCGGGTCATTTCTCCGTCTGGCTTCAGTTCTTTGCTTGTCAGGTACTACTTGGTTGTGCAATTATGCGTGCGAATATCACGAAGCACTGCCATTTGTCTCGGCAGGCTTCTCTGTGCGTTTCATTTAGTTCTATCCAGCAAATCGTATCCGAGAATTTCCATTCAGAAGATGCGTTGTTGCGGTGTCTCAGTTAAATAATAGGAAACTAATAATGTAAACTCATCTGTTTTGTACTAGCAAAAAGTTCGTCCATTACTTAGTATAATTTTAAAATTTTCACGCCCTGTTGCGTAGTAGCGAAGAAATTGACCGATTTCAGTATGGCGGTCATTACAAAAACAACTTAATCAATTTGTGATTGCTTGAATGCTACTGTGAATCGGGTTTTAACTCTAGTTACGTATTGTAACTTTCCGATACCACATACGGTTTTCGAAAGAATCCACCAAATCCTTTTCATGGCAGAAAATGCTCTCTCCCCGTCAGATACAAGACTCGGGTAGAATTTTTTTTTTATTTTGCGTGCCCACGTATTATCATGAAAACTGCGGGGAAAATGTGTGTCAAGCTCTCGAAGAGTTCCGTTATGAACATCTGTTTTCATAACACACGCTGGCCAACTGTCTAAACTGTGGGGTTATATGACACTTAATTTTTCTCCGGCATCCAGAAAAGCAAATATCAGCATTGGTTTTTGGTATAAAAAAAAAATTCTTCGCCCAATCCAGTCATTTTCCTTAACATAAATTTTAATCATGCTGTCAACATTCTTATCAGCTTGCCAAAATAGTTCCTCATTATATTTCAACACCCACGTGGGAACAGAAAATAAATAAAAGAGTTTAAGGTGAAGAAAATGAAACCTACCAGATGTTGTGACTTTTGTAGGACATATGACGAGACTGTTAATTTTGATCACTGTTAAAGTTTTTTTCATGGTTAACTAAGATTTATGAAATCAATCTGTGAGGGGAAAAGGCCACTGCGTACCTAACTGCGTGCATTTTCCTGGACGCATTGTCCGGCATGTTTACAGTAACGTACATAGAGATGTGGGAAAAGTAGTTGCTTTCCTTAACGCCATACAAAAAATTTGATTATTGAACTTGTGGACATTGAATTTAATCATTATGCACGTATACGGAACGATTGTACATAGTTACCCAAAAAAATAGACCCAAGCTGCATCTAACTCAATCAGAAATAAATGAGGATAAAAAATGTTCTATGTTCAGTTTATTCTATCGATGAAAATACATGTAACACGATTTCTGTGTTTTTTATGTGCTTTTGGTAGTGGAACCCAGCAACCTGGACCATCTTTGAAATATTGTCTTAGCAGTAAACTTTTGAAAATTGGTATATTTTGTACACAGGCCAAAATTTCACCTTAAAACTTAAAAGTTGTGTAGTTCTGTTGTGTATAACGTAAAACCGTCTTTTACGAACCTCATGAAACACGCAAAACAGAAATATTAGATTTGCGAGTTTGTTCCCTATATGAATAACTACGTCAATTTATCTTATTAGTAAAATATTTGTGTTCCTTTAAATGTCATAGTTACACTCAATGATTCTTTAATAATAACATATGGTCCAGGCCAGTATAAATTGTAGATACGATGGAAGGAAACAAAGTGGCCAGAAGAACGGAATCATCTACACGGATTCCAAAATTGCTGTATCGTAGAGGTAAAATGGGAAATAATGAGTGTGTTAAATGCGCAGTTACCGTTTCCATGTCCAAACATCGAACTGTTCTCCTTCCCACCCAACTTTCAATACCACGCAACTCCAACTAAGGTTTGAATAATGTTCCTCTGAATAAGTACTTAGCTATATTAGTTCACTACTTTTGTCTGAGTTGTAACGCAAGTCGGATGTAACCGTGTCATAGTCCATTCACTGTTACTTCCTACTATCCTGCCGACCTCCCGTCGTGCAGTCGCGAGTCGGTCTGCGGTGCGGGAGGTTCTGGGTTAGAATCCTGTGTAAGGCATGGGTGTTAGTTTAAGTTGGGTCGTAAGTTAGTTTGTAAGCCGTCCCCTGATAAGCCGTCAGCCATAACACCGTAAAAGGGGGGGGGGGACGTTAATACTCCCTTTCCAATTCCAACTTTTCTGAAGCCCCGCTGATGTTCTACTTCCAGGATATTCCTCCGCCTCATGCAAACAAAGCTTAGAAAATTATACCAGGCTGACAGCGCACCGCATGCGTGCGCACTCGGTACAATAATATTCTGCTTGAGGACTATTTCTTGCCGTGCGTTACACCTAATTTCTCCCTATTTTTATTACTTTCATTTATAAATGAAATATAATTTATAAATTAAATACGAGTGAAATTTCCATTTAACCAAAAATTAAGTACTGTTATGTTAACACCGGTATAAAACGCTTGTGGTACATTACTCATATTTAAGAAGCAACCCAGCATGTCATACGTGGGGTGTTGTTTCATATGTTAGATTCAAAAAGTGCAAATAAAACGTGAATAGAATATACAAAAAGTTACAGGTTTTCTAAAGAGCAGAGTTCTTTTAAAACCGCTTAATATAGTTGAAAAAAACGTGAATATTATTATTATTTTTATTTTATTTTTCATTTCTTGAGCTAATGTTGGGGATTGGGGACATGCGCAGAAGACAAAAAGCAGTCAGCTGAGAACAGCTGACACGTGTGATCACGATTTGTTGCCAGTCAGCCGTAGATACGACTTCTGTGAACAGTGGTTGCCAAAGCGTTACCGTTAGGCTTCGGGTTCGAATCTCTGTTAAGTCACGACTGTGTGAGCCGTTTGTCAATGCAGGTCTATGTTGGTTTACTGTGCAATCTGCTCCAATTTAAGTTTACGGTCATAAAACAGAATTTTCAATAAGTGACACTTAAAAATAGTTACACAAAATTAATAGTTTTTTGCGGCTGATTTAGCTCGAGATAGGTATTTTTTTAAAATAACCACTTCTATATAAACTTTACTTAGATCTGTTCATTACACTGTTACGTCAGAAGTTTATAAACTGCATTTTCTTAAATTAGTTTTAAAATTGAAAACTAAAAAATTGACTTAATTTAAATACTTTATATATATTTTTATATCTTGAATGGATGCCTCCCAGAAAATAACAAATAATTTTCAGTTGCTATTTTTTATGAAAGTTCCTCAGTACTATGGTAAATATTCATGCGCTGACACGTGGCCGTTTAAAAAATCACTATGTTTGATTTTTATATTGAAATTGAATGTTAACTTTCCTGGTGTTGGAACGGAAGGAGTGCGAACCAGCATTTTAAACATTATATATGTAACGTGTTTTTTTTACTGCGGCACATAGTTTTAAACGTTCGTTTAATTCACGTAGCAGGTTTTCTTGTTCCGTGAGCATAAATGTAATCCAATATTGCAATCATTATGAATAAAACCCCAAAATACGCCTTTCTATCTTCATTGCATACGCACTTATTTAATGGTAATTTATTCGCGATTTTCAAACATTATTGAAACCTGCATTTTAAAGTATTACCTTCTCGTAATAGCGCATATTTTTAACGTAAACCGTTAATGGCATATCTAAAGTGATGCTGACTTAGAAATGCGTTTACTAGTTCCATGTCTTAACACCGTAATACCTGGCTCTTCCTCCATGGAGGATTCCTTCCCTCTCCTGCTGCTCCGAGAAACTTGCTCCGTCTCTGATGACCTCTATGTCGAAGATACGTTAAGCCAAAGCCATTCGATAGTTTCTTCGTGCCGCGTGATCTGCAAATGGTCCGTCATCAACAGGCCGGTGGAAATGTTAATTTGTACACGCGGAGAAACACAAACACTGGGTAGAAACAATACAACTCAACAAGTCTGTCAAAAAATGTTAAATTAACAGTGTATTATGTAAACCGTCCCTGTATGTGGCAGGCGAAGCTGCTCGCTCGACTGACCCCATTCCGAAAATACCTTAACTGTCGGTCCAACCTTGCCGGAAACGCCTCGTAAATCCGAAGAATTAGTCTCGTCGTAAAGAGTTTTCATGGTCTACAGCCGAGGCATATTGTCTAGCTATGGTCTATTCGCGGTTTATTCACTCTTTTTTAATCAAACCTTTGAAAAAGTACCCCATGTGTGACGTGCCTGGTTCTTTCCTAATTACGTTATGTATCGCAAGCGTTTCATACTTGTGATAACATTAACGTACCATATTATTAGTAAAATTTAAATTGTATTTATATCGTATTTATAAATTGTAACATTTAATTTATAATTAATAAGAATAAAAACAGGGAGAAAATTGGTATGTTGGTAATGCCTAGTAAGAAATAGTTCTAGTGGAAAATGTTATAACACTGAGTGCGCACGAATACGGTGCGTTGTCCCTTTGGTGTAATTTTCTGGTCTCGGTTAAGCTTCGTTTTCATGAGGCGGAGGAATATCGTGGAAGTAGAACTTAAGCAAGGCTTCACAGAAAATTTGGAAGCAATCGTGAACGGACTACAACGTTTGTTTCTCACGAACTCTGTGCATAGTCATGTTAATAACGAATCAGTAAAGTCCAAAGAAGAGAACGAAGAACAAAATTGCGGCACCCGGCGCTTCGCGAATTATAGCGTGTATGGGAAACGACTGGCGTGAATTTTTCCATTCGTAAATAACTGGCCGTTCTTAATACAGAGGTCTGAGCACGCCTTTGCTGTTTGTGATATATGCATAATCCTCCAGAATAGCATACACAAGTCTTTCTATTCAAAATCGGGTCTATTCGGCTTCGAAATGTTGCTTTTGAAGCCTTCTTTTAAGTGACAAGAAGGCATGCTCATTAAATTTTTATTTTCTCTGCATGCATGACTCTATAACTTTCCTGCTTCACCTATTTTCTTTTCTACAATTTTTAAAACAGTTCGCTGATTTAAACACAGCTCTTTTTTCAAGCAGGCGTTAGGAATGTTGGCAAGAGAGTTGCAGTTTACATTTTTACTAGATGTTTTCTTTCAAATGTGGTCTAACAACGTTATTATTTTCGTACTGAGGAATCAGTTTTCCCGTTAAAAAATATTTCTGTATGCTACAGCTTAAGAATGTAATATGTTTTTAAGCAGAACATTTTTTTATAGTAAATTGCATCTTGGGACGTATTTAGCAACATACAACAGATTTTATTGTTTTACTTACTGTATATTGATGCTTTCGCTTTTTTCCGGTACTTCGATTTGTATTGAGCAACCCTTACTGACCATATTAAGAGAAACTCAAGTCTAAAAATGGCTAGCTTATGATTCGAAGCTAGAACCGCATTGCCAGAAGATAGTGCTTTAGCGATGCCGTCTATATAGATCGTTTCAAAACAGGAAACAATTGTTTATCTTAAACTTTCATAAACCCAACACAATAAAGAAATAATAAAAAAATATCAGTGGCAAATGTATAAAATGTATCATCTCCTTTGGACGGCAATGAACAAACTAACAAACCGATAACATTCTGATGGGTGTTTGAACAGCTCTGAACAAAATGAGCTCTATACCGCTCTAGGTATAGTAGTATATATTCAAAGCGGTTCTAGCCATTGTTTAAAGAATTTTGAGAAATGAGGAAAAAATTATTTATACAAGTTACACCTCTTATTTTAAAAATAGTAGACAACTACACGACACTACTTGTTTAAGCTATAAAATTTGTAGTCAAAGATGATTTAATACTTTAATGTTAAATTCGCATGAATCCCATTCCGCAACCTAAAAAATGCAGTTTCCTCATTTCGCAAGTGCCTGTGCGACTATAACTGAAACCACGTAGGCTTCAAAACTGTCTGTGTCGGGCACCCACGTCTACGTTCGAGGATTTGAGGAGGTGCACGGGAGGGAATGTTAGGACAAAAATTTAATTGTCTTAATATTTTTTATACGAAAACAAACAGAAAATTTAAAAGAAAAATATTTTGTAGAACTAGCACAGTTTTGTTCGCGTAGTCAAAAACTCAATTTAAAATCAGAGCATAAATTATTGAAACAGTTTACCTTCTTAAAAATGTAATTATTAACTCACTTAACATGGCATTTAGGATTGCATCTTTACTAATACACAAATAAGCACCAGTTTAAAAAAGATCGGTTAAAATTGTGTTTAATAAAATATCCACTAAGATTTATCTTTGGGAACCATTCTGTGGAAAAAAATTACAAAAAGAAGTAGCTTCATGCAACTTTTTCTAACTATAGCACCTTTATAGAAACGTTCCATGTCGAGTTCTTCAGCGTCGTTTTCGCCATTTGCTGCTGTTTTTAAGCATTCTAGCTATTTACATATGAGTTAATATTTGATTGGGAGACTACAATCTCAGCACTCCATTGGCTGACAGTCAGCCATAAATAAACATTATTCAGTGGAGTGAGCGTGTTAAATGAGGTACAAACCAACAGGATGGTGGGGAATGGAAAAGTAGAGACATGCAGATGTGGCGTTCCTGTAATGGTGGATATAAGCGACATAATTCTACCTTGCCTTGAATGCCAGTACATGTGTACAGAGTGCAAAGTTTTAACCGTCGTCCAACTCAATCTAGATCACTTTTCAACCAGTTACGCCCACAATTTTCCAAACAATTTGGCCTAAGACCGTATGATCAATTAAACTAATAGTGTTTATTCATGCCCTATTTTTGTGCCTTTCGGTCAGTCTTTCTGAATAAAACCTTTAAAATATTGTTTTGAACAAATACAATATCTCGTGTTGAAGCCATACTTCCCCCAAAGTGATGTGCTTAGTTTTACTCAGCTTCAGGAATTCCCCGTTTCGGGATCTGACCAGTTATGACTGCTTCGTGGGAATGTTTACCTCTTCTCGAGACTTCTGGTTTCTCCGCAACCAATATTGCAGGATGGCTCCTTCTGCGCAATATATAGCTTCTTGTTTGCAGTTTTGGCGATAAACATATTCTTTGTAAATGTTGTAAATTGTAAATGCCAACTGGCTGGACTCTTGACGACGTGGCGGCGAGTGACTGCATGTTTCATAATTCACAGTCTTCAGCCTTCAAAGAAACTACCTTCGCAAATGTTTCCATTATGCCGATGTAGAACATAGGTTTATCAACCACGCTTACTTCCGTCAATTTCCTCTGGGAATTGAGGAACGGCCCTCGCACGGAAAAAAAAACATTTACATTTTTTGGACGTATCTTGGTGTCTTGAATATGAATCAATGCATTACCAATTCCAACCATAGCCGTATTTTTATTTTGACGGTCACATCCATGGGGAAATAGTTCTGTTTTAGAGGTACCTTCAAAATGTGCGTGTACTATCCGGTGAAATATGGCAGGTGCCATTTAGTTACAGAGCCTTTGCCGAACTCATTGCTCAACCAAACGAAGGATGCGACGTTTCTGTGAGAAGTACTTGTTGATGACATCGGCAAACGGTGTAGTATTATACAGTAAGTACATCTGGGTTTAATAACAAGCTGCTTTGTCTGGGTACTTTGGCAGCACTAAATGTATCTGGGAGTTGTAGCTTAGAGTGATTTCGCCGTCGTTCTATTTATTCTACCTTCCATCGGCGACGTTGCTTCGAATTTCGTGAGCTCCAAGTTGTAAAGCTAGATTCTTCCCTTGGCGACTTAGTAAATACATCTTACATTCATGGACCAAGCATGTAATGTATATGCTTCGAATCCAATGTTAAAATTCTTGAAAAAATACTCTTCGTTATAGTTATTATGCGTTGCCTTTAAATCAGAATGAATTACAGAATTTCTCTCACGCTTAGCTCGCTGTTAAATAATTGCCGACGAGAGTCGGTAAGCTTGAATTCTTTAATTAGTTTTTAGTTATATCTTTTTCTTCTTCAAATATTTTTATCCGCCCCGTTTTTTCTATTGTAAGGGTATCGTGCTGCAAAATATGCCAACATAGACAGTTTTCTCTCGTTTTCTCGATCCGGATAATTCCTCAATAGGCCCCCGGGCACATTGTAACGCTGGCGATAACGTTCTCCAAGCGTCTCGGAAACTCGTATATAGTCGCCAAGTCGCTTTATCGCGTCGTTGTCTGACGTGGGTGATCCAGCAGGAGAAACTACAGAGACGAGATGTTAAATGTTCTTATTTTGTCACTGTTTTATTAAATATCCATATAGTCGGTTTATTGCATCACAGCATCCCAGGGAGATGCCTGTAGTTATGTAGCTTAGGAATCCAAGTGGCTGGAATCTGGAATGTAAGGTACAAATCTGACTTCAGTCTGGTGTTAAGGTTGATATTTTGAATAATAGGAAACATGATTCTATAAGCTGTAAAATCATTCAAAACAGGGTTTGTTGATTTATTTCGCATTTGAGTACTAATGAACTTAAATGTTTGTCAGTATACCTGTTATCGCCTAAATTATGTCAAATTTTAGGCGTCTTTAGTTTCCTAAAATGACAAACTAGTTATCAAATAATTACTTTAACTTTTGAAGTACTGGCGACTAGAACGATTTAGTAAGATGACTAGAAAAAAATGCTGGTTATCGAGATGTTAATTTCCGCAAACTCGTTTACATAGCTTATTAAACAGATAAAATAATTTATTCATGGCGCTGTTCTTGCCTTCTTTTATTTTAAAATCTTTATTCTATTGCACCGGATGCCTTCTTCTTTTCCTTCATTCTAAAGTATTTTTCCTCGTCGCAGGTCATGCATAAAATATGCCGAGAACGTTTATTTCCCAAACAACAAGAAACCCTTTTACGAAAGAATTACTGTGTGTGCTGGATTTAATTAACTGGCAGACACTTGCTGCTATTGTAACGGAATTTGTATGGAAACTAAATTGCAATGGGGCGTACGCACGTTCAATGCACGGAAATATGAACGTTGAATAATAGATGACTGAAGTGAAAAAAAAGTTATTACGCCCAAAATGTTCGTTTGCGAACATGGGAATTATTATGATAACCATCATTTCGTGGCAAACCTTTTATGCTTAACGAAGAGGGGCAGTGGTGGCGTAGTGGCCAGGGCGCTCGCCTCCCACCACGGCGATCCGGGTTCGATCCCCGGAGGGTTCACTCCCGGATTCTCACATGTGGGAATCGTGCTGGACGATACCGCTTGCCGGCGGGTTTTCTAGGGGTACTCCCGTTTCCCCCGCCCTTGCATTCCAGCGCCGCTCCATTCTAGGACTTCACTTCTGTCATGCCCGGGGATGACGGTCACCTACGGGTCCCAGCTGGAAAGACCGTCACTTGGAGGATGTTGCCTTGCCCTGAGTGCACTCCCCCACACGCCATTATTATTATCATTATTAACGAAGAGAGGGTTTTATAATTTTTATGTACCCTCGTTTCACTTATTTGATTTACAAATGACAGTGAACATGCAGAAAGTATTGCAGCACCTGGAACTATCAACGTATCTAGTGGAGTGGAGTGGAGTGAGGAGATATGGGCGACTATTGACGTCGAGGTCTTAAGAGCCGATATCAACGTATCTAGGTTAAACCATCGCCAGCGATAAGGTATATTCCTTTAGGGGAGGTGGTTAGGCCTACGTGTAGTGAGTTTTGTTTTCTTATAATATTCACACTTGCAACTTACATTTCGCAACGTGTCTTATTACGAAAGAGCCTTTTTTTACGTCGATTACCAGCAAATCTAACATGGTTATCATACAATAAAGGTAGAGTGACCGTATTAATTCATGTTATCAGAGCTTATGTTTTTTTTAATACATCGAGAACAAGAAGCAATTGCATGTACGTGTCGGGTAGACGGTAATTTACATGCAGGCCTTACTTGGCAAAACAATGGAATATAATTTTAATTATTTTGTTTACGTAGAAAATATCGGTTTATGAAAAATAAAACGATCACGTGATTAAAAACGAAGTGTCTACTTTTTCTAGCAGTGAAAATATTTAACACAAAAAAAATCTTTCATAAATTAGACTATGTGAAACGAACTCGTGCACGTCTAGTCTAAATGACGCATGTCTTGTAATCGCTCCCGAGTCAACATACATAAACCTTGCAGGTATGTCTATTTCGCTGATAGTTGAATACTTTTGTAGCTCAAACATTGAAAAAATTCTTTATCCATAAACGCGTATATTTGTAAACTGTGTGTTGTGCTCCCAGTTGTGCTCGCGTTACTCTGATTGGTTCCATACTTCTGTTATTTGCATACGCGCGCCTATACCAGTTTTTTTTGCTCTTCAGTGTATTTCTTACTAGGCATTACCAACACACCTGTTTCCTCTCTGTATTTCTTCATATTAGTTATAAATAAAATGTTATACCTAATCAATAGATAAAAATATAAGTGAAAAGTTAAATTTAACCAAAAATAAAGTTATTTTATTTTATCAGAAGTATAAAACGCTTGTGACACGTGGCATATTTAGGAAACAACCAAACACGCCGTACATGGGGTTTTTGTTTTCAAAGGTTTGATTCAAAAAGTGTGAAGAAACCGCGAATAGACTATATCGAGTTCGGCGGTATTCACTGAATGTGATTTTAAGTGGTTTTTAGGGACACACGCACAACTCAGAGAGGCAGGAAAGCCTGCACCTCGTTTAGAAAGTAGTCTTTAAAAGCTAGAATATATTCATAAATAAAAAACACGTAGCTAGATACTCGCAGGCGATCACAATGAAATCTTGATGCAGGCGGCGTGGCCGTGGAACCAGCCAACTGGAGGATTACTGGAGGGCGGGCGAGCAATTAAACGGTAGCGAAAGCCGTGGAGATTAGCGCGGTAGGGTGCTCGCTGGCTTCAATTAAGCAGTTAGGGAACTGACGGCCTCTTGTCGGGAACCCAGGATTAGTTAGCGCCCTCGGACTTGCGCTCCGCTGCGGTCGGCAATCTCCGCTCGCACGTAACTGTCAAAGAGGGTTCGAGCTTTGCGTCTGCTAATGATCTGCTGGCGTCCGCCAATGTGGGAAGATCATCCTCCCGTGTGTGTTTCCATCACGTTACTCGTCTCTAAATGTTTCGAGATGATATTCGTTGATTGGCCGAGTTTTGTTTATATTCAAATTATTATGATGTGAAACTCTGAAGTCGACCATCGGTTGTTTGGTTTGTCACGAAAAAGAATTAAACGATCGAGGAAACGATGAAACGACAAAATCGGAAAGCGGAGTTGAGAATATACAGAGTGATTCTAAAATCATGGGACAAACATTGAGGGGTGGTACAGCTCACTGAAACAAACAATTATTGTATAGGAATATATGGGCGGAAGTGACGCGTTGAGGTACAAACACTACAATTACGCATGAAATGCAACACAGTGTTTATTTACATCGTCGCCACTAAATGCCTTTTTACAGCAATGTTTATAATAATTGCTCAATATTGCTACCACTGACAGTAATGCAAGCTTGGTAGCGTTGGTGGAGTGATTGGCGAACAGATTCAAATACGTCGGGTATTTCACGCACGCGTGCAGCCGCACAGGATAGTCGAGCGACGAGGTCTTCAATGGAATCAACTGGAGTCTCGTACATGAGGGCTTTCAAATGCTCCCATGGGAACAAATCGAGACTCGATAAATCTGGCGATCGTGGTGGCCGTTAATGTGTTATGTTTTTGTGTTTGTGCCTCAACGCGTCACTCCCGCCCATATATTCCTATACAATAATTGTTTGTTTTAGTTAGCTCTACCACCCCTCAATGTTTGTCCCATGATTTTAGAATCACCATGTACACCAATTATGATATGTAACGTTCCATTATACAGTGATATTTTTTTATACTCTGAGAAGGAATGTGTTTTCAGCGCGTAAGTACCATCATACACCCGGTTGTGGATTGCACCTGCATGAAAATTTTGAACTTTTCGGGTCTCCTGATATATTTAAAATGCATTTTCATGGCAAACGTAACAATTCTCACGCTTAAAGTCTACAAATGTGGTAAAATACATATATGAATGTACATATTTAAGGTACGGATACGCGAATAGCATGTTCAGTTGGGTCCTGCTATTATCAACAGTTCAAAATAAGCACGCGGCGAATGTGATTGCTCAGACTAATGTCAACCGGTCCTGTGAAAAAGTTCTTATTGACTGGAGAAAAATCGGAAAATTGCATACATCGGAAATTCTAGTTTCCATATGGTCAATGTTCTATAGAGTAAGCGCTAATTGTTTAAACTTGTATACAACTTTTATTGTGCTGTTTATTCAAAACTCCAAATGGTAAAAATTAAAAAAAAATTGTTGTGTAATTTTTATAAGAGTATTATTATTTCACGGCCGACCAGAAAGAGGCGTACAATTGTTGTACGTAAGCCTTTATACAATAACAATATTCTGACTGCCATTAAAATCATCTCACCAAGATTCAGACGCCGAAATGGAACGAAATTAGGGACTCGTTATGGGGACAGTGGTACAGATAACGGATCAGAGTATCAAAAAACATTAACTCTTTATTCGAGAAAATTGTAAATTGAATAGTAACCTTAAGTTCGCAGTCGCACTACCCCTAGTGTGGATACATGCGGCAATACGATCCGCCAAGGAGCCATACAGACATCTAAAGTTATCCCGTGAAATATCATCTCATAGTTGTTGCAAGTGATTGCAGCTCCAGATGTTGCAGACCCATTGACGGCTGCCCCAGCTTGCTCTTCGTACGTGATCTACAAGAGACAAGTCTAAACACCAGGCTGGCAAGGAAGGGTATCGACAGAGCTAAAGCAGTCCCGGGAAACCAATGCGATATGTGGAGCCGCAGAACCTCACTGACATATCGCTGTGATGAGACCGAAAGTCATTACTGATTGTACCCCCCCCCCCTCTCCCTTCCAACCATTACACCTGGTTTTCAGGACGAATGGCGTTCACGGAACAGTGCAGGAGCGTTGTGTTGCTCACTGCAGCACCAAACACTGCCGCGATCGTCACCTGCAGTGAGATTGAAGCGAGGACTCGTCAGAGAACACAATCTGTCGCCATTCGTCTGTCCAGTGTTTATTTTCCTAGAACCATTGACGGCGTGCCGCACGATACCGATGGGTCAAAGTCCAACGGTGCAGTGAACGCTGTGAATATAGGCAAGCCTCGTTCGAACGACGACGAATGGTTCTTATTGAGCCCGGCAAGTAGAGTGCAGGTCCGTGAACTTGATTGAGTGGTCCACCGCAACTTTCCGAGATAACACTGGAGATGGCCCGCGGTGACCCACGAAATGTAACTGACAGATTCGAAAAAATGAATTGATGGCAGTTCGTATCCAACGACTATTTGTGATAATAATTGGTTTGCATAGACCAGCTTTTTAGGCCGACCTCCCGTGGCGCAGTTGGTTGGTGCGCCGCCGGTTTGGGGCGCTGTAGGTCCTGAGTTNCGAGATAACACTGGAGATGGCCCGCGGTGACCCACGAAATGTAACTGACAGATTCGAAAAAATGAATTGATGGCAGCTCGTATCCAACGACTATTTGTGATAATAATTGGTTTGCATAGACCAGCTTTTTAGGCCGACCTCCCGTGGCGCAGTTGGTTGGTGCGCCGCCGGTTTGGGGCGCTGTAGGTCCTGAGCTCGAATCCCAGGCAAGGCACGGGCGCTAGTTTAAGATAGGTTATAAATTAGTTTGTAAGCCATCCTCTAATAAGCCTCCAGGCATAACACCGGGGGGAGGGGGGCCTTAATAAACCCTTTATAATGCTATGTAATACAATACCTTTTTTTTATGGAACATCAACTCATTGCCAGGTGACGAAAGATGCACTTTTAGACTTCGTTATTATACTGTTCCCTATCTTGTACTACCGTGTGGCCTTCGAAAAGAACGTAGACGTGTTCATTCATATCCACTTTTGGATCGCGGTCATCGAGAGAGTGGATGTAGAATCTCGGTGAACTGCCTTAGAAGTCACATTCTCTCGGAAGCACTCAACATGCAGACTGTTAAAACCAGGAATAGAGTTCTGTCGTAAATTTTCAAGGAGGACCGTGATTGTCGATATTTAAAAATTGCCTGTTGAGGCCACGCAATGAAAGGAAGCGTATGAAGTGGCAGAATCTCGTGAACATGCCGCTGTGACGTCACTGTTTCCCAGATAACCACCAAGGAATACTGATAATCGTAGAGGATTGTGACTGCTCCCCACACTGCGTTGCCACCAGATCTGGCAATGTGACACTCAACAATGATGGCAGGATTTGTACGCTATCTAATGACTGCCGCAATCTAGTACTGTATTTTGCAGTACTTGTATTTATCACTAAAGACGATACTTCGCTGACACCCAATGGTGGGGGGAGGATCGTACGGTCACCCCGGTGGGGGGAGTGTAGGTTGGTCATTCGAGGTGGCGTGGCAGTACTAGGCTATGGTAGCCGAGACGAACTTACTTACCGGTTTCCGGAAAGGATGGGTGATGCGTCTCTTATAGCCTCTCAACATCCATGGCAACCCAGGGCTTCTCGTGCCACCCCTGATTAAACAGACTGGGCTCTGCCGCCCGTGCCCTATGGGAAACAGTTTTCTAGCGGCTGTTCAGGGGTATCTGCCGTGATGGCTTGGGCCGATAGATAGTACCAAGGCCCGACCACTTGGTGGGGTGTTGGACCTCTTGGCACTCAGGCCACTGGGGCCCAAAACAGGAATTTCCCTGTGAAGAAATTCTAGGATGGTAAAGGACGCGTGTCTGATGTTGCGAGTCGGCCTGGTGTGCGGCTTCGTGTGAGCTCGGCTCCTGGTGAAGACAGCAAAGGGAGTAAAACCGGACGGTCATGGCGGTACCCACCTGTTCTGAGGGACTCCGCACACTCCCGCATGGAGGTTAGGCGACGCAGTCGGACACAGGAAAACCCATACGTGCCATGGAAATTAAGAGGGAGCACGGGATGATCCGCTTGGCCCATCCAGGGGTACTCCCTGGAATTTGGATCAGACGAGGTTGGACTCGTGCTGGCAGTGGTTGACTCCGCATGCTGGAGAAGGCTCGGAGAGATTCCCCCTCTTGCTAAAAGAGCCGGACGTTGAACAGGATTGTTCCGGGGGCGTGCCCGAGATCACGTCAGGGGCGTGGGTAGTGCTCCGGCTATACCACACGCTTGGTAATCTGAGTGCTAGAATCTCAGGCCTTGTGGTAGGACATGCTCTGTGCGATCTGCAATATCAGATCGGGGCTCTGCCTGGTGCGGCCTGTGTACAGGTCGGGGCAAACGGGTTTGGTCAATTCAGAAAGCGCTGGTCATGTCTGCGATGAGAGGGCGTGATCCCTCTTCCCCGCCTACTGGGAGGCCGGGGTGCGGTATGGCCTCGCGGCTAAGAGCGCCCCGTTAACAAATAAAACCACGACTCTGTCGTGTTTAACAGTAACCTGACACCCAATGGTAATTTGCAAACTATCGCCGTTTTGGGGGGTGGCAGTAAAAGATTGCATAAGGAACGTTGATAATTCATGTCTCTTCCTGCAAGTCACCTCGCAATATTGCCAGTGGAAACAGGCTTCACTGTTGATGCCGTTGCATGTCTCTAGATGGTGGAAAGAGACACTGCTGATGGAGTTCGTGCCTGTCATACGATGAAACGTTCCTCTCTTCTGGTGGTCAGTTTAGGTCCCCAAGGCATTTCCGATGGGTGTTCCCTCTCACGTTCCCACTGCCTCCAACACCGTAGACACAGTTAGGTTGCAACGGTCTAGGTGGCAGGCTGTTCGTCCCAGCCAATTCCCTGCCTTCCATGACCCAAAGATTCTGCAGTTCTTAACTTTCTCAGTTGTTCATGATTGTAATACAATGCGTCCTACTAGTTACTCACAAATGCTCACTCCACACGCGCACTAAATACATGCGCATAGCTTCATAGTTTATTTGCAGTGTGTATGAAATACACGTTTCTACACGAAACTATAATACATTTGCGTCCGATGTGCTGATTTACGTAANATTTGCAGTGTGTATGAAATACACGTTTCTACACGAAACTATAATACATTTGCGTCCGATGTGCTGATTTACGTAAAGAACATATAACGAAGGCTGTTATGTACTTTCAAGGCATCACGCATATTAGAAACACCATTTCAGAGGACTCCAAAACTGCTAAAAATATTTTTTTCAGGGCGCTGTAGATCAAAGTATACGCGTCAGTTACATACAAAACTTCTCAAGGGCCCTGCACTGAACATTCGTACAGACTTTCTACAACTAAAATAATAGGGGCACCGCTGAAAGTTTCATAAAAACACGCAGTGAGATAAGAACACTGCCGCCAGTTGTGAGCCTTGAGCTTAGCGGCGATGGCGCAATTGGTGCGCGTAGCAGTCTCGCCCTTATCTCTCCCGCGCTTCTTGGTCTCGAACACGGAATGCAGCTCCGGGTAGGCGGGAGCCTTAAATCAACCGTAAATACACTCCTCAAAAAAAGTTTTGTGCCACTGGGATTACTAAGTGACTAGGTTTCTCACGGTCCAAGAGAAAGCATGGAATGAAAACGCACCCTGTAATGCGCCCACTGTCCCAGCAAAAATTCTTAATACGCAAACAAATTACATGGCCTATATCAAATATGCACCGCGAAACTACTCAAACGATTACCATCAAATCTGGTAGGAAATCTTCTGCTGAGTCATTTTTTATCACAACGAGATTATATTTAAGCCTTTGAGTACCTCATCAAATTTGCATGTATGTGTAGAGGAGAGTAGTTTAAGTTATATCGTTATGTTCTTGTTTTCATAAGCCTGATGCCGTGAAATTAACAAGAGACGACAATTTTTAAGCTAGCTTTTAATATTGTGTCTTGTATAAATGAATTGCGAGTTGCACAATGATCAGACACACCTAAGCAACTAAACTGAGTTCAGTCTGTAGTGTTTCAGTAATTTATCGACTTGTTACTCAGTTTAATCTGTAAAAGAGCGATCCACAATGGCAATTTCTTGAGGTATAGTTGACTTTATGTTGGAGAAAAATGTTTTAATTATGTAGCAAATACGGGGGTAGTAAGCAATCTCATCATAAACCATTTTAGTGTTTGCATTGCCTATGATGATTCTGTGACTGACTACTTTAATATTTTACGTTGCCATCAACAAGCATTCTATATTTCTGAGTTATGCCGAGGACTGAACTCAAACATCGCCGGTTGGGCCCGAGTGAGCGAAGAGATTTGGGCGGCTCATAACAGCGAGGTCTTGAGAGCCGATGAGGGTGATTGAGGTGAGTATGGAGCAGCGCCGGAATGCAAGGGCGGGAGAAACGGGGGGATCCCCGAGGAAACCCGGTGACCAGCGGCATCGTCCGGCACTATTCCCACATGCGAAAATCCGGGAGTGACCCGGCCGTATATTAAACCCGGTTCGCCTAAGTGGGAGGCGAGTTGGCTAACCGCTCGACCACCGCGGCCCCTGGGTGAAAGATGTGACTTATCCAGACAATCGAGACAGATGCTTGGCCTTCGCGTATGTCAACTGTCGGTGCAGGTGAGGAGTTGTCACAGTGGTACGCATGCGCACACACAACAAGTACAAGCACGTAAATTAAGACACAGAAACAAAAGAGACGCTAGGGAAACATATGAGAAATATGTGTACCTGTGATTTCAGAATTCAGTTTATGAGAATAAATTACTTATTTGAAGGCGTGTTTNAAAGTGTTTCTCAAAAACATTGGCTAATTTGATCTGGTACAAGAACGATAAATAAATTTCCAATGAGATTTAACAAAACTTAACCATACAGGAACATAAATGTAAAAATTGCCAATTTCTTATAAAAGCGAATATGCTGGGAATATGCCAAATACAAAGAATAATAACTGCAGTTTTAGGAATTTTTGAGCGAGAATGTTAAATAGATGATATGTCTGCATTGGAAATTGTAAGTAAAGTGTGTATGTGTGGTCGTAGTTTCGCCATCGTGATTCATTGATTGTGACTTAAGCACTTGAATAAAAGCTAAATTAAGTAGATAAAGTGTATTAAAGGCTGTTCACAGTAAACTGAGCACTTTTAAAAACCCTGCTTGAGATCTTCTTGTGTGCAAATTGTGTATTTTTCTACTTCGTGTAACATTAACATTGCCTTGTTCCTCGTTACCTTATTCATGCGTGAGTTAAGAGAACGTGTACAGTTAGTATATAAGTAGATATTTTACATATTTGCTCATTCCTATACTAATAAGCATTAAAAAAACAGAAATCAAAATAAATAATATCAGTGTTCTCAAATATTTACCTAACTCTTTGTATTCAACGTTAAATCATGAAACATTTTTTCCCCCGTCGTTACAAACTTTGTTAGGCGTATGTCACTCAGTGCGCCCGTTAAAATATACGCAGGTAGTGGCAATGATACTTTTCAAAAGGTTTATTTAAAAAGTGCTCAATTAACCGTTAGCAGCAAATACAAGCTGTTTTTTTAATAACATGTCAAAATTCAAACCACGGCATATTTGGACTAATTCAAACAAAAAATTCTAGTAACAAAGTTTTTGAAATGTCATTTTTTTTTTTTTTAATTTAAGTGGAAGTTAGAAAAAACAACTCGTAGAATCCGCAGCTATACCAATATGTTTGTGTAACAAGTTGCATACCACGAAGGTGAACGGAATTGGCGCGCCACGCGGAAAATTAAATGCAAACATTTCTGGCAGCATTTGCTCAATTGTTTACGTAGTTTGACACGCGTGTACTAGCAAGCAACCACTAGCTTCCCAACGTTCCTCGGGATTTATGGTGTCCTATGTGCAGGCGCGCTCCGCAATGTGCGCCAGTTCCATTCGCCTTCGTGTTATGCAACTTGCAGTGCACGGAGGTACGTATAGCTGCGGACTCCCTGCGTTGTTTTGTATAACTTCAACGTGAATTAAAAAATATTATACGACCTTTCCAAGCATATTGTTACAAGGATTTTTTGTTTATATTAGTTCTTAGATGCTGTGGTTTGAATTTAGACGTGTTATTCAAAACCATCTTGTATAGTAGTATGTAGTGTGTATTACCTGCTGACGTGTTTACTGCTGGTTTCACTGCAGACTGTGTGGGAAAATAACGTTAATACAATGTTTGTGTTGAGAAGAAAAAAAATGAAATTCTTAATGTGTAACTAGTATGTGATTTGTCGAGCGTGCGAGTGATGCATAACAAAATTTACATTNTGAAAATAACGTTAATACAATGTTTGTGTTGAGAAGAAAAAAATGAAATTCTTAATGTGTAACTAGTATGTGATTTGTCGAGCGTGCGAGTGATGCATAACAAAATTTACATTGTGCCGCTTACTTCCTCTATGCTCGTGGCGTCTAGCTGGACTGAAATGACGCCACACGAGTCGGCTTCCCTTTGACTGACTCTGAGCGTGGGAAAAAATTCTGAGTACTTTTTCTCTGTAATTGTGTTTGATTTTTACTTCTAGTAAAATTTAAGTTATGAAAATGATATTTCAGGCACATTAAAAGGAACTCTTAATGAATGTAGAAGATACGTAAAATACTTCAAAAAAACATACACTGACCACAGACAAAATTTCATACAATTCGCATGAACACAAGACCCTCAAACAAGAAAAATCCTTTAAAATTAAAATCTGACTACTCCAAACATCTACACAAAGCATAAGACTTGCAATTGGCGTGCAAAAGAAGTGCGTGAAAATGGCGAATTCATTACCATTAAAAAAAAAATTCTATCTGCAGAAAATCCAAAAATATTGAATTAAAATTCAAAGGAAAATTGCTGTCCTGTAAAATAGCAAATCAGTTGTAAGAGATCTGAACTGCTAATTCACCGCTCAAAATATTAACAGACAAAATAGATAATTTACATGAGGCGTAGAAATTGAACTGGCTCATTTGTAGTTTGGCAAATAATATTCTTAAAGTGTTCATAATTTGGCGCGGATTTAGAACGTGATCTCTCATCTGCTGGCTTCTGTTTATTTTCCGACCAAATTACGCCCTTATTAAAATTCAGAAATGCTTCGGCGGAGACGGCAGCAGGCGTAGTTGTAGCGCTTCAAAACTACGTGCAATGCGTTTTGGGCCTCTTCGGTTCATATCCCCGCATATTTAGTTCAACTAGGCGCCTCTGTAACGCCTTTCCTGCCATTATGATGGCGGTAATGACAAAACTAAAGGAATTATTGCAGACAAATTGTATGATGTACCACTTGTGATGGCGTCTGAGGAGAGTGTCATTAGCAACGGGGTTCACCCGGGGACGCTAATTAAAGACGGGAAATTCCAAAAAGAAGTCACTTCCTGATACGTCACAGTCTTGTCAGTTCTGTAATTTACTGTATTCCTCCATGGCCAAAACTTCTTGGTTAAATCAGGTAAATTGTAAAGAGAAAAACGATGCCAAATAATTAGCACTTCCAAAGATAATTTAGCTCAATTAACAAAACAAAGTAAATGAAAAGTATAGAACTGTCGAAATACGTTAAATTGAAACAAAGAAATAAATCAATAAAATTTATAGGTGATGTCCTGAATTACAAATCTAGCTATGCCTTAGGGTAGGGGCTTTAAAAATTACGTTTCATAATAAATAAACATTAAACTCAAAATTAATGAAAACATAAATAAAAAGCTTTAAATTCTGAGATTGTAACAGAACAGTACTGTACTGTGTATTGTTTCTGTGGTGTCTCGTATATGTGAGTGTGTGCTGTTGTGAAGGGCCGGCCGGCCTTGTGTTGCAGTCGGTGGCGCTGCGGTTCCTCAGGGAGATGCCCGACCTCGAAGTGGACGACCCTGTCTTGGACGGCATCGTGACCACGTGCCAGCACATGCACCAGACCGCCATTGAAGCCAGCGGCCTCTACCTGCAGGTAGTGTGTCTGCGTCCTCAACTGCAGCCCGCAGACCAAAGGCGACGTAGACCGGCGTTTGTTTTCTGTGCATGTCCCCGGCGTTGACTCGCCCATCCCCAGTACAACTGTCAAAGTCACATGGTAGACAGCGATAAACTGTGTTTTTTTTTTTTACATTTTATATTAATAAATAATTAGACTGTCACGATTGCATTCTAGTTATATTAAAGCTATGTTTTAAGAAGTTTTCGAATTTCCCAAAGCACTTGGTTACGTAAACGGTGTCCTAGCATCAAATCCTTTGTTCTTTTACAGTGCCATTAGCAGAAAAGTAGTCAAATGCTGGAACACGGAAAATGGCTACTATGCAGCTCGCATGCATACTCTACTCCATTTTGCCTCTACACACTAGTCCTCGTCGGCGTTTTTATTTTACTTTCATTCCTCTTACTTACATCCCGATGTCAACAAAACACAATCATATCCTTTCGCCGTGAACAAAATCGACTGGCTGTTGCCGGAGCTATGTTGATGTGTTGCTATAGTACGGTCTTTTTTCTTATTTCATCGAACTTTCTGCCGTGTTGATGATAATTAATCCATTACGTTGTCCGGTATGCCATCTATATTCCACCCATTCTCTTCCTGACACAATGTATTTAATACAGCCCCGCTATTTGTCAGCAGTGATCTCGCATACTGCTGTTTCCACCTGCACCCGATTATCTCGTAAATTAATGGTGATGATGTCATAAGCTTCAAATTCTTTCATATAGCTTGACGCTAACCTCAACATCATTCAGTGATCTAGTGTAAACAGAACGACCAGTTGATTACCTTTTGCGGCAAGTTCATCTATCGCATGTGACATTTTACAACACCGTTATCCACTGTTTTCACAAGTTTGGCCCTGATCGTGTTTCCGTATACATCAGGGTTCTTTGATGTCAAACAAAAATATTATCATGTTTTTTTCCATGGTTCTTCCGGCACACGTTCAATTTTCATACTGTGAGAGTGCATTATCCATTACAATGACATAGGTGACAATCGAAGTATTTTACAAGTCAAGATAGAAACGTGTTACCATTAATTTATTCGTTATAGTCACCTATTTTTTACGATTCAAAATTTAGGAGACTTTCTTCAAAAAAATCACTGGCACTAAAGAAATAGAATACGATACGTTTGTCGTAACATGTGGGGCTTTTGCGCTTTACGCCCGTAATGAGGCCTAGGAAAGCTTATTTCTTGGTGTTATTAGCACGCACAGCTGTCTTCAAAAAACTACATTTACCGAGCAATTTTTTTTAGTTCCCCCTTTTTCCCTAGCCTTACAAGTTTTCTCGTTCTATGGCGTTCCTTTCGAGCAGTATATACTTCAATGGTTTCAGCTGAAACTTCCTCTACTTGCTTCAGTGGCAAATTAGGATGCTGCTTATAGCAAGATAGTAAAAAACATTTTAAAATATTCTTTTCTCGCCAGTTTTCAATGGTTTTCCTTGAGCATGACTCCCGATAGCGCACTGTTCAGGTATGCGAAACGCCACATTATCAACAGTCGAGCGCAGGCCGCTTCCTGCATTAGCCGAGACACCGCAAAACCTTGGGAACAGACTTTCATCAGCACAATGCGAATGCGTACGTTGCAACTGAGAGCAGTCGGAAGCTTTCGGAAGTGGAGTGGGGAGGTTTGGGCGGCTCTTAACAAAGATTTCCTGAGAGCTGAGCTTTCTGAAGTGGAGTGGGGACGTTTGGGCGGCTCTTAACAAAGAGTTCTTGAGAGCTGAGCTTTCTGAAGTGGAGTGGGGACGTTTGGGCGGCTCTTAACAAAGAGTTCTTGAGAGCTGAGCTTTCTGAAGTGGAGTGGGGACGTTTGGGCGGCTCTTAACAAAGAGTTCTTGAGAGCTGAGCTTTCTGAAGTGGAGTGGGGACGTTTGGGCGGCTCTTAACAAAGAGTTCTTGAGAGCTGAGCTTTCTGAAGTGGAGTGGGGACGTTTGAGTGGCTATTAACAAGGAATTCTTGAGAGCTGAGCTTTCGGAAGGAAGCGTGGGTAGGCACCAGTACAGAACTAGCTGCAGACATCATGCCACAACATAGGGCTTGCTTTAAGAAGTACATTTTGCTTAAAGAGTTCTTTAAAGTAGTTCCCTTTAGTTCAGATACAGTATACAGGGAATCCAGTCAAAAGAAAACAAAGCATGCTTGGATTTTTTTAATGTCAGGACAGAGGTAAGAGTGAAAGAATTATAAAGGTAGTTTCCTCATATTTTGAACTTTCCCTTCCCCTTCTCCAAAAAAAAGTAATTTTCTTTAGTTTGATTTATGTTGGAAGGATGAAGGCTAACTAATGCGCACTTATTTCTTACGTAACTTTGGAACCACATCCACAATCTAAATACATTTTCAAAAGCAAATTAATGCGTTAAAAATAAGTATAACGAAATGGGAATGACTTCACGTTGCGACATTTGAAACGCCGATCTGACAAGCCTTTATCCGGCCACAAGCTTATTAATTTTTTCATAAAGTTGGAAAGTAAATATGGAAAACGAATGTTATATATTTTCGTATAACATTTAAACCGTTTCGTCGTATTTTAGAAGAGTTTTAAATACACGTTTGTCTCTTCATGATCTAGCCATGAGTTATAATTATTTCTTAAGTGTATTTTCGTAACTCTCGTGGCTTACAACACAGTTTCCAAAGACGTGTTTGTAATGCAATGTGCACTCGTTTGCTATGGAGGAGATGAGAGAGAATATTCAAACAGAAATTACGCTGGAACCTGAGATGTATCAAAAAAAGTAAATGATGGAATATATCACCAATAAATCATGCAGAAACGTGTAATTTATGCTATACATATTATTATGTTCAGTTTCAGAGTGTGCGCATATGAGTAAAACTGGCACAGCCACAAATATCATTAAAGTACATTTTCGCAAGTGGATAATGTACACAGTCGTCTTTATGACCATCGCTGCCGGCTGTGGTCGATTTGCCGTGGGGCGACGCGACAACATAACCTCGTAATGAGCACACAATGTTCCGACAAACGCAAACCTTTGTGTAAATAACTGTATAATATTACCGCTCTAAGCTGCTCTGGACTATAACCCAAATGTGTTTACATAATTTCGTGTAAGTGCACGTATTATAGTTCGTAGACCAGGAATACGACTGCTCTAACTCGTGGCAACAAATTTATTAGTTGTGTGCACATCCAGAATGTTCAGACCGTGTTACAAATCGCGAAATTTATTGGTAATTATCAAACAAATGTAAAGAAGTATTTTTTATTCATTTTTTTGTGTATTTTCGATTATGTGACTACGTAAAATTCTACCTAACTATGTTAAAAGCGGTAGTGTTACAATGTAATAACGCTGGAATTTTATGTTTTAGGAACATCATATTTGACTTTTCCTGTTGTAATGAAGTCAGTTTGGTAATTAACATCGTACTGCCTTTTATTTTTTTTACTTTTCAAAGTAACCAAATCGTGTTCTTGCGAGAGAAAGAATGAGTTGAGAGAATTGCACCGTGCTTAAGAGCTAGGTCTTTCACGCCGATGGGTGAGTTGTGAGATGCAATGAAGCAGCGAAGGAATGCAAGGGGGAACGGGAGCACTCTGAGAAACCCCCTTGGTCAACTATTATGTATACCATGTTTCCCGCCTGCGCAAATAAAGTGTGGCACTAGAAAGAGTCTAACTAGAATCGCCTAGGTTTAAGTGGCCTGTGCACAAGCCAGAGAGGAAAATGTCACGACTATTTACTTCGCCCTAATGGAACATATGATTGTAAAAAAAAACAGACGAGTTAACCGATTCAATAAAGGTCTTGGAAAATAGACATTATTTTACATAAAGCATGACGTGTGAAGATTTTACAGGCTTAGAAAATAATGTGTTTAAATACAACACCACAAACTGGACATTGCACTATCATTTCGCATTGTAATTCAAAACCAGAGTAGACTGCATTCAAGTTTATGTCAGTCGCACGGGTGTCTCCACTCGTCCGACACGTCCTGCAGGACTCGGAACACTGGTAAACACCCAGCACGGTGATGGCTTCATTCCGAGTGACTGGGATAAACAGGGAAACAAGTTTTGTCTCTGGCGGCAGCCAATGAATAAGTGGCTTTCGCTCGAGTGTGTAGAATCCTATGGAGTCTAGCTTGGTAACGTTTTATAACGCGAAATGGTAGAGTCTCTACGAATCGCCAGCTCGCTTCATGGCGTTGTGAATGCTAAATAGGTTCACAATACTATATACACAACTGCTCCCGAACAACTTTTCTGTACTACTGACAAACTCCGCGGCAGCGCTCAGCAAGACTAGGCGCTAGCCACGTTTAGTATTGTTACTTAAGTGTTTAATTTGTTTTCGTTTTATTAGTTAATACTTACTGTTAACTGTATTTGCACGTATGCGTATGTTTGCGTATATCGTCGAAGCGTGGCGAGGTACGGAATCCTGAATCGATACGGGCTCACTTTTACTTTTGATGTCACCTCAAGAATGTCGTTCATGGAGCATTGTCGCGACTGGAGAATTCACTTTATTTTGAAAGTTACAGTAACAAAAAGTGTGCCAGGAAACTTTGGAAGNGATTTTGAAAGTTACAGTAACAAAAAGTGTGCCAGGAAACTTTGGAAGATCGCGCAGTGCACGATGTTTCGCTGACAATAGCGTAGTGACGTTGTTGACCACCGTAAAAAATTGTAATATACACTTAGTAAAAAAAAAAAGTAAATCGATAGTGCCTATAAGACGCTGCCGTGGACAGGATGATCCCACAAAACTAATATGCATTCATAGGCGACTCCCCTCCTGTCCTTCTGGCTTCCAAAACATTCATATATATTTCTTACTTGATTTCACTAATTGGCCAAGAATAAAATGTGTATCACAGCATGTAAGACCCCAACCCTTCAAAGTCTGAGTAAAAAATTCGAAATNCGGGCTCACTTTTACTTTTGATGTCACCTCAAGAATGTCGTTCATGGAGCATTGTCGCGACTGGAGAATTCACTTTATTTTGAAAGTTACAGTAACAAAAAGTGTGCCAGGAAACTTTGGAAGATCGCGCAGTGCACGATGTTTCGCTGACAATAGCGTAGTGACGTTGTTGACCACCGTAAAAAATTGTAATATACACTTAGTAAAAAAAAAAGTATATCGATAGTGCCTATAAGACGCTGCCGTGGACAGGATGATCCCACAAAACTAATATGCATTCATAGGCGACTCCCCTCCTGTCCTTCTGGCTTCCAAAACATTCATATATATTTCTTACTTGATTTCACCAATTGGCCAAGAATAAAATGTGTATCACAGCATGTAAGACCCCAACCCTTCAAAGTCTGAGTAAAAAATTCGAAATNAATTGGCCAAGAATAAAATGTGTATCACAGCATGTAAGACCCCAACCCTTCAAAGTCTGAGTAAAAAATTCGAAATATTAACCCGGATGGTATTCAGAAATATTTTTCATTTGTCGCATTTAAGTAGCATCCAGGCCGCATCTGCATGCCTGAACATTACATCCAAACCACACTTTTGATTATCCTTGCATTCGTAATCATACTCGTGATATCCATCATCAGACATAATCAGTCATCCGTCATCAATCAAAAGTCAGCCATTATCGATCATCCAGCGTAATCGACCACCATCATCCGCAACTGTTTTGAGCGTGTGTCCTTGTCAGCTTCGTACATTTCCTTATCTCCCTCTGTCTTTCCATCGATTCCTCCGCCTCCCTCGTGCTTTCATCTACTTCGCTTGTTGGATGCGGAGGCCACACGACTTTTGCGCAGACTCCCTACCAGCGCCTATAGGATTCACTGTACAGTGGCGTAACTCCCGATATTCGCATGGGGCACACTTAACACACATTTCTCAGGATACTCCCGTTGCCCCCACTCTTGTATTCTTTACTGCTTCATAACCATCACACTTCACCACATCGGCACTAGAACTCGTTAAATGCCATCCATATATCTTAACTGAACAAATTCGCTCTGTTCCAAACTCTTTTATCTGCTGTTCTCGTATCTTTCTTTGTCTGCTTCGAGTTCTTCTGCCAGTGTATTTCAAATCCAGCATTCTTCTTGGCGCCCTCTCTTTTCCTAGTCTTTTCACTCTCCGTATTATACTTCCTCGACGATCTCCGTGGACCACTGTATTTCATATTTATCTCATGCCACCTCATTACGTTAATTCTTACCCTGTCTGTACCAGCCGTTACATAATATTTCGTGTCAGCTTCACCATTTTACCTTTATTTCAAACCCTCTGTGATACCCTGCATTATTAATCGAATGGTCTTAAGCTGCAAAAATACTGTAAAAATATTTCCGGCATTGATATACGTGCGTAGCAGTTCCTCTCTTAACAAAAGTGCGTTTGAAGTTCCTAAGGCGTGTTCTGCGTAGTTGGTACGTCGTTTATCATAACTGGCTGCCAACTGTCAACAACCCGGAAACTTGTTGTCATTAACCATATAACCAATAAGCCTTTTAATGCTCTGAATCTCGGTTCTGTATAAATCGTTTCGGAATTGCAGATTTACGATTTTTCGCATTTCTTGCAGCAATAAGACCTTGATCGCGCACACACATTGACACTAATTTAAAAAATCTAAGTGAGTCAGCCAAGCTAGGAAAATGTATCTGTTAAATTATACAGATGCGCTTGAATATACGTACAATTTTCTAGGGCCCATTGCACCCCAAGAGAAACCAACGAATAGATTACTGAGTTTTCTTTCGCACATAAAATTTGAATTGGGAACTTTTCTACAACGCAGCATTCAAAAACATCATGGTGTTGAATTTGTTCCCATTCCCCATCTGAAAATAATTGAAGAATCAGTCAGCGTAGTCTTATATTTATATCGTTAACTTTGATGTAATCTCGCTGTATGTATACATATGCAACACTGTAGATGTTTCCTCCGCACAAAATATACCGGCAAAGTATTACACTAAATTTTTTACCGATTGATATTAGTTCATGTCTGTAAATTGCATTGTTAATCTACCTGAAAGCTATTTTTATTTTCAGGAAACGTTGTTGTTGGTTTAAAGAGTAAATAATTAAAACATTTTCACAGGTCTCTTCGTATAATGGACAAAGATCATTTTCACAGAATTGCGTGCACCAATTTAAGCAACTTGAGATATGAAACAGCCGTGCGCAAAATCTCACTCCAACCAGCAACTTAATTTGTTAGTTCGTACATATTCGATATTTTACACTGGGAACGTAAATAATAGTTGTTTTCCCTAACTGTGTAAAGGATTAATTTAAAAAAACACTTTTTTATGGCGAAAATAAATCTCGGATTAAAACTTCATGAATAATGAATGAACTGCTTAACTTGCTGCGAACTTCTGTAACTAGGACATAAAACAACTGGGAAACAAGCTTGCATTCTCTAATGCTGCGCAGGAGGGGCAGGAGGAACTGCGATAAAACTTTCACCATTTTTTTTACTTTCAGTATTAAAAGAAACGTGTAGTGACTTTCCCAAAGGTGGTAATACCGTGCAGACATACATTAAAATTATGCAAGATATACACAATGAACTTACAAAGATAAGACGTAGTCCTGTATATGTTTCTTCTCTAGAATACTCTACCCGTCATATATTTACAGGAAAGCAAATTAAAGTATTTTTATCTACGTAGTTAAATGTAGCTTTCTAGGAAAAAAAAGGTATAGACATGCAGTGTTTTTCTTGTAACATTCACGAATGTTTTTTGTCGCCTTTCGTGTCGAGATTAGTAGGGAGATCGATACTGGCCACACTGAGTTTTCTTCTAGTGCTATAGAACTTAACAGCCACTAAATAAATACGCGTTTATGTCAAACATTATTAAAAAGTTGTATTTTATATAAAGCAACATTTTGTGTAAATATAATTGTCTGTTCATTTTTCCCTAACATGCAGTCCAAATCCTAATATTTGGTCACGATATTCTTATAAAACTATCTGCATGACTAAAGTAATTTAAATGTAATATGAGCGACTGTCTAAAGTCATACATATACTTTCTAAACGGAAACTTTTATCTATTACCTTTGTTAGCATTATTGAAATATTTACTATATACATCAGATTATTTCGCTTTAATTATATTTTTAGCATGTCAAGTTAGTTAACTGAGTTTAAAATTTTTGTTTGATTTTTTCTTTTTGTACTTTTTTAGTTTCTGTTATTTTTTAAAATACAAAACAGCAAAACTTTGAAAAGATGCTATCAAAATATAATTCTGAAACATGCAAGTTAAAACCTCTCAACAAAATATAAAAAAACCTTTTTAACTCAACATTGTATACGTATGCCAGCAATCACATTGCCTAGCAAACCGTCACGGCAAGAACACACACACACACACACACACACATTGTGCAGGAGCTGTCCCGGCAGATATACATCACGCCCACCAGCTACCTGGAGTTACTCAAGAGCTTCGACAGTCTGCTCACCAAGAAGAAGAATCATCTGAAGATGCAAGAACTGCGACTCACTACAGGTCAGTTTGACCATGCATTGATGTTCTCTGTCGGCAGGCGTTTCCTGTGCATTTGAGAAGGCCGTAGAAAATTGTCACAACTCACGTCCGTAAAATGAACCCACTTCCGAGGTTCCCTTTCGATCACAGGTGTCAACAGTTTTGGAAATTTCCCGGTTGCGGTGTTTCTCTGTGTGCTTTAGCTTTATGCGTCAGCTTCATTCCCACGTTTACCATCCCTCAACTTACTTACCTTATGCATTCTTCACGCTGGTCAAGAGAGACTAGTCTTTTTGTGGGGCACGGTCTCTGGCTTCATGTGTTAAACTTAGCCTACTTCTATTTAGTAGCGATATGCAGATTTACTGATGGTGGGCAAAATAACATGACCACCTGTGAGATGACACAAAATCTCTATTACCAGATATTTACCCAATTGTTAGCCTGAATTATAGCTTTTTTTGACGTGGTAGTGACATATACAGGTGATGCACAATGTTCAATGGAATACGCAGCAATTCATTGTGGAGAACTATAGACGATAAAAGTGTCTGGAGGTGAAAACATAGCACGCGCTTTGGCCTCCAAATACCTCGCAAAGTTTCAAATATGTTAAGATCAGGGGAGTGGCGAGACGAGAGTAGATGTCACACTTCGTCCTTGAGCCTTCTGGACCACGTCGTCCTGGAAGATAAGCCGTTTGCCAGATAGCACAGTTTGGAGCATAAGGTGGAGCTCGCAGCCCAAAATACTGACATGCTGCTGTGCTGTGATCTTCCCGGCGCTGGATAAGTTGTCCCAGTCCGCGCCATGATGTCACTCCCTACACCATCACCCAGCTCCATCTATTATAGACTATGGGAACGAGGCAGTCGGCATGACGGACTTCTGAGGAAGTTCTCCAGACGTGAGCCTACTCAGTGATGTGAAATAATGTGGACGTTGATTCGTCAGACCGGATGAGCTGTCCCCATTGCTCTTGAGCCCAGTCTCTGTGCTCTTGGCGCCGTTGTCGTCTCTTTGCAATATTAGGCGTTGTCGGCGACCTGGTGACGAGGGTTGGGAAAATAGCACGTCCCCTCGACGACGTGGGCATCAAGGACGATGGATTCCGGATAGTCTGAACACTCAATATCCAGGTGCCCGTGAATGTCACCCAACAACTAGAGTCGAGTTGCAGGACGAGCCACAGCCTCAGTAAAGAAGCCAACTACCGGAAGTACCGATATTCCGGAATGAAACTTCAGGAAAGCCATTAGTAACAGTGGGGTTGAGGAAGGGGAAATTTAAACCACTATCTAGTTGCCAGGAGGACCATGATACACAGATAAACTTTGCAGTTCACCTGCAGGTAAATAAGACAAGGCAGTGAAGTGGCACCTAAAGTGTATAGACAGATGTACTCATAGGCAGTGTAAGCTGGGCAGGAAAGAGCATAAAATTAACAACCTGCAGTTTTAACCGGTGGTGTGAAAAAAAAGTAATGCTCGTTGTGACACCAGAATATCGCTACTAGGACATCATAGGAGAGCATTTCGTGAGGCCATGTGACTCAAAACGCCATGAACACTACAGGTTCAAGGATACTAGCAAGACCTTATTAAAATATGAAGCAGATAAATGATACGTCATTATAGATCTGTCGTCATGTCACTTTGGAAAAACTGCCTCAAGTTCCTCACGTCGAAAGACTAGCGCTCTGTGTAGGTTCCGTAGGTACTGAGTCGGTTTGTGACGAACAGGCTTTATGAGACGGTTGTTTTGCCTATTTTATAAAAGAAAGCCAAAGTTATCTTCCTGTCTATGTGTTTGGTCTCTAAAAATCTATTCAACTCTGAAATTCACTTCACTTAGTTTTACTTACATTAATGATCAAGGACACGCAACTTATATAGTTTTCTACCATTTTTTTCAAAATGTTTGTCACCATGCCAAATCGCAGGAACTGTTAACCAGTTTTGTACTAAAATTGATATATTAACAGAACAGCTCTCTGTTTCGGCCATTTATATCCTTATTAGTTCGCCATTTGCTTAGTAAATAAAGTTTTGGCACCCAGGAACTCGCCAATCGATTCTGAATAAATTTAGCATAAGATTAATCCTGTGGTAGGCTATCTAACGTGGCATTATTTCAATATAAGAAGCTCTTGTTTTCGTAGTGACAGTCTTACAAACGTTTTAAGTTAGTGTGTCATATCTACTTTACAATCACACCTACTTCAACCTAAACTTGTAAGTCGTTGGCACCTATTAAAGTAACTAAACATGCTATTTCATAGATTATTTTTGTCTATCTATAAAGTTAAGTTTATGCACCATATCTCGGAGATTACTCTACTATTTGATACCAAATTTAGCTTGTATTGATTGATATAGCAGGCCACATAAACTAATATATTTTGAGTAAATAAGGCATCTCTTTTTAAAAACGTAGTCTTTTAATAATTTTAAGTCAGAGTGCTTTACTTATCGAGTTAATAAGACTAATTTTAACCAAATTAGTATACTCAAAATACCTTTTGTGAGCAAAAGTTTACTCATTTGTATATTTTTATGACCGTTATTTTCAAAGAGACAGCCACTTGAAATAATAAATATCTTGCATAGAACCACTGCAAGAATACCGTGAAGAGTCCCATTAAATTTGGCTTACAAAAATAACTGCTGCAGTCTCCCTGAAATAAACTCTTTTTAATGTATAAAGCACCTGTTTTCATAATGATGGCCCCATTATAATTCTGTTACACACCATACCTCTAAAACTATTACACCAATTTTCTCCCAACCTGGTGTGTAAGCAGTACTTAATTGTGTAACTTAAATGCTGCAATTTATAAACTCTCAAGTACGCCCTTTTTAATTAAAACATAATCTGAAAATATTTAATTTAAATGCTATACTTTAGTATTTTCTTGCTCGAGTCCCACGACATTTGAAAAATAAATAGAAACATTAAAGGAAATGCCTAGAACAAATAATTAGAGGAGACGCTCGACTTCACCATGGCAGTCTTATTTTTTAATCACGTATGCTTTATCTCTGGAACCATTGGAAATATTCGAGTCAAACTTGAAGCTGAAGTACTTAACTGTGCGCGTCACCCTAGCGAAGTAATAGCTTCAATCACCCGCCATTTTAATGTAGCACTCGCTATAAGTTACAGTTTGGATTACATATATCTCAAGAAATTAATTTGCCTGATCCCACCAATTCTGATGTGAAATGCCTTATTTTATGTAAATTTAAAAAAATTCTTCTCCCTAAGCCCGTGATATCTTCATCAATATTTCTTGAACATGTAAGTGTATAATAAATTAGGACAGTTATATTATATTGAAAATTTCTTATTTTCCATTTATTGAGNTTCTTGAACATGTAAGTGTATAATAAATTAGGACAGTTATATTATATTGAAAATTTCTTATTTTCCATTTATTGAGTTCAATTGCATTCCTAATTTTCTACCGAAAATCTAACCAGCTGCTAAATGAACATAACTGAACATCTAAATTGGAACGAATTTAGAAATTTCGCTTCATAACCGTAAGAGATAAGCACGGTTTGTACGACTGTTGGAGGCAAGTTGCGAGTAATATACGAGGCACTTGATGTGTTGTGTGTTCCAGGACAGGAGAATATGCAAAAAACGGAGAAATCAGTGGCTTTGATGCAGGAAAGATTAAACGAAATGATACCACTCCTGGACGAGGCAGTCAGACAAACCGACAAGCAGTTTGAGCAAATACAGAACGAAACGGTAAGGCTGGATACTTCGTTTGCAACGCTGCAACCTAACTTTAAGGATGTATTCTACGCATTGTCTCAGTTAGAGGAAATGAACAAGAATAAATTTAATCGGGAATGAGAGGCACGTTAATAACACTTTATTTTTTTGTAATTTACACAAAATTCTTTGGACACTAATAACTGCCAAAATTAAATTTGTAACACAAGAAAATTAGGGCGTATTTTAATAACACTTTGCTGTGGAATGAGTAAAACTAAAGTTGAATTTTAACAACCAAGTTCTATGGACTTGTTATTTATTATGAATGATTTTGAATGTTTCATAAAACTATGTGCTGTAAAGTTGCAAAATTTTACTTGTATCGATATAAGAAAAAAGGATGGCAACTATTTTCTAAAAATATTATTTATAAAACGTAAAAATTTATTTTACCTTTTAGAGGCGCATGAATTAACCGTGCGTCCCGTGCTAATTAGTAGTATTGAATACATTTGTATGCCGTTCACGGTAGACTTTGCACTTTTCAAGGCTCTGATTAAGATCTACTTGTAGGTACATTGTGTATTATTCCAGCACGTGTAAAAATAACATTGACGGCGACCTGATCACGTTATTCATGCGTAGGTAAGTGGAACTGTGAAATTATTACTAAAGTAAATATTGTACATATTTTCTAACTCTTGCACGTATACGGATTTATAAAAACAGAAAGCAAGAGAAAACATTTCAGTATTCAAAATCTTTACCTAGCACTTTTAATTCAATTTTATGGCATGGAATTAATTTCCTTCCATCGTTACCAATTTTACTGGGTGCACGCCAATCATTTTGCCCTTTCAAATACGTAGACACAGGTATGATCATTGGCATTTTTCAAATGTTGAATTCAAAAGTGCTGAATTAATAGTGAACAGCCTATGATTCCTTAGAAGCTGTGAAGTCATAAAAATTGCTCGTGGTTTTAGCTCTAGTTTACTGTCTTGACTCAGGGTAGTTATGAAGCCGTTTCCTAGTTGGCGCCTTTGTGCTGAATTACGAGTAGCTATCGCAAGATATCGCTCCTTTTTCCTCAGAGTAAAACATGTCCTCTCCCTAATGGCAATAAGCGTGTGTGTAGAGTTGTGGCCGTCTCTACTGCGCATGCGCGTGTTAAAACGTGTCATTTATTCACCAACGATTCTAAGTTAGTTGAAACTGCAAGAACACTCATTCAGCCAATATTATAGCTTAGTTTGAACCATGAACACACGAATTCACCTGCTATCCTAGGTAAGTTTTGGTGTCGTGTTAGGTTGGGGCACTACTCTGAAAAATGAGGGGTGAAAACACTCATGCGCAGTAAGGATGCCCTTCTACAAATGTAGTGGTCCAAAGACACTCGTTAGTGGTGGGGGCCGCGGTGGCTGAGTGGCTAGCCTGCTCGCCTCCCACCAAGGCGAACCGGGTTCAATCCCCGGCCAGGCCACTACCGGATTTTCGCAAGTGGTAATCGTGCTGGACGATGCCGCTGGTCGGCGGGTTTTCTCGGGGATCCCCCTTTCCCCCCGTCCCAGCATTCCGGCGCTGCTCCATTGTCACCTCATTCGACTCTCATCGGTAGAGACCTGAAGAATTCGCGGATTCATTTTGGGACAAGCTGGAATTCAAAACAGNACCTCATTCGACTCTCATCGGTAGAGACCTGAAGAATTCGCGGATTCATTTTGGGACAAGCTGGAATTCAAAACACGTGTGTTCATATAACTTTAGCCATTGGTCCACACGGTGTTTGACACCTCCTGGACAACTGTTTCCAATTGTCGCCTTCCACTGTGACAGCAGACAACCAATATGCAGTTGATATCGGCATATTTGTACGTAAGACTGTAGAGTTTCGCCTGCAGGTCGTTGAACTCGCGAATTTTTCNATGCAGTTGATATCGGCATATTTGTACGTAAGACTGTAGAGTTTCGCCTGCAGGTCGTTGAACTCGCGAATTTTTCAGGTCTCTACTCATCGGCTCTCAAGACCTCGTTGTTAAGAGCCGCCCAGATCTCTCAACTCTCTTACCTCAACTCGTCAGTGGTATGTGATATTCCGATGGTTACTTGTATACACGTACAACGGTGCCGTGAGCATACGGGGACTACGGGGCTACCTTGTTTTCGAGACATGTTTTTATTATTACAAACGCGGGGGAAATGTTGTAATTGTTTCGTTTATTTAGTAGCACACTTCGTATTGAGTGGCTGTGATTTGTAACGAGCATGTTACGTCACCACAGTATTTCTTGGCTGGGTGGCTGGAGGAGATAAATCACACTTATAAATCGCCGTAGACGGAGTGAGGTAGCTTTAAGTGAGAATGGAAAGAAAAGGACAACTGCTCGAAGATAATACACTGAATAGCCAAAAAAAAACCGGTATAGGCGTGCGTATGCAAATAACAGAGGTATGGAACGAATGAGTAACGCGATGCGGTCGGCAGCTAGATCGGTCACTGCTGCTACAATGGCAGGTCATCAAGATTTAAGTGAGTTCGAACGTGGTGTTATAGTCGGCGCACGAGAGATGGGACATATAATTCGAAATATTAAGAAGCTTACAAAAGATTCTGTAGCCCACTAGCGAAGCAGCTCAAAGACACAGAAGCGCTTGCCATGCCTATTGATACTCGGCTTACCAGACACCAATGCAATATTATTCGAGAGCATGAAAAACGGATTTTTCCTGCTTATAAAACCTTCAGAAAGCTAAAACACATTGTTTTACTCCGAAAAAACACATAATGCTATCAGAAACTGCGGCTGAAGTTAACCTGCGGGCACTTCTTGGCCTCACTGCCTCCTATCTTCTGGAGACTCAGAAGGACATATTTCACAATGCAGTTCAGAACAGTTTAAAACTAACCCTGAATTGCAAGTGTGTATTCAATAGTTCTCCATAATCATAATACAAGCAAACGTTTTCAAGTGACTCCGGTAGTAGAGACTCGAACGTCCTCATTTCTTCCTTTGTACCAGTACGTCTAATTGATGACAACCCGGAAGGACAAGGGCCAACCGTTTTCAGGCAAAATCCACGAATTTCGTCAACATGGTACTGTTGGCCCATTCCATTTCAGGTCCAACGTAAAGCAGCATATATTTCAAAAGTGGAACAGGATCACATCAAACGAAACATACAACAATTACTTCCTTTTATTGGCAAGTTAGACGGCAAACAAATTGAAGTTTTCTACAGCACACTTGTCACTACTATTGACGACAAAGAAAGCAATGCTCTTACATAAACTTCATCTACTCAGAGGTGTTTCCTTTGTAATCCCACCTCTGAAGACTTCAACAACCTGGAAAAAGTGCTGCGTCCGGATATAGTATATTCCTCAAGACTCAGCTTTGGCTTATCCGTACTTCACGCACGCATTAGGTTGTTTGAGTGTTTGCTCCATCATTCATATAAACTTCTGCTCGGGGCATCGAGCAGAAGAATATGGCCTCGAAGACAAAGAAAACTATTCAAGGCGGATTTAAAAAAAGATAGGATTACTAATAGACAAGTCAAAATCGGGCTTTGGCAACAGAAATGATGGGAATACGTCTAGGTGTTTTTTGAGAATCCGGTTTTATCGGAAAGCATCACTGGTGTTGACATTGAAATCACCAGATGATTCAGCACAATTTTGCAAGTGATCTCTTGTGGCCACGAAATAGATGTGGAAAAATATCGCACGTATGCGTTGGAGACTGCCCAGCTATTTGTACAAAAATACCCATGGTACACCATGCCTCCGACAATTCACATGGTCCAGACATCATCCGCCATGGTTTTATCCCTATTGGTCAGCTAAGCGAGGAGGCCCAAGAGGCTAGAAGCAAGGAATTTAAAAGTACAGAGAATGCTTCCCCGGTAGGTGTCTCGAAAAACGACAAATGAAGATGTCCTCAACGTACTGCTGATATCCTCGGACCCGCTTATCTCTTCACTCAGGCAGATGCCTAAGAAGAAAGCCACGCAGTTTGACAAGGGGGTCCTGGACGTGCTTCGGGAACCGGATGTCCGTTGTGAGGTAGACGTCAGCAGCGACACTGACCGTGCGAACGAGACTGACGAGTCCCAATGATAGCTTTTTGTAATTACGGTACTCCCTTATCTTCTGTTTAATTTTAAATCGTACTTCCCATTAAAACAGTAGCTTTACGAAAACGAAACACTACTTTTATTACCATGTAAATCAGATTAATACAATTAAATCTTTTGTTTTTTTTTCCTGGATTCAGCATGCTTGGCCCCACTTTGCAGCGGTAATTGAAGTGTCAGATGACGAAAATATCAGTACCTTTTTATGTTTTAACTTGAATTTAAAAATTGTTAATTTCGTTTGACATACCGGTCTCTCACCAAGGCGATCCGGTTTCGATTCTCGGCTCGGGTCTCGCCC
This sequence comes from Clitarchus hookeri, assembly GCA_002778355.1. Classification (NCBI taxonomy): domain Eukaryota; kingdom Metazoa; phylum Arthropoda; class Insecta; order Phasmatodea; family Phasmatidae; genus Clitarchus; species Clitarchus hookeri. The sequence goes on from NQII01000301.1 coordinate 154,139, forward strand.
GATTTTCTCACGGTGGAAAGGTGACGTACGCTGCCGTCGGCCACAGAAATGTCTCGGTTACTCCAGGCACCCCTACTCTTCCCAAGTTTGTGTTTCCGTCGCTGCTCCATCCTCATTTCACCCTCGCCTCCTCTAAAGATCTAGTGCTGTGCTGCAAATTTCCCTATCTAAGTGTCGGTTGCGTTGTGCACTCATGGTTGTGTGACTTTGCAGGCGGAGGTGGAGATCCTAAAACAATCGATGATGAAGGAAGAGGCAGAAGCCGAGCTCCAGGCCGAACGGACGGCAGCCTTGGCGGCCGAAGCCGAGAGTGATCTAGGTGAGGCACGTCATAGAGTAGTAGCACGCAGATGGCTAGGTGCGCCACAGAGTAGTGATCACGTAGATTGCAAGGTTTATGGTAATACTGTAAACACGCAGTAATGGAAGGTAGATATTTCGGAGGCAACATATTTTTTAATGAATGTTTAGCCTTGCTACCTTTCACTCGGGGGCTTCGGGTTCTATTCCCGGCATAGGTACTTAAATGTTTTCATTCGGAAACTAATCTGGCTCACATATTTTCTGCGGAAGGTAGCAACAATACACCGCAGTATCATATTGTCCAGTAACCCTGGGTTTTCCGAGGTTTTCATTGCCGCAACATTTTCTTGAGTTCTTGCAAACCTTCGATGTGAAAATTTTCATCATTGTCATATTTCAAATAGGACAAATAGGCTTCAAAAGGGCATGTCCGTTTCGGACAGACATGGGAGTTATTGGTGTTACCGAAGGTGAGTTGAAAGTTACGACCAGTAACTCTATAAGTCAGGAGGCTGCGCTGTAGCCATCATAATTAAAATATGTAAATTAAGAATGTGTGTCTACAATATCTAAGGAGAAACTGCACGACTGTTTATTGTTTACTTGCGCAATGGGAAAGTAGTAGACATTTTGTTAAAACGAGCTGGCTTTATTTTTTGCAAGATTGTAGAACCTCTACTTCAGAATTCTTCAGTAAAGCCCTTGTGTCACAGTGTAATGGCCCGTACAAGCACAAGTGAAAGCTTCTACGAGACCTGCTAATCGACCCTGCATGCAAGCAGGTATGGACGTTTCTATGGAATGACCTGTCACAGGATACTTGCTGCCACATAAGAAAATGTGCATGTATTTGTTTTGATTTTACCTCTGCAGCTGATATTCCAAAAATTACTTCTCTCGCAGACTTTACAATATTTCTTAATTTCTTGGAGCCTAATTTTTACTTGCGATATTTGGAACATTTTGTGTTAAATAAAAATGAAAGGTGTAATGTGCTGTACGTATAATGCTGTTGGTGTGACAATTAAGGACAATTNAAATTCGTTTTTTTTTTTTTTTTTTTTTGCTAAAATGTATACCTTTTAGAAAAGATGTTCACTGGAAATTGTACACGGCCATGTAATCGGTCAGTAGTTGGCTAAATCTTCCATACAATCATCCACACCAGCGGCCATGCAAGCTTGCATAGAAATTTCCAAGGAAATTTGTATCGTTACACGCGGGCTTAAGGCATGTTCGCGCTAAAGGTAATATATTTTTTTAATCAACCTTTGAAAAAAAAAGTACTGCTCGGAACTACATATACCGGATATAATCGAACAAATGATGATAAACATGAGAGTGCGGTAAATGAGCTCAAATGGAGCATATTTCGTTCAGGAACAAATTGTCTAAAGTCCATAGTTAAACCGCTAATGGCAGTGGCAATGTCCAGGGGCGGATATGCAATCACAAAAATAAATCAACGGGCAGTGCAACGAAATGACAAATGATTTACACATTTGGGCAGAAGGCACGATGCTCCACAGTGTCTGTTCAAAGTGTCGGTCACCGTTGGCCCCACAGAGAGTGCAGCGCTGAAGCATGTCGCGGTGCACAGGTGCAAAGGTTTCTGGCGGGGCATTGACGGTGTCAACTGCTCTCCGTGTCCGCGTATTGAGCTCATCCCTCGTGTCAAGTGGTGTGCCGTATGCCATCGAACTTATGTGGCCTCACAGTCAGAAGTTAGTTGGTAAGACGTCAGGTGAGCGTGGTGGCCATGCTGCGGGGCCTCCTCCTAAATACCTAGTATCAACCTGTTCAGGGAGTGCAAGTAGAGGTGGCATTGACGGTGTCAACTGCTCTCCGTGTCCGCGTATTGAGCTCATCCCTCGTGTCAAGTGGTGTGCCGTATGCCATCGAACTTATGTGGCCTCACAGTCAGAAGTTAGTTGGTAAGACGTCAGGTGAGCGTGGTGGCCATGCTGCGGGGCCTCCTCCTAAATACCTAGTATCAACCTGTTCAGGGAGTGCAAGTAGAGGTGGTATTGACGGTGTCAACAGCTCTCCGTGTCCGCGTATCGAGCTCATCCCTCGTGTCAAGTGGTGTGCCGTATGCCATCGAACTTATGTGGCCTCACAGTCAGAAGTTAGTTGGTATGACGTCAGGTGAGCGTGGTGGCCATGCTGTCGGGCCTCCTCTAAATACCTAGTATCAACCGGTTCAGGGAGTGCAAGTCGATGTGCCAGCGAACAACAATGGCAAAATTAGGTGGGGGGACCCATCCTGCTGAAACCACATCACCTCGCGAGCACCTAAAGGAATATCCTCCAAGTACCCCGGTAACAAGTTCTCAGGAACTGTAGATACGTAGCATCACAGAGACTGAGGACCGTGTGGTATTAAGCGGTGATATAAGGCGCTGAACTGTGCAAAGTACAAAGAGTTCCATACCCGCCCCTGCACATTGCCACTGCCCTTTGCGGTTCAACTATGGACGTTAGACAATTTGTTCCTGGATGAAATATGCTCCATCTGTGCTCATCCACCACGCTCCGGTGTTTATTAAAATTTGTTCGATTACTCCCGGTATGCTACAGTAGTACTCCCTGGAATCTGGAATGCCCGTTCCCAGTTAAGTTGGCAACAAATTAATTAAAATAGTCCTCAGACTCGGCGTTGTACAGCGAATGTAATTTTTAAATGTATTATTACTGAAGTCAGTGTGTTATGTTCTTTGGCCATTTACGATACGCATTCGCATACCTGTAACATATTTACATTTCTGACATTTCCGTGTTTTCACGCGGGTGGTGAACGAATAAAGTGATCAGTCCCATGGCAACGCCGAAAGTACATCCTGCGGAAGGATACAAAACGGGCAGTGCAGTGGTGCGAGGCCAGCCGAGCAAAAGGATATGGTTTCACACGTTAAACGATTTTAGGCGTGTCTCCGCCACCTTCACGATATCGCTTTCAAACAAAAAACATTTTGTTCTCACTGAAGACTAGAACCATGCTAAAAAAAAGCAATTACGAGTACATTAATACATTTTTTTTTTTTTTTTTTTTTTGCATTTTATTGAGTCAGTAAATCTTAAGTTACCCGCAATTTTCAAATTATTAACAAATAAAAATAAAGCTTTTTGTAGAAATGTGACCCAAACAATCAAGAAGTTACTAATATATCTATTAAGCCTATTTTCCTCAACATGGGTGCAATTAATTTTTAAATAATTTCTAAAAAGCTGAGTTGGTAGGAAGGACTTGACTTCTCCTTGAAAGCAAAAACTTTAGAAATGAAACCAGAAACTTATGCAACAGTAATAAGACAATTACAAAGACACACGTGGTTTACCCGGGACTTGAACGCAGAAAACCCTGTACTATAAGCTAACGAGCAATCCACTGCATTACGGTAGTTGGATTCAGAGCATCAACTTCGGATTTAGTCAGTCTAATGTTTCTAATTATAGGTTTTACTAACCTGAAATATTAACAGGGCCTTTATTTTGAAAATAAATGACTAAACCCACATAAAACGTGTAAGTTTACATGGTCTACCGTCGCTACTTGTTTGAAGAATTTTATGTAAATCAGTTGTTCGGTCCCTGAGATATGACATAAAAAACTTTATTTTCTTATTTAATGTTTTCTTACAAAATTACCTGAAAAAGAGGGTATATATGCGATGCTTCTAATGTACACTGTCTGAATACAAATTTTGGTTAAATTTGGTTCAATTGTTTCATATATATGTCAAATTTACCTAAATGATTTATGAAAGTGCAATTTAGAACATTGTTGTATGACACCATTAAATCATGAAAATTACGTGGCCTTCTATAGCACTTACGGTGTGCACATTTTGGTACAAATAAATTTTTTATGTTCCAGTGTAACATTTGGTGGGAATCGGTTGATTTGTCCTCGAGACATGGCATAAAACCTCCACAATTTTAATGTGGCGATCTTCACAAATGGAGGGAAAAAAAGTAATTTATCAGCAATTTCGATGATTGTATACTTCCAATATACGAAGATAAGTTAAAATAGATTACGTAGTATAGTAGATACAGCCCACAAAACTAAAATTAGTTTATAGCCGCCGTTGTGAATATAAATGTGTCCTACTTAAAAAAAAATGAATTTATTATCATGGCCTACCGCAGTACATGCAGCATGTTCGCCAAATTATGTAACAATGGGTTGATTGTTTCTTGAGATACGAGATAAAATCATTATTTTTAATGGTGGGGCTATCTTACAATATGGCAGAGAAACGAGGCTCTGCATAGAGAAATTTCATGATTGTAACAGGTACTGCCAAAATACAAAATTAAGTTGGAACATTTTCATTAGTAAAATATACTAAGCTAAAATATTTATATAGCCACCATGTTTTAAATAAGTGCTGATATACATAACTATACTAGTTTACACCACCTGTTGCAGTACTATTTGTTTGCCAAATTTGGAAATAATTTGTCAATTATTTTCCCGAGATATTACAAAAAACTTTATTTACTCGCATGACGCTATCTTACAAAATGGCTAACAAAAGATGCTTTACGTACATACAGTAGATAGTTGTAATATATGCTGCCACAGTACAATGTTTAGTTGAAATTGTTTACATGGTTTCGATGATACAGCATTCTAAGCTAAAAATGACTATATGGCCACAATTTTGAAGATAAATGTCAGGCATGCTTAAAACATACCACTTGAAATCACTGCCTCAGTACTAATGCTTTGCCAAATTTGATAGGAATTGGTTAATTCTTTCTCGAGATATGGCATAAAAACTATATTTTATTCGTATGGTGCTATCTTACAAAATGGCGGACTAAATATATTCCATATAAATACAGTTGATAGTTGTAATATCTACTGCCAGCACAAAGTTATGTTATAATTGAATACATAGTTTCAACGATATAGCATTCTAAGCCAAAACAACTAATTGGCCACCATTTTCAAAAATTTGTGCCAGACGTATTTAAAACATATCACTTAACATCATCTGAATCAGTACTACTTGTTTGCCAAATTCTGTAGGAATCGGTTAATTATTTACCGAGTTATGACATAATAACTGTATTTATTCGTATGGCACTATCTTCCAAAATGGCCTGCAAAAGTGGTTATTTATTGGTATGTATGTATGATGCTCGTAATAAATACTTTCAGTATTTAAATTTGGTCGAAATTGGTTAAATGGTATGGCAGATATACCAAAAAAAGTTAAAACATTTGTATGGCCGCCATTTTGAAATTAGTAACTATTCATGTTCAATCACTTACGTTTACATGACCTACCATAGTATTACTTAGAAGCCAAATTGGGTGCAAAATGTAAAATATTTATGGCAGATCAACAACAATATTCATCTCAAAATTTAAGCTTACATAATTCTCTGCCATCATACAAAATTTGGTTTAAATCGGTTGAATGGTTCCAGAAATATGACACATCACCCAAAAAAAATTTTATGGTTACCATTTTGAAAGTAAGAGTCCGGCCTGGTCTAAAACTATAGAAGTCAGGTGTCCTTGCTAAGTATTATTTGTGTNTACCATTTTGAAAGTAAGAGTCCGGCCTGGTCTAAAACTATAGAAGTCAGGTGTCCTTGCTAAGTATTATTTGTGTGCCAAGTTTGGTGAAATTCGGTGCAAGCGTTAAAAAATTGAAAGGTGGGGAAAGGGGACACACGAAAAGACACACACACGCATACACACATACATACACATGTATACACACACAGACACACAGACAGGAAGGTGGTCTCATAAGCATTTCTTTCCTTCGNACCATTTTGAAAGTAAGAGTCCGGCCTGGTCTAAAACTATAGAAGTCAGGTGTCCTTGCTAAGTATTATTTGTGTACCAAGTTTGGTGAAATTCGGTGCAAGCGTTAAAAAATTGAAAGGTGGGGAAAGGGGACACACGAAAAGACACACACACGCATACACACATACACATGTATACACACACAGACACACATACATACACATGTATACACACACAGACACACAGACAGGAAGGTGGTCTCCTAAGCATTTCTTTCCTTCGGAAAGTAGCCNCACATAAAGAATGAGGCACCTGAATAACACTGCTAATTTCAGTAGTAAAAGAAAATGTTTCAGACAAAGGTTGCTTGGATCCAAGGCGCTAATATCTCGATAGTGATAATTTCCCCGTACGTGGGAGGGTACAGAATATACAAATGTGCCATTTAGTTAATTTTAATGGAATGATAATTTTTATTAACACCCCTCGACAGTGCGTATGAAGATGTAATAAATACGATGACATTTTCCGGTTATTCAGGATCGCTGAAGGTCAATGATGAAGTAAACTTCGCCGCCGCGCGAAACAAAGGGCCATTAGTCTGTGCTGTGCTGTTGTAGTGATCAGACACCTTCTTCGTGACGTTATTCGAACTGGTACAATATGCATAACAGCAGAAAGAGTTTATATGGTTTTCATTTATGGCGAATGTCACCGCAGCATTAGAGCTCAGTGCGATTCCATGCTGAGAGGTATCCTGATCGTGCCACACCGGCACGATCTTTCTTTGCAAACACAATAAAAACATCCCAATAACTGGAAGCATGGAAAAGAAAGGACGCCAACGACGAAAAACAGCAACCAACGAGGGGCATGCAATTAACATCTTAGCTGCGGTAGCACACAATCCACGTGTCAGCACGAGGCAGCTTGAACGTAGAAGTGGGATCAGTCAAGGGAGTACTGTGCGAATATCACATAGCAACAAATTTCATCCTTTCCACGTTTCACTTCATCAACAGCTAAATTTAAATTACTTTCGTCATTGTGTACAGTTCTCCGAATGGCGTCTACGAAAACTACAAACCGATGACACGTTCCTGCACAAGATCTTGTTTACCGATGGAGCGTCATTTACTAACCATGTGCAGATTAACCTTCGCAACATTCACTACTTGTCAGTTGACAACCCACACTGACTGAGAGAAGTGGATAAACAGAGACCATGGTCTGTAATCGTGTGGTGCGGTGTTGTACGTAATCGCCTTGATGGGGCACTAAATAGCACCAAGTATTCACAGTTCCTAACAGAAGTGCTGCAGCAATCATTGGAAGACATCCCATTGGACGTAAAGAAATCCATGTGGTACCAACACGATGAATGTCCCGCTCATTCTGCAAAGAGAATTACAACGTTTCTTAACAGAATTTTCGGTTTGTCGTTAGATCGGTCGGTCTGGAAACACGAAATGGCCTGCACTTTCACCAGACATAATTGCTATGGACTTTTATTTGTGGAGGGCATTAAAGCAACAGGTCTACAAAGACCCGCCGACGACTCCCGAAAGACATGAAAGGCCGTATAACACGAGCTTCTTCTGCGATAAGTCCAGATTAAATTTGATATGCGGTATTATATACTCAGAATCGCTTTAAGGTCACAAATCTGTACACCTGATATATTAATAAAATTACAAAGGAAGCGCAGTCTGATGCTGGCGTTTTTTTTTTTTTTTAACAAACGCCAGTTACAGGACGGCTACAGTTGCTACGGGACGGCGCTACATCGGTCCATTGTTCCGTGCGGCGGCGCAGTTTGCTTCGTCATTGACCTTCACCGATCTTCAATTACCGGCAAATGTAATCGTATTTGTTACATTTTCATACTCACTTTCGAGGGGTGTTAATAAACATTATCATTCCATTTAAATTAACGAAGTTGACCTTCGTACCTTCTGTACCCTTCCACGTACGGCGAAATTATCACAAGGAAGTTATTAGCGTCTTGGGCCCAAGCAACTTTTGTCTTAAAAATTTTCTTACACCACTGAAATTGGCAGTGTTATTCAGGTGGCCTGTGTTAGGTGCCTCATACTGTATATGTATTTATTTGTATATGTAAGTTTTATTCACCATGTACGGCATATTACAAGTACACAGGAAAAAATCAACTAAGTGATACAGTTACACTTTTATTTGCACAAATAAGCTGCCAAACCCTCGATTTTCATGGATGGGGATTCATATTGGAACCCATATTTTTGTGCTTTGTACTCCGTCATTTAATAATGCTGTATCCGGAAACTCAGACATTTATCGTTAATTCTGGCTGTGGTACTTGCAAAAAACATCTACTTCAACTACACTTTCAAGGGCGGTTTTCACCCCTTCGGAACAGACCTAGGCTGTATGTCGTGTACATTTTTTCGACATATTTTCTGATAAGGAATCACCTGCCAAAGTTTGTCGGTGGAGTTCATATACACCCTGTATATGTATATATGTTCATATATTGTGAAAGGTGCACGATACACGCCGAAATTCATGTAACATGCAAAGCCCTATCCTTTCGCTCGGCCGGTCCCGCGCCAGGCAGCCGCGGTAAGCAGGCATTTAAGAGCGCTAGATTGACCGTGAACAGCCCTGCTGGGGCGTGGTGATGATGTGACTGTTGTCCCACAGCCGCGGCGATGCCGGACCTGGAGGATGCTCTGGCGAGCGTGCGGGCGCTCGACAAGGGCCACATCGCGGAGGTGCGCACCATGTTGCGGCCTCCCCTTGGAGTACGACTCGTGCTCGAGGCCGTCTGCATCCTCAAGGGCATCCCGCCCCTCAGGGTGAGTCAATCATCTGCATGAGGGTAGAGCGTTCAGGGTGAGTCAGTCATCTGCATGAGGGTAGAGCATTCAGGGTGAGTCCATCACCTGGAGTGAACATGAGGGTAGAGTGTTCAGGGCGAGTCCATCATCTGGAGTGAACATGAGGGTAGAGCGTTCAAGATGAGTCCATCATCTGGAGTGAACATGAGTGTAGAGCGTTCAGGGTGAGGCCATCATCTGGAGTGAACATGAGGGTAGAGCGTTCAGGGTGAGTCTGTCATCTGGAGTGAACATGAGGGTAGAGCGTTCTCGCTGCCTCCGTGTTTCAACATTGAACTGCTTTTTCTACCAACATGACTATCGTAAACGACGTGGTTAGAATTTGATGTTAGAACACTATTCACGTAGTCAAATGCTTTTGAGATGGTCTTATATTTCCTCTTGTTAATTTTAATGTAGTTGGATTAAATTCTAATTGGTGAAAGTATTTTATTCATTTCTAAATTTTTGTATTTTGAAAATTAAGATATAAACAATTACATTCATCGCTGTTGACCATGTGGCTTTGACAGTAGTGTTGTTTTGGGTTAGTTCAGTTTTAGTTACTTGCACTTGCATCTTCAGTCCATGGCTCATCCTGCCTCTCTACACTCTAAGTGTATGCGTACGGTTAGAAAGTGTGAGTGCGAAAGTTCCCCCCCCCCC
>NQII01000301.1:163765-184348 GCA_002778355.1 Clitarchus hookeri
CCATGGTAGCGTTCCTACATTTACTTAGGAAAGAGTCAAATGCGTAGGGAAGTTCCTAATAATGAATAGTATCGACGCTATACATTCCTGCATTTGCAGCCTGATAAATAGCACTATTTCCATACAAAGTATACATAAAAAAACTTTAATTACACTTCAGGAAGTTAACTTATAACTGTTCACGGTTAACTGGGCGCTTTTTAAATCAACCCCTGAAAACTTCATATGTGTTTTACTGTTTTACACTTAAAAAGCGGGTCCTGGGTAGTTGCAACAAGAGAACTACGTTCGTTACTGCTGAATAAACCAGCATCAAAATTTCATAATTTTTAGCGTTAAAAAAGTTGTCTGCAATAAGAGGGTAGGCACCCCTGTTACTTTCGTTACGGGATATTACTGAGATTCTGCTCTTGATTTGAAGATCTCGATAACATAAAACAATGTTCGGAGAAATGTAACTTAATTCCACTTCGTTTCCTAAATTTGGAAATATACATTTTTAAATCTCAGTTTTCAAGTGATCATATCCCCATTAATAATCCGCTTAGGTATTAAATTTCCAATTTACTTCTCACTTTCTCGGGAGCCTGTATGCCTGTAGTAGATATGTAGTTATAGGTAGTGGTTTTATTAAAAGGTTGATTTGAAAAGTGCTCACTTGCCTTCAGTGACATTTTGTTGATATTGGTAAGGTGATCAACACGTTGTCGTTAAACAATCACCTGTGCGTCGGTGTTGCAAAATTTATTACAATGTGAAGGGGCGGCAAGTGATTTCCTTGGAAAGAATGTCTTGATAACATGTTTTGCAGTGATATGCAGAACTTTCATCTGGTAAAGATATTAAAGACACTCAGTACTTCGGCTGCAACTTCAAAAGAGTAGGAATCATATCAGACCGAATGTCGCATATTTATTTCAAATTATTTTTTCGTGAAAAACTTGCCAAACGTGGATGTGTCGATGGTGACCGGATATAGCCAGTGTATTAATAACAATGACGGCAACACATATTTGTTATTAAAGTTCATTATATATCTTTAATGAGGTACATAAATTAACTTTTCATTTCATTTCACATTATTTTTCTCCTGTTTTCTTCCTTGCACAGAAACTCATTTTCACAATATGTTTTCCCAAATCTTAAATATTTCTCGTGAGTTACGCCTGAGTATTGTAGTTGTTGGTAAGTCCCGCTTAGCATTCAAAATAGATGAAAACAACCATTAGTGGCTTGTCATGTTTTTTATTCGAACTATTTCCTAAATTACCAGGTAATTTTATGCCATTCATTATTCTAACATGTAGGTGTTGTTTCACTGCTTTAATTTATTTCGGTGTTTTTTTATACTTTATATGCAAATCATTAACTCTACGGATGTCATACAAAACCACACGGTTAAGTCATTGCAATTAATTTTAGAACCAGCTAGAAAGTAAGAGTTAATGTACGTGAAAATTGTAATTGGTATTCTCGTTCAAGTATGCGCAGTACATAAAAATGAAGGTGCGTACACACTTTGCGCTGCGCCGTGTAATGCAACATAGTTCGTGTAACGTGCGCCGAAGACATGCCAATATCTCACCGTGTCTGGACGTGTACCAGACCTAGTTAACTGTCGGGACCGTTGTATGATAATGATGTCAGGCGTCTGGTGTACATATTACGTACTAATCAATACGGAGCATGTGCGTGTGTGATAACGTACATCGTATAATTGATTATGCACCATGTCTCGCGTACAGCTCGGCGTTGATTGTGCTTGTTGCGAGGGGATGACGTCGCGCCCTCAGAGCTCACGCGCGGATTATTTGACGCCAACGACTTGATTAAGGTGTGTGCAGCCGATTTCGCGCAAGGAACTACAGTCCGCTCACCGTCTCTTTGTCCCTGCGCGGCGTGGTGATATAAGGCGAGCAGGGACAAAGTACTGGTGAGTGAACTGTACCCAGCAGAATTCCGTCCATCGCTTCAACTCGTAATTATGCTGACAGCATTGTAATAACTTTGTTATCCCAACGATTAAGATAAGGCTGTTTAATATACCTTAAGAAACTCCATTTACTTGTATGGTTAGTTGAAAAATAATACTTTCAAATGCGTAATATAATTATATTATTAAATTTTGAATAGGTCTACATTTAAAAAAAATAATTTCATTATTTTTCATTCTAAGTGCGTATGTTGGAGTTTATAATTTAGCTATACGCAGAATTTAACAGGATGAAAGCCATTTATGTTGAAACTGACCTACTATATTGTTAATTGCAAGTATTGTCGACAGTACACACGCTAGCGCTCAGAATATATTTCTTAATAGTTTTACAGGGCGCCAGGGGCTTATACTAGTTAATGAGGGATCGAGATCTTAATAAAAATAAAGGACCAAATTAATTTTTTATTTAATCATAATGCTACAAAAATACACACAGGTACTATTTACAACATTGAAATACCTACCCCCACTTTTAAGTCTTGTTATTCTCAGAGATGGGAATATTTAATGTCGCTCTCAATTCTATAATTAAATTCTTTATCACTGTCTCCATATTGGTTATAGTCACATAATTCACACTCATCATTTACACATATTCAATCTGTCTATTGCCATCATTCCAAATTTCTGTCACTCAAGCATCCAGTTCAGTAGTCCCGTCCGTCAGTCCCACTCTTCACTGTACCGATGCTCGCAGTCCGCAGACTTCATTCCCGCTGGTCGCCTTCGTCGCCACGCTGGCTCGTTGCTTCACTGTCTTCGTACGTCTGGCTCTTAAAGCCTCACGATGCTCCTAAATCTACGCTGTCAAATCGGAGGCCTGTCGCGGCTTAAATAGAAAATATGTCCCCATCCAGAAGGTTCCCCGCACCTCGAGTCTCGCTGAGAGAGGCTAGGGCTATGACCAGAACATTCTTGCAACGATAACCCCAGAAATTAAATCCGCCCAAGGAAGAGGGCACACGAGCCCCGACAGCCTTATACGGCACGCGTGGTAACGCCCATGTGTAAGTCTCCGCGCACTCTTCAGGTTACCAGAGATGTCCTTCGCACGCTCGCTGCGATAAGGGACAAGGGAAGTGACGTAGAGCGGCATTATGTAACAATATCGTACAGTCTGGGCTGTGAGACGCCGCCCGTCCTCAGCAAGCCCCCACTTGTTCTTCAGCCCGAAACAAACGTAGACTTTGTTACATTGATGTCTTCATTCTTATGTTTTTACTCACTCTGATACCACCGCAATTTGCTTCACAGACACTGTGTACTATTAAGGGGAAAAAAATCTCAAACCACTACTAAACTTTCGCAACCATCGAAATATTTCATTTAAAAAATTGTTTCCCGCCTTTTTTTTATTCGATTTCATGATATGGAAGTGCAAATTGCTCTCTAAATAACGAATTATCAATCAAAATTACAAACATAGCGGGAAAGGTTCCTTGTGTTTTCAAGGAACCCACACGTAACTTAATTTATTAAAGAAGTCGTGGAATCGTTGCAGGTGGAAAAATAACGCATCCGCGAAATGTTAACGGTAATAACCTTAATAAATTCCGAGGTCACCAGCTTGATATGTGTGCATTTTCTGCAACTCAGTACTAGAAATAAATTGAGGATTATTATCAAAATTAATTTGTGTAAAATTTTCTTTTCCCCTACCGCCCTACTATTTTCCAGGATTTAATTTATTGTCTCTTCATATTTGTATGTTGGCTTTCATTGTATTCACTTTTGGCGTACTTCAACGTACTTCAATTGTACGACGATCAACTTTAGCAAAGCGATGATACTTATGTCTTACGTTAAAATTGTTCCATATAAAACCTCTTTTAAATATTCTAAACATATTTTTTTATGTAAGTATAAGATAAATATTTATGCATTCAGATCGTCCCAGAAAATGTAGTTGCTGTCGTTCCCAACTCATATTTCACATAGTTGCTGCTCCTCACTGCCAGTTCGCTAAAGTATTTGGGAGAATGTTGATTTGATCACCATTTTCCCCCTTATAAGTACCAATCACAGAATCATTATTTTGGTTAAGTGCTTACATGAGCTCTAGAAATCTTTGTATCCTGCAGATTGTATTTAATATATCCCTTGGATGCTTTGCAAAATATCAATTAGTATAGACCGGGGGAGCCAGGCATTGTATAGCCGTCAACATGGATACCATCGCTTAGATCGCTTAGTAGGGACCGTATTTCTTTGCCAGCGTTGTACGATCATTGTGTATGTTAACCCTACAGGAGTTAACAGGACCGTTAATTTGGACATACGCCATTGTCACATTTGGTTGTAAGTCACAGAAAACTCTAGATAGCGTACTGTCTATTACCCTAAAAAAAATATTAAAAATATTATTAAGAATAAAATTAAAAATTAATATCTAGCCATTTTTTGTTGTCAACAAATATGCAAGTACATACAACAGGCAAATAACTCCATATATGGAACCTGGTCGGTTATAATAAGAAAAACGACACAAGAACACCAGTATTAGTAACCAGCAGACAGGTAATAAGGATGGTGTATCTCGAAAATTGCAAAACAAACTGGACGAAACAACAAAGATAGTACAAAACAACATGACGGCTGGAACAGATGTTTATAGAGACGACACATCGAGGGCAACAGGCAAAAGCAACAGGCTTCCTTAGGCGACGAAAGCGCAACGTTTCGGTAACTGGAATCGCGTCTGCAGGCGCGCGCACACAGTCTGAGGAACACGTACAAACTGATAGTGAAGTGTTTTCTTTAATGCAGCATTTTATTTTGTCCTTGTACCCATATTAAGTCAGCACTAAAAATATAAAGTACAATAATTTGTCCAAAGTATTCTTCTATGCACAATTGTATACAGGGAGTTACAACTGAATCTGATGTACTTTTGAAAAGTCTCTGGGGAATTAAATACTGCATGTCTGAAGAGCAAAGTTTTTATATATGTTTGAGGGCTGGCTGTCTGAAGAGCGATTGAGGAATGACTGTTTGCGGAATGGTTAACGGATGTTTATATGAAAAATGTTTGAGGAATGAATGTCTGATGTATCTCTGGAATGTAATGAGGTCTGTCACACTGCTGAATGTCCAATACATCAGTGCATGGGCGTAGCCCGGGGGGCAGGGTGGGGCACTTCCCCCCCCCTCCTTTCTGGTTAGTGTAGTCAAGTAAAAAAATATACAAAAAAGTTTAATATCTAATTTTAAAATGTAGATTAGCCCTTGGCCCATACATAAGGATGTGTGAAAATAATGATCTCAATAAAATCGCTGAAAACAAAATGCGCGTTCCGAGACGACCGACCAACCGTGCGTGTGACTGCTCGCAGGAGCGCGGTCATTGGACATGCACTCTAGCTGCCCCCAACCTCATGTTTCCACGCGCTGTAGATGCCTATAGCGGCAGGTATCCACGAGTGACGGATGCCTGTCTCCGTCTCACTCGCTCTTACAGCCGAGCTCTCTTCTGAAAGCGAGACCGCTCGCTTGATCACCATTTCATTTACCAGTCAGTGCATACGTGATTGTGTGTTTTAGATGTCTGCGGATTTTCATTGGAAATATCGGTAGTAATTTTTTGGTTATCTACTTACAAAATATATTAGAAACTTTTTTAGTGTAAAAGGTATGTATCTATTCTAAAATGTTTTTTGAATATCTAGAATAAAAAAAAATATATAGTGTTACAGATGCCGTAAAGGCGTATAATTATACGCCCCTATGTCACCCGGAAACACAAAGACGTATTTTTTTTCCCGTTAATCATTATTTTTTAAAGCAGAAGTATTAAAATTGTAAAATAAAAATTTTATTCATTTTGAATTTTTTTTTATTGTTTTTGTGTAAACGTTTTATAACTTTTGAACGATTGAACCAATTTAGATGGTTCTTACGTCAATTGGAAGTGCTTGTTGATTGTCAAAATCGATCCGCATTACGAATTAATTGTTCGAGTAGATACTGAATTATTTAAGAAATTCGAGTTATTGAAAAAAAAATTATGCGACCTGTAAATGTAAAAAAAATTCAAAACTAAGAAAAAATTTATTTTTTTATTTCTATATTTTTACATCAGAATGAAACCGATTAATGAAAAAATATATATATATATATATACGATATTATACCTTTTCAGAATTACTTTTTGCTAGGATACGCCCTTAGGGCATCTGCAATGCNAAAATATATATATATATACGATATTATACCTTTTCAGAATTACTTTTTGCTAGGATACGCCCTTAGGGCATCTACAATGCGATATTAAATTAAATACCTAATAACAAAAAGGTAATTTATTTTCTTTTACCGAGACAGAAGAGGAAGCAACCAGATAAAAGTAGCGGTGAAAGTGATAGTGGCGGAGACGAAAATTCGAAGCAGAATGTTGCAGAGACTAGCGCTGACCCTAGTGCACCTGCACCTACACCTGCACATGTTGCTGTTTGGCTGCATCGAGTGGATCTTCGCTAGTATCTGCTTTTGGTGCACAGGATCAAGCTTATTTTGTTAATGACGTAGGTCACTTGGGCTTGGGCGTTCGTTTAGTATGACCTCGTCTCAAAGAATGGAAATTTAAAAAAATTGTTGGTCATCTCCTCCAAATTATGACTTTGCTAAGGATGCTGTCCAATTAAAAAAGAACATTCAAATACAGCTGGTTGACGAATTATGCTCCTAGGCTGGCGTATTATAAAACATTAAGGGGCACGTTGTACATTTACTGTGTGTTGTTTCCACCAACTAATGTGCATGGTGTTTTAGGCTCGTTCATAGTGAGGTCCTTTACTCGCTACAAAGTCATGCACGAATTTGCAATAACTCACACGTTATCTCAGTGGCACAAATCAGCGGCCACAGCCGCAAAATGATTCGTCGAAAATATGCATGTCGATGTTCAGCTGATTTCTGCCCACCAAAAAGATATAGAATTCAACAAGGAAGTTGTGACATCAATAATTTCTACTGTGATGTTTTGTGGTACACATGACCTACCTTTGAGGAGTAAAGAACATCATTAAGGTGTTTTTGAAGATTTCGTTAGACTCAAAGTTGAAGCTGGTGATCACATTTTGAAAGAGCACATAGAAAAGGGCGGAAAAAATGCCACCTATATGTCACCACAGATTCAAAATGAAATAATCGGCCTATGTGGAGATGTTATTAGAGACGACAACACTACCGACGTAAAGAACCCATATGCCTATAGTATACTGGCAGACGAGAGCAGCCACATATCAGGGAAAGAGCAACTTTCCATTGGTGTTAGATTTTTTGACGAAGAAAAGATGATGGTTCGAGAGGAATTTTTAGGCTTTGTAGAGCTAACTGCAATGGATGCAAGATCGATAGCCTCTGCAATTGACAACTTTGTAGAAAAGGTAGGCCTTGATCAAGAAAAGTGCGTCGGACAAGAATACAATCGATGTTTTACTATGGCAGGAAAATATGGTGGTGTTCAAAAAATTTTACGAGAAAAGTATACTAGAGCACTGTATTTTCACTGTGGTAGTCACAAATTGAACTTGGTTGTAAACGAAATAGCAGTGATACGAAAAACGGTTTCCACAATAAAAGACATAATAAGATTCTTCCGAGAATCGACCCTTCGTCGAAAATGCATACCAAATATACCAATGCTCTGCGAAACCCGTTGGTCTCAAAAATATAAAAATATCGCCATATTCAAAGAACATTATGTGCAAATTTTCATGGCGCTTGAAACACTATTAAAAGACGGCAACACTGCAACGAAAAAAGGCGCTTTTCAAATGCATTGCGCTGCCACGAATTCGGAATTAATCGTTAGTGTTTAAGTCATAGCAAAATATTCGGCACTTCTGCAACCAATAGTGAATGTTCTTCAATCAAAAACTGTGGACTTACTTCAATGTGCAAATCACATAAAAAGAATCACAGACATGTTAAGGAAACGCCGTGGCAATGTCGATGCTGAAAGTCAAAGTTTTATGACCGAGGCGGAAACCATCGCCGAGAGTCTTAAAACCGAGCAGAAATACCGTGCAAATTCTCCAGCACAGACTCCTGGCGAGTTTTGGAGAAGATCACTAATCATTTCGTACATAGATTAATTAATAATGTCTCTTGAACGCGTTTTTCTGAGGAAAACATACCCGCATACTCATTGCATACGTTACACCCTCACGTAATGCTTGGTATGAACTAGGGCTGAGCCGATACCGGTACCGATATATCGAAACCGGCCGATATCATAATTATCGGAATTGTGCGCAATTCATGTTTAAATCGCCGATATTTTAACCGATATTTTTCCCTAAGAATATAAGATGATGCTGTTTACAACTTGCCATAATTAGAGTGCTTTGCTCACTACAGTGAAACTTCGTTGTCGTTTTCCCGTATCAGTCGATTTTTTTGGATTATCCCAACAAATATCCTATATTAAACAATGTTAAAAAAACCCGCATGCTACACCCTTAAAACTTTAATTTACCCGCATCCATCGATCAGTTATTCTGTCCGAAAACCAAAATATATTCGGAACTATTGTTTATCTGTGAAAAAACTATCTTAAAACCGGTACTACCAAAATTCAGTAGCGCCAAGAGCAGGTAAACAGACACTCCCTAACCTCAAATGCTAGTGTACACAACTAGTTCTGAAAGGTTGCAATTGTTAACAACTACGCAATTTATTTTTGATAATTCAATCACTATTTGTTTTTAAATTACTCACGTCGAAAAACAGGTAAAACATAATAATTGAAGACGTTTCTTTGTTTCAAGTCAGCAAACTAATATTCGCGCAAATAAAACACGTATGTATAATGGATGTGGTACGGACCAGAACCAGACATTAATAATGGACGGAACGGATTTGAACTTTACTCTCGTTCCACAATGGAAACGTAATAATTTTTAGGTCAGTACAGTAAATAACCATGTAAATTACCAGCATTAAAGGGGAACAGTATTTTTTCACTGATTAATTCTGTTAAGATAAAACTACGCTAGTAACTTTTTTTAAGAATAATGCAGTGATATCAACTGTCACACAAGATGGCGAATGTTGTTTAATTTGGCGAAATTTAAAAATATTTTGCTGGCAACGGAATTTTTAGCGAAGTAAAATATAATTTCAAGAAATCGGATTTTTACATGTCAAACTCAACAATTTTTAGCACGTTTCTTTTTAAATCATTGTTTTTAATAAAGTTAGTTTGATTTTTGCCACTTTTTTTACATTTGGCAGAAATTTAGTGAACATTCTGCGGATTTTCGAAATTAAGTGCATTTCAATATTTTATAATACAATACTTATATTGAATGATTGAGATGTTTTTTCATCCAGTATTTAAGATATGCCCGCTGTTCATTACAGGCAATCAACTCAGTATACCCAAGGATGAAAATAAATTTTTTTTTTAGGTTAGGTTTTACTTTTTGAGGAGAGGTCCACATGCTGAGTTTTTTTCAGTATGTCCCAAGAAAAACGAATAATAGAGGTTTCACTATTTGGTTTTATTTAAATAATCACTATTTTTAAATTGGTTTTTATTAAAGTACCCAACTGACTGTTTATTTTCAAAGCAAAATTAGGCATGTTTTGCATGATTGCAAAACTGTTTACAATATTTGCAAATGTTTGGTTTTGAGAGGCGGTACATCATCAAAGTCCTATAGTACCAGAAACTTAAAACGGCACATTGAATGTACGTACCATTTGAAGTGTTATGTTTTTTTAAGAGTTTCATTGCTTAATGTCATGCTTTTGGAGATTATTTTTGTCTTATAGATATGCTTAAGCTTAATATGTGGTTCCTAGATTTATATTTATCATAATATTTGGGCCTATCACAGAAACAATAAAAACGAAGAAAATTAGAATTTTATTTAGGTAAATGTTTAAAAATTAAGTTTTAATTTTTTGAAACTTGCAATAATGTTATTTTTCCTTGTCAAGGCAGTATCGGTATTGGTATCGGCAATATCGGTAAGTTTGTATCGGCAATATCGGAAAAGGCTCAAATACCATATCGGCTCACCTCTAGTATGAACTATAAGGATTTTTTTTTTTTTTTTAAACCGAAAGTTTTTATAAATACTACAATTTAAATGGTTTCCTCGGTAAAGCTGAACTTTGGTATAACCAATGGGAAAAAAAACGTGTCAGAGGCCAAACTAAAGAAAATAGAACTGGCTGCAATTGTTAAAGAAACGCAATTGCTTTACCCAGCTATAAAAAAGGCGATACTTATTTCACTTGCACAACGTGCACTATCGAAAGATCCTTCAGCACCTTACGAAGGGTAACAACTTGGTAACGGTCAAAAATGACACAAAACAGGCTTGTCGGTCTTTGTATGATGAGTGTGCAAAAAAAAGTGTATTGGAAGTGCGAAATAAATTTGAAAAATAAATTTTGTCCAGGTTTAGCCAGAATCCTCTTAGACTAGTGTTGAAATAAGGTTTAAGTTGGTTGCAATAGCACTACAAATAGGTAGTTTTAACGTTCTCGGATGTATNGACTCTGAAGTAAATCCTGGATACACCCATGCATCAGTGGGATAAATGTGATGAATGTGGCAAGGTATTTTTGTATAGGGTTAAGTTGTGTGTGCACAGCAAAAAGTGAGAAAAAAAAATCCAGTTTATCCATGCTATGCACGATGCAGACATCGATAATTTTCTTAAGATAATTAGCATTGATTTTTAGTTTGTTTGGGCTTTTCTTTGAAGTACTGGATATATATTACTGAGCGAAATTAAAATTTTGGAAATTGTGTGTTTTATTTGTTATTTAACCTTGTGTGAAAATCTTTTAATTTATACTTTAAAAAAAAGCATGTAATTTAACCGGTTATCAAGAGAGAAAGAGATAAAGAGTAACAGGTTTCCGTCCTACTCTACGTACGACAACATTTATTATTATAAAACAGTTTTCAATCAGATGAAAATACAATGTTTAAAGTCAGTATAACTGAATTAAATATGGCGTGTGTAGTGAAGGTAGCCATATGCATTGCAAACCTGGGCCGACTGATGCATGTACTTGATAAATAAAATGTATTTCCTTCGCGATACTCTCATTTATAACTATATGCAAGGACGTATCTAATGGCTGACGAGTTAAAGAAGGGGGAGAAAGCAGCAAACTAAAGCTAGCGGTTGGCCAGTTGTGTATCAGTAGACTACCAGTCAAATGATCATTGACGTCGGGGTCTCTTGTCAGGCGGGAGATTTCACTACGGTAAGCAAGTATTGCACTCCGGCTACATTTAGTTGATAACACATTCGACTGCGCCGTCTTCGAAGACACATGGACAACCATCGGACGAAACACTGGTGATAACCGAACACTCCAAGCCACCCCGAAGAAGGTGGTCTCGCAGTCCCCTCTCTGCCCCATTTAAAATACATTCTCCCAGAGTTATCCTTTCTAATTGGTCAAGACTGCTCGCCAACTAACAGCACAGAGCACCCAGTGTTGTTACATGCTTCTGCTCTGCATGACTGTTCCCCCACCCCCCCCCAGTTGGACGAGCGATTCGAAGGAGTGTGCACGAGACCAGAGGAGCAGTAACGCGAGAAGTGCGTGGCGATTTACAAAGGCGAAGCCGCCGCGTGTGCGAGATAAGCCTAACGGAACTATTACGCTCCTGGCCTTCTGCGGATTTAATTTCTGGGGTTATCGTTGAAAGAATGTTCTGGTCATCGCCCTTGCCTTTCTCAGCGAGACTCAGGTATATCCGGCCAACGAGACTAATGATGCTGCGACGGGCCTCCGAGCCGAGAGCCTAGATTTGGAGGACTGGACGACCTTAAGCGACAGATGGGTGAAGGCTGCGAAGCGATGAGCTTGCAGAGTGACGAGTTGCGGCGTGAAGTCTGCGGACTGCGAGCATTGGTACAGTGAAGAGTGGGACTGACGGGTGAGACTACTGAACTGAGTGCGTGAGTGACAGACATTTGGAATGATGGCAATATTCATAATGAGTATGTTTAAATAATGAGAGTTAATTAAGTGACTAAACAATATTGAGACATTGATTAAGGACATTTATTAGAATTTAGATCGACATTAAATACTGCGCTCAATGAGAATAAAAGTTATAGTGGAGATAGGTATTTTAATGTTGTAAATAATGACACTAAATTTAAAAAAAANCGCTCAATGAGAATAAAAGTTATAGTGGAGATAGGTATTTTAATGTTGTAAATAATGACACTAAATTTAAAAAAAATAATTACGTTTTGTTATTTTATTATTATTAAGACCACCATCCCTCACGAACTCTGATACGCCTTTGGCACCTTGCAACAATATGAAACCAAGCATGGTGGCACTGTGGTAACACANTCCCTCACGAACTCTGATACGCCTTTGGCACCTTGCAACAATATGAAACCAAGCATGGTGGCACTGTGGTAACACACTGGGCTCGCATTCGGAGGACCCGTGTTTTATTCCCGCTTCGGCCATCCTGATTTCGGGTTTCCGTGGTTTCCCGAGTTCACTTCAGTCGAATGCTGTAATGGTTCCTTCCTACAGACCATTGCGGATTCCTTCCCCGTTCCTGCTCCTCTGAGTAACTTTCTCCGCCTGTAATGGCCTCACTGTCGGCGAGACGTTAAGCCCAACCAACCTACCAGCTAAATTGAATATAATAAATTACACAGAAGTGTGTGGTGTTTTAGGGCTCCCAAGACCTCGATGTTAAGAGTCGCCCAAATCTCTCATCNAATAAATTACACAGAAGTGTGTGGTGTTTTAGGGCTCCCAAGACCTCGATGTTAAGAGTCGCCCAAATCTCTCATATCTCTCTCTCTCTCTCTCTCTCTCTCTCTCTATCTATCTCTCTCTTTCTCTCTCTCTCTTTCTCCTGTTTTAGTCAATTATTTCAAAGTCACTTCAAAATTTGTCAAACTGCATGCCAATAGAAGCTCTAATAATCGTCAATAATTTTAAANAATTATTTCAAAGTCACTTCAAAATTTGTCAAACTGCATGCCAATAGAAGCTCTAATAATCGTCAATAATTTTAAATCTTGTTAATGTCAAGAGTTCAGTGCAAGCCGCCCTTATGGAACTATATCACAGACTCAGGTACATCATCCTGTATCACCCTCAGAACTAACAACAGAAACACGTGTGGCACAATGGAGTACGTAACTAACACTAGTTCCCACATTTCACCTTGCGGTAACCGAACTAAGCGCTTCTGGCCACAGGCCGGTGGACAATGGCCCTATTGTTGGCAACGTGGGAGGAAATCGAATACTGTACTCCCCCTTTCCATCAAAGTCTAGAATTTCATTTGCCGTTGCCTGTGCGTCTCACTCGCACTCAGAATCTTTTGTTGGGAGCAATTCAATTAAATCTTGCCCTGCCGCTGACAGCGGCAGATATGTGTTGAAAAGATCCCTGCAAAGCGTACACGCGAGCGCATGGTACATAGCTCATAATAAACACCTTGCAAGCTTTACCACCGTAAAATAACCCATTAAATTCTAGCTGGAGATTAACTACATTTTGATAAATGAATGGCTGATGGAGATATTTTCCAATTTATACAGACTTCGATATTTGTTTTAAATACACATTACATAAATCTTGAACCGTATGAGAAAAGTAAAATACGCATTATAACAAAGCCAGTTCAAAGTGTCCGCCATGATGTTGCCAGCACTTTTGAAAACGGTAGCTTTACTCTGTCAAAAATCTTTTGATCTCACCTCTGTTTTTCTCCGCCATACATTGTTTCAGACCAGATTAGGCATTGAGGTCCAAGATCTGTGGGATATTTTGGACAATTGCTATCTTCTGTACTCATGATTCAGGCTTTCCCTGTACAAAAAATATAACGTTTTGTTTATTAATATTGCCAGAGTAGGACATTAGAACGATGTTATTCAGACTAACTTAAGGTAGAAGTAAAGTGGATTTCCTTATAGTGATGCAACCAGCAACACAGTAAATGCACAACTTTTTAAAAAGTACTGTAAAAACTTCCAAAATCGTAAGAAAAATATAGCTTGAGTTTCATGTGAAAGATAAATGTTTCCGNTAAAAAGTACTGTAAAAACTTCCAAAATCGTAAGAAAAATATAGCTTGAGTTTCATGTGAAAGATAAATGTTTCCGTTTTATTCAGTGTAAAATATGTAATCGCAGTAAGTCTCTTTAATGGGTAAATTAATTAATTAATAACGAAAATGTCCATTTCTTACCCAGGAATGGGCATATTTCTTCCCATGATAAANATGGGTAAATTAATTAATTAATAACGAAAATGTCCATTTCTTACCCAGGAATGGGCATATTTCTTCCCATGATAAATAACAACATTGATTTTATTAAAAAATACCTCATCTAATTAGGTAAGCAGTTTTTTTCTATGCTTTTGCATGAGAAAATATTCGCATTAACATTTTATAGGTGTGCTTAAAGTTAAGTTTATGAAAATAAGTTACAATACATATTACACATGTTAACTGGATTATTTATTTTTAAAATTAAAAATAATATCAAATAAAGCATTTTTTTCGCACTAAGTCGAAGATATTAATGTATAATTTCATATAATTAAATCGCAGTAACAATAACATGTCAAATAACCATACAAACTTGGAAATGCAAAAAAAAANTATAATTTCATATAATTAAATCGCAGTAACAATAACATGTCAAATAACCATACAAACTTGGAAATGCAAAAAAAAATTCTATAATATACCTAGGAAGCTGTTGCCTTCGTAGCGCAGTGGTAGTAAGTGGAACTACCTGAAGATGTCGAAAGATGAATGTACAGGGAGGGTGAGGTGATGATTTGCGCGATAACAGGCCTGGTAATGGGTTGTGAACAGTTGAAAGAGGACTCAGCACCTGNATAATTTCATATAATTAAATCGCAGTAACAATAACATGTCAAATAACCATACAAACTTGGAAATGCAAAAAAAAAAAATTCTATAATATACCTAGGAAGCTGTTGCCTTCGTAGCGCAGTGGTAGTAAGTGGAACTACCTGAAGATGTCGAAAGATGAATGTACAGAGGGTGAGGTGATGATTTGCGCGATAACAGGCCTGGTAATGGGTTGTGAACAGTTGAAAGAGGACTCAGCACCTGNGAGGGTGAGGTGATGATTTGCGCGATAACAGGCCTGGTAATGGGTTGTGAACAGTTGAAAGAGGACTCAGCACCTGCCTACCAGCAGAGGCGGAGGGGACGCATGTCTGCCTGTGTCTCTGGCTATCGCCACGAGCATTTTCTACGGCCTATAAAAATGACAGTGATGCAAGTAATGCGATCATGAGCCCCCGACCATTGCAGGTCTATGTTATAATTCCTGCTGCCATGCAGCCAAAATTATCCTTTTATTATGTAAATCGCACGCATTTCACTCATCTCAGTTTGAAATTGAATTTTGAATCTGTAATTACTGTAAACTTACAATTATGGAGGTTGTCATGCATAAAATACAATAAAATGTAGGTACAGCACATAACAAAAATTGTAATATATGTACTTGTCTATACAATGGCATTTTAACGGAATGGTTATGTGTAAAATCAATGAAAATGTGATTGAAAAGGAATAATATTTTGTGAACGATTAATAAAATTTTCATCTTATCGTTTACGCAATTTGTGAAGAAAAAAAAATTCTGCACGTCTTTTTTGAACTGACTTTCTTCATAGAGCTGCAACTAACTGCACAATAAATGTATTGCATACCAAACTATACTAGAGCAGCTGTCATAATTTAAAAGAAAATAAGTTGAATTTCTGTTCTTGATTGTATTATATGTTATAGAGTAATGTACGTATTTTATTTAAGCCATAGTATTATAGCCTGAAAGCATTGTAAACGTATTATATAACTGATTTGAAAAATATTTTTGTAAAATTTTGAATTTTTATTTGATTACTCCATAATTAAAAATAACTTCAAGTATCCTTTTTTCATCTAAGAATATAGACGTTACTATTTACTTCTTAAGTAAATATTTTGGAGAATATAAAGTGACCAAATACGTTTATACTCTTTTCAAAGAGAAACTAAATACGCGTTATTTTCATTTCGANTTGGAGAATATAAAGTGACCAAATACGTTTATACTCTTTTCAAAGAGAAACTAAATACGCGTTATTTTCATTTCGAGCTGCAATCTTCTGTCCACTGGAAGAAAATACGTCGAATAGTCCGCATAAACAGCCTGACTGTACTGAAATTGTCGGACAAGCATTTGAAGTTACTGTACTGTGTTACTAAAGGGGAGGGACTGGATGGGGGTTATGCACACTAATTAGTCTGGCCAGCACGAGTCACGCTACTCGTTCTGCAGTCCGGTTCAGGTGCATGGCTGCCAGGTGTGTTGCGATCAAGCGAATGCAGGCTCTACAGTGGATGTGCGATGAAAGTAAAAGAATGTGCGTACACCTGAAGCGTCAAGTTGAAAAAGGCACGAGGTTTCCCTTCAAGAAAAATAAAAACAGAAGTGGCTTACACCTGAAAATCCTAAAGAAACGCCAGTAAGGTACAACATAATACTTATTATTATACACAATTACTTTTTTAAAAATCCGTGTTTGTGTGTGCGCGTGTGTGCACAAGAGAGCTGGAGAAAAAAGGGCGTGGAAAATGGTGCATTCACGTTAGCGTGTACACACACACACACACTCACAAACCATAGAGAAGAGTTGAAGCCTTACTGTTGGTGTTGGATATGTATGTATTTCTTACCCCGGTTGTACTGTAGTTTATCTGCGCAATATCGCAGTAGCACACAAGTGTCATTCATAACATGGCCGACAAATCTATGTATGAACTTCGTGAGTTAGGACCGGGCAAGGCATGCGTACATGAAGTTACAACTAGGGAGTTAACGAGTAAAACAAAAACATTTTACTCTTTTTACATATAGGCTCAACTCTCAATAAGACGATATTCAACCTACCTCATAAAAATGTCTTCCATTAAATTAAGAAATTGGCGGACAAAAATCGACTCAAGTCAGCACGTTAGAAGTGCCAATTGGAATGTGTGTGGTCTGTTCTTCCGGTTTCGAAATAAGTTTTGATTTCTTGACACTGGAGTTTTTAGAGAAAACTGCAATGCTATTGTTATCCGTAATATACAATTTTCTTTGTTTTTTTTTATTATATGCTGTTAGATGTCGTAGACATCAGTAACGATCGTCAAAATTGGAAAAAAAATTTTAACTCATGAACACTTGTAGCTTTGTAGGCGCCGCGCCATGGATGCTGAGAGAAACAAATAGTTTCGTCTTAAAATGGCAAGACACAAATTTTTACACAAACCAGCCAGATGTTTGCATCCGAATGAAGTATAACACTTTATGCATGTACAGTTATTTACGTCTACATATGTGTTTGCGTACATATAGTGCATATGTAAATGCATTACTATAGGCATTACAGTGCACTATACCAGTAAATCGTGTTACGGCATAGCGAGATGGACGTGTTGTGTAATTTTTGTAACTAATTTCACAATTATGATATAGTAATGAATGAATACGTGTTGAAAACCAAACTTCTCAATGTTGTACCATGCTTCAATATGAAACGTACAGTATTTATAGTACACAGAGAAAAACAATGTGTTACGTACAGTTAATGCAATACAAAAAGCTCCAAAAGTTTGAAGTGATAGATTTTTCAGAACCGTTTTATAATATTATCTTACACTTCATTTACAAATTTAAGATATTGCAGTTTATATTTGTACGTTTAAGTTAACACAAGTAACATAGGTTTCTCGTTAAATATCCCTAGCAATTTAAAGTGTAACACTTGCAGGTTACATGAATGAATATTTTTTTGTGCACGATTTTGTCCAGTAGGGCGCTATCGTCACTTATACAGACCATCAAATAAAATCATTCGTTGTTACGAAATGTTTTGCGAAAAATTGTATGTAAAATGCATATAAAAATATTACCAAAATACGTATTAACACAATTTTAAAAGTGCTACTGTATCAGCAGATAATTAGACTAAAAAACCCGGCCGATATTTTTTAAAATCATTTTCACTGCATTTGTAAATACAAAAAAATGTTTTGCTAACATCGTATTGTTACGGAACAAGATATTTGGTGCAAACTTTATGCACTTACATCGTGAAAATAACAGTATTCTTGATAAATTTCCCGAAAATAAACACTGTCCATATATGTTTCAATATCGAATGAAAACGCATTCGCATTCATTCCTGTTTGCTCAACAGTAACTTACTTGCCGTTTGACAAATTAGAATTTCAGGCAAACACCTCAATCGGTGGATATAAACAAATGTGAATTTTTATTCCCATATTTTTATATACAAGTAAAAATAACGAATCTTAAATGCTCCCAACCTATGTAATCAATAGTGAAAGGTTTACAAAAATGTATTATTGGCTTTTCCAATGTGTCTGCCTTCCATGCTGGCATGTGTGTTGTCATACACATGGGCGGAGTACCCAAGACCACGAGAGGAGAAGGTTGGGGCCGCCTCGCCTGTTTCGAGTAACGGTACTCCGGAGGGTGGCATGTGACGTCACTGCGGCGCAGCGCTCCCCCGGTCTAGGGCCCCTGTCTGTCATTTATTGCTAGTTTCGGACCGCGGTTTAACCCAACCTGGGACCCGATTATTGAAACTATCGGAATTATTCATCCAGAGGAAAGACGTCATTCCGCTATCGGAATGCCCTGAGCCAATTTTTGATCACTCGATAGCGGAATTGTATACCGGAATCGATCCATGAAGTGTCGAAATGAATCCGACAGCTAGGCAGCTGCCGGAATCGCCACTCCTCTACAGATGTGTCTATATTACTTTGTATTATGTAGGAAACTTGAAAATACACTCGCGCGTTGTTAATTATAAATATAAGTAACAAAGGAGAGTAAAACTGTTACCAAATATCAAATTATCGAGGCGTTTACATATATATGAAAAAAAATGTAAACAAAGTTAAGTTTGTAGGTGAAAACTGATAGAATTGCTAAGAACATCATGTGAAATAATATACGAAACTGCTGAAACATAAAGTACATAACGAAATCAATATTGCAAGAAGAGCTGTAGTTGTGAAACGTAGTTAGTACTGTGAATCAAAACGTAATAAATTTGTTTTAGACATTCAAACATTAATGAAAAATATTTTATAGTTTACAGCCATAGCCGAAATGTTAGCAAAAATTTTTAAATGGTATATTTAAACAAGAATAATATAAATTGTTATAGTGTTGCTTTTTAATTTGTATTTTATCGTTTGTTAGAGTATGGTAAAGCGATTTACTGCTCTTTCGTGAATAAAGTTACGATAAAGTAATTAAAATATAAAAGTTTCTTAAATGTATATTTAATTAATACTAAACCTATATCTAGCGTCAACTCTTTAACTCGTTAACTCTTTAACATGTTCTTTCGCGGACTAAGTTATTTAATTGGCAAATATTAGTGTAATTACGTCAATACAAGTTCTTTTAAGGAAAAAACAAATCCGCATGAAAAAATAAGAGTTCCTGTGGATTACCAATGTCTGACTTCATTATGTATAATATATCAGTTTTCGTCGCCACTGTAAATAGTTAATTTTTTTTAAGTAGTTGCAATTACTTATCCCGGATTATCTACAAATAAATAAAATAGATATTAAAGTATTTTAAAGCAAATTTTCCNGTAGTTGCAATTACTTATCCCGGATTATCTACAAATAAATAAAATAGATATTAAAGTATTTTAAAGCAAATTTTCCTACTACAACAGGGGCTTAATTATCTCCACTCCTGCACGTACAGCTGCAGTGGTAGTAGTTGAGCTGTCTATAGCAGTGTCGCTACATCTGACGCCTTACGCGGGGCCTATAGAAGCACGCGCATAAGCAAACACAAGGCCAGCGGAGTTGTCACCTGGCGTCGTTACACTGTCAACATCACGTGCCACGCGTGAATAAACTCGGAGCACTGAAGCCGCCTGTTTGTTTAATGTCGACAGGCAGTATGTAAACTCCTGCAAGAAGTGTTGCTGTTGCCTACTCGCCGGAAACTGCGTCGCTGCCGTCGGAAGTAGGGCTGAGCCGATACCGGTACCGATATATCGAAACCGGCCGATATCATAATTATCGGAATTGTGCGCAATTCATGTTTAAATCGCCGATATTTTAACCGATATTTTGCCCTAAGAATATAAGATGATGCTGTTTACAACTTGCCATAATTAGAGTGCTTTGCTCACTACAGTGAAACTTCGTTGTCGTTTTCCCGTATCAGTCGATTTTTTTGGATTATCCCAACAAATATCCTATATTAAACAATGTTAAAAAAACCCGCATGCTACACCCTTAAAACTTTAATTTACCCGCATCCATCGATCAGTTATTCTGTCCGAAAACCAAAATATATTCGGAACTATTGTTTATCTGTGAAAAAACTATCTTAAAACCGGTACTACCAAAATTCAGTAGCGCCAAGAGCAGGTAAACAGACACTCCCTAACCTCAAATGCTAGTGTACACAACTAGTTCTGAAAGGTTGCAATTGTTAACAACTACGCAATTTATTTTTGATAATTCAATCACTATTTGTTTT
>NQII01000301.1:194339-232437 GCA_002778355.1 Clitarchus hookeri
GTTGAATGCACTCCACCCGCCATATTGTTTTTTTGTTTGTCATTTGTTTATATTTTCAATACCTAGGTGGCACTGATGACTCCGACCAACATGTTATATCTGGGTGACCTTCACTTTGACCTCAAATCTGTGACCGTGACCCTGTGCCCATGATACTGAATAACCTGGAACCCAAAAAAAATTTTTTTTAACAATTAAAAAAAATTTAAGACTTGTTTTTTATCAATATTTTGATCAATCTAGCAATCTTTCCATCACTCAGCACCACAATCAGCATTGCAATCAGCACCAAAATCCGTACCATAATCAGTGATCCACACCAATCCAAACATCAATCTGCACACCAATACACACACCAATCCACACATGAATCCATAAATCAATCCACACCAATCCACACACCAATTTACACACCAATCCACACATGAATCCATACATCAATCCACACACCAATCAACACCAATCCATACCAATCCACACCAATCCTTCGCAATCATCCTCCACAATTCACAGCAACCCATGCCAATCCTTCGATCAGTCCCAATCCCTGGATCAAACCCAATCCTTCGAACAATCCCAATTTTTCGCAATCCTCCTTTACAATCCATAGCAACCCATGCCAATCATTCGATAAATCCCAATCCTTGGATCACTTCCAAACATTCGATCAATCCCAATCCTTAGCAATCCTCCTCCACAATGCACAACATTCCATGTCAATCCTTCGATCAATCCCGATCCTTCCTTCAACCCCAATCCTTCGATCAATCCCAATCCTTCGATCAATCCCAATCCTTCGATCAATCCCAATCCTTCGATGGATCCCAATCCTTCGATCGATCCCAATCCTTCAGTTTGTCCCCCACCAATATGTAAAGTAATTACATTCGTTCGCCAACTGTCTCCAAATTTGTACACGTCGACAGAATTTATGTTTTGTGTGCAGTCCACAATACATGCATTTTTATACTAAAGTCTTTATTATCATTCTATATACAGATCTTTCCGTTAATAGTCAAGTGCTCATAGCACAAATTTAAAGTTTTGAAGGAAAAAAGGATACGAAACAAAAAAAAAACCAAATATTGTGTAATAATAATTTTTTATTATTTTGTAATTACAATTTTAGAAGAAAGTAGTTCATCACATCATGTGATATATCCCCGATCCTTCAGTTTACTAATGATTGAAGATATCTCGTTAATGTGTGTGTGATATCCCCGCGTTTTTGAGGGTCATCAAATATCTGAGTCTATCAACAAGTTCATCCGGGTCTTCGGGAAATAGGTAGACAGTATTCTCGGCGTCTTCTGCCTTATTCATACTGCTTGTTGCTGTGCATGTGTTGGAGTGGTGTGTCAGTGCATCGAGAAAATCGCCATCATCTTCAGCACTGTCACTGTCTTCATGTTCATTTTCATGAATGCTCTCTTCATGGTCATCTTCACCTCCTGTTTTGTTTGCTATATTAAATTTGCTTTTATTTGTAGCAGGAGATATATGCTAATCAGTATTTAGAGCCGACGACCGTTAATTTTAAAGTTCGTCGACTTTATGAGAGATGGGGAAGCTAGACCGTTTGAGTNAGTATTTAGAGCCGACGACCGTTAATTTTAAAGTTCGTCGACTTTATGAGAGATGGGGAAGCTAGACCGTTTGAGTATGCTAGGAAGTCGTTAGTGTCCTTAGTGCCATTTGAATAACCTGTAAAAGGGTGTCGGATACTAATTGTAGGGATGCTTTAACCTGGGAAACAGATAATTCCCCCTCAGCTCTCAGGGAGGTGTTTTGTGGTTGTATGACGGGTTCTCCCGCCCCTTCTGAGTTGTGCTGTGGTTGGGCGTAGCTTATGGTGGTATCCTTTGGGTGGACAAAATGCCCAAGCGACAATTGCGGGAATTTGAAGTCTTACGAGGAAGTCGGGAGGGTGAGAGGCTAGGGGCGTCGTAAAGGAGGTGTAGGGTTCAGCAGGGTTGAGGAGTCGGTCAGTCATTGGTTCGAGACCTGTAGAGTGTAATTAACTTG
Organism: Clitarchus hookeri; assembly: GCA_002778355.1. Lineage (NCBI taxonomy): Eukaryota > Metazoa > Arthropoda > Insecta > Phasmatodea > Phasmatidae > Clitarchus > Clitarchus hookeri. The sequence goes on from NQII01000301.1 coordinate 196,365, forward strand.
TAATTGGATGAAGTTGCATGATTAGTAATTGCGTAATGAGTAATTGTGTAACAAGTAATTACGAGTACCGAGAGTAAGTACATNATGAAGTTGCATGATTAGTAATTGCGTAATGAGTAATTGTGTAACAAGTAATTACGAGTACCGAGAGTAAGTACATGTACCGAGAGTAAGTACATATACCGAATCTAAGTACACATACCGAGAGAATAATTGCACATGTTCACCCATCGGCTNGTACCGAGAGTAAGTACATATACCGAATCTAAGTACACATACCGAGAGAATAATTGCACATGTTCACCCATCGGCTGCCAAAACACAAGTGAGGAAATTGGTGAGGCTCTCCTCTGTTCGAAAGCCATCAAAGGTAAATAATTACGTAATTATATGCAATTGCGTAACGAGTAATTGCATAATAAGCAATTACGAGTACCGAGAGTAAGTATGCATACCGAGCGTAATTACTTGTACCAAGAATAATTACGTACTGAGAGTAATTACATGGTAATTACAAACTAAGTACACACCCTACCTCGACCACAGCTCAAACGCAACTGAGCTGTGAATCACTAATAAGTTTGCATTATATGTCCACCATCTTGGTTGGTTTCGATTCCCGCCATGGCTAAGTGAAGCATTATTACATTTATACTGCTCTACTACATGATTCGATTCCCGTCGAGGATAATTAAACCATAAATACATTTATACTAGACCAGTCCTCGGTTTGAACCCCTCGAGGGTAAGGAAAACAAATATATTTATACTGGCCTAAACCTTGCTTCGATTCCCATAAAGGGTAATTAATGCCGAAGTATGTTTGTATTGGGTTATTCCTTCGTTCGAATCCCACCAAGGTTAAAACATAATTACATTTATGCTGAGATAGTCCTTAGTTCGACCCTCATCGAAGGTAATTCAAGCATAAATACATTTATACTGACATGGTTCTTGGTTCAAATCCCAGTGTACCTATTTAGTCCTTGGTTCAACTACTGTCGAGGGTAAGTAAATCGTAATAAAGTTATGCACAACGTAAAAGGAAATTAAGGCATAATTACAGAGGGTAATTACATTTGAGCAAGTACTTGTATTGACACATCCAACATCTACGAAAGCCAATACCATAATGAACCCCAACAAGTATATAATTTAAATGACACCCCCACAATCACACTGATATTGTGTAGGAATACTTTAATCAAGTATCAATTCCGAGGAACTCACGAGTGCCTAGCGGAGATTCCCTGCCGCCAGGCGAAGAGTGTTGAAATTTTTCCCGCTAGGAGCGCTGTGCAGCACAGAGAGCCAGTCGACCAGCAGACGTGAGAGAACGAACACCTACAGAATGGGGGAAGGGGTAGGAAGGACGAGGGGCAAGCATAGTTCCATTGGATGCCGACAGGCGCATGGAGATCGTGGCAGGGAGACAACACTGCTTACCCAATGACCGAAGCTAACACATCGAGACCCTCTCTTAGAAGAGTAGGTGAGACAGGGGCGAGGAAGGCAGTCGCAGCGCTCGAGTGTGTCTCCTGCACCCATCTCCGTCTACAGCACACATCGCCTATGGCGAGCATGGGAAGGGAATATACACGAAACTTTCAGTGAAGCGAGACACACTCCTACATTAATGTGGAAACCATCCCCGAAAATTAAATTAAATAATGCAATGTTAATTAAAAATGTATGTGTATGCATGTGTGTGTGTTTGTGTATGTACCAATGGTTCGTAGTGTCGCACTGTGTATCCCTTCTTTGGGGAGGACCAACAGTGTTGAAGATTGGCAAACGATAACATTATGTTACAAGTAAAGTTCCTTACACATGCCTAATTGGAGTATGTCAATAAAAACGTAAAAACAAAAAAAAACTTTTTTTTTTTTTTAGTTCTTACATATTGACATTAAAATAAATCAAAACCCTTGTATTACTCCAAATGAACTAATCGCTTCACTCAGAAAAATAACGATTCCAAAACATAATTTCCCGATTAAGTTGAGTTAGGAAGTTACAAATACCAAATGCTGATAAAATGTGAAGCACCATTCAATGTTAAAAGTAAATATTTGTTGTTACCATACTTTATTTCTGCATATAGCAAGCAGGTATTCAGTTCAGAAAACAAATTCTGTAACCGAACAAGTTTCGTTAAGTGTCACCCCCAAGTTCAGGGGTGGCCACGCCCCCCACCCCTCGCTGTACTGACAACAGTTCACTCATCCGTTAGGCAAAACCAGAAAACCTTTTTGTAACCAATGTAATAAAAACTAACAACCCACTATTTAAAAAATACCAAAAATCCATTGTATACCTTACTACACCTCAAACTAACCAAACAATACCTTATACCCAATAAAAAAATCGATGATATCAACACAATCATATNTCCATTGTATACCTTACTACACCTCAAACTAACCAAACAATACCTTATACCCAATAAAAAAATCGATGATATCAACACAATCATATTTATTACATCCTTAAAACATCAAAAAATATATAAGAACACATAATTAGAAAATCACTCTTGGAATATACCCTCATTTCATGTTACCGCAATATCGAAATGCGGTAAATGTTTGGCCACAGAAACGGCAGAGAGGCTTTATTTCCGTTCGAGNTTCATGTTACCGCAATATCGAAATGCGGTAAATGTTTGGCCACAGAAACGGCAGAGAGGCTTTATTTCCGTTCGAGTCCTACCTCTACATACTGCTGAATGCTTTGCTAATGTGGAGTTTCTCGTTAAGGTACGACCACACTCTGCGCAGCGATATCTAATACACTTAGGGATATTCACACAACTGCCCCTTTCGTGACGACGCATATTGTGACTATGCTTAAATAGTTTGTAACAATGCTGACACTGAAATCCAGGCGATGGTCTACCCGTTGCAGGAGCAAAGCTGCAACATCTCACACAATGCAGATATAGTTCACCACTAGTAACAAACGAACACGGACATTTCAAACAACTATGTAGATGGCGAGTAGGTTTACTGCGACGATACCGTTCATGACGACGCAACTTACTCACATCGAGATACTCCTTAACGCAATAACAACAATTTGGTTTCGAATCAAATGATTGCTGTGAAGTTTCTTCTGAAGTACGCACATCCGACATCTTCATTACCTCTGACGCAGCACACCTGAGATGGTGTATCTATTACCGCACTGTTAATGTTTCGCATAGTAAACACAAGTAGGCTATACGCTCTTCACATAAAAATATTACCTAAAAATTACTAATACCATTATTACATGTAAGCGCCCACAAACAAACCTTTTATACTTTTCGTGAAGTCATTAACATATGGCGATAAAATTACATATATGAAAATCAACCCCTGGGAAACTACGGTATTTTTATAGGCCGTATCATGTAAGGTGAAAAAAAAATTTATTTATGCAAAAGTCTTTTAAAAAAACGTTTTTCATAACCAATTTACTTACAGGAAATAAACAATGTTTATGTCTTACTGGTCTACCATGTGAGGTGGTGCAGTGGCAAATACTGTATTTGAACTCGTATTCGGAGAACGTGGGTAAGGATTCCAAACAGAACATTCAGATAATTTTTTTTTTCCCAGTGGTTTCCAAGCGAATGCTGGGATGGTTCCGTACTACAGACAATACCCGATTCCATCCCCGTTTCTGTCTCTCTGAACGACGTTCTCAGTCCCTAATGTTCTCGCTATCGAGACCCTGCGATATATCTACCTTACTCATGTACATATGTATATACAACAAAAGCAGAGTTAAAACAAACAGGAAACGCTTGTTGCTTCACCCAAACGTACACATATCACTATGAGTGAGAGAGGGGGGAGGGAGAGAAAGAAGGGGAGGAAGAGAGAGAGGGGGAAGGGAAAGAGAGAGAGGCTCTCTCTCTCTCTCTCCGCGCGCACGAGATACCACATCGTCGTGTCAGGGAAGAAACCACTACGTATAGTACTCGTAATAACAATTAACTTTAACCATTAATTTAAATTTCAAGAAAACCAAAAAAANAGAAACCACTACGTATAGTACTCGTAATAACAATTAACTTTAACCATTAATTTAAATTTCAAGAAAACCAAAAAATTAATTTAAGCAATCTCGAAAGAAAAAAATACTGACGGGTGATATGTGAAATATCTCCACTATTGCATATCCTTACCTATTCGCAGAAAGATATGATAGATTGTTCAACCCACATGTACCTATTTGCTTAAAAAAACCTACATACATCAATGTGCGAACTGAACATACATCCTCTTCGCAAACTTTTCCCCTTAAATTTTGTAAAATGAGAATCGCAAACACCCATATACAACTCATATCCATCCAAATAGTTAATTGTGAAATTTAATTAAGAAACCAATAACCTAACTTATCGCTCCGGCAATTCCTAGCTCTATCAACACACAGGACATGGTGTCCGACATTTTTTGGAGCAGAGATCAAACCGCTCTACTCCTACCAAAACACACCATATTAGTCGACCCATCATACAAATGTTCGATCGTTTATCACTCGCGATAACACTCGTCTAAACAAAATAGATGCGAGAGGAAGAGAATGTTTTCTGTTAATATACACAACCGTTCATATCTCTCCTATTTCACAGAAAATTTTCGTGAGAGTGCACACTAAAAAACACTGTTGCAACACGTATTCTTTCAGGAAAATATATATAAAAGAAAAACAATGCGAAAACATGCATCCATTAAAAGTGTTTATGACCAACTTATACCAGAATTCCATCCCCAGAATTCAAATAAATATGCTTCTAACTCACTAACAAACGTAAATTAATTAGTAAGGCTCCTAAACCACAACACTATAATTAATTTTTCCCCTGAATGCTTAGAATATGTCAACTATAACGTAGAAGTAATACTTATTTCACATACTTTTTATTTTAGCTATAATTTACATTATCTTTCCCTATCAATATGATAGATGAGATACGAAAAGCTCATATTTATTATATCAATAAAAATTAAATAAAAAATACAGTATCCCAGTAGAGAGTGTATATATTCACTACACAACGAAGAGAAATAATATGAAAGTTAACACCAACAACATTTCATTTTGCCCCACATAAAAAAACGAATACATACATATATATATATGTCGCTGAACAAAGTATAAGGGTTGCAATCAGGGTTGGTGAATATACCATAGACTTGAGTGTGCGCAGAACACAATCAAAAGAAAAATGATTGGCGAATTACATGCAACATCTATGTCGTGCTAAAATGTTTATATATATATATATATATATATATATAATGCATTTAGTTTATTCCCGCATTAAAAAAACAAGTAAAATAATTTACATGTTAAGATTATAATTTTTTATAAGCAAAGGTGAGTTGAAAACTTTTTACGCAACTACTTATCTAATAACCTCATCTTCGACTATATTTTAAGTCCTACACTTCCAAGCAATAGATAGGTGGATCCCTAAATATGTTAAAACGTAGCTCCCAATGTAATACATTCTGCTCAGAAGAATAAGAGTACACAATCACTGAAAGCTATGTGGAAATAGAGTTACTAAAATATTTAATACACGACGACATAAAACTAAACAATGCGTGTTCAGCATTGCATACAAAACTTACCACTGCGATAAATGCGACGAGGTGTTTACCCGCAATGATAGCTTGAAGAGATAAGACAAGAATCTTAAAGACAATGTATGATGTTCATCAGGAAGTGAGTGCACGTACTGTGGCAATTAGCTAGACTGAGCACGTGTGTGTATATAATTAAAACCCTTATATCCCCGCAGCTTACAAAGAAATGTATCTCAAACAAATAATTGTACATAACCAAACTCCATGTATGTTCATCTCAAATACTTGCAGTCTACCAGACATTTATAAATACACACCAGTAGATACATTCCTAGGCGAAAATAATTTAAGAAAAAATAAAACAAAGTCGTTTTGTTTGTAATGTTTGTATTTATCCATATTCTTAACTAAGTTACACACATACATAATATGTCATTCAATAAAGCCTAGCTCTGAGTTCATCATTATCGAATTTATCTCTTCCCTAAAAAGACAGATATCCTCTTCTTGGCAATTGAACCAACACCTGCAGTACATCAACCAAGTCATTGGTGTCTTCAGGAAATAAGTAGCTAGAATTCACGACACTCTTCGCAGAAGGTTCACGATACATGTCAACGTGTATGTTCTTTCAGGATGAGTAGGTTGTGAGATACCTCTGGACCAGAGTACTAGGTTCGAATTGACGTTTCTTATGTAGCAACTCCACGTTTACACTTTTGCTTTGCAGATTTCGTCACTTCATCATCAGTAGAAAAGGCATACTTCACAGCATCACCAACAGTCCTGGATAGTTAAAGGCTGGTTGCCCTTTTGGAAAACCATGCATGGGGAGAGCCCGAGTGTTTCCCACTCTTGTTCATCAGCAGTTCCACAAGTAGGCAGTGAGTTTCCTTGGACTAGGAAGTCCATGAGATATACAATGGTATATCAGAGGCGTCACTAGCCGTTTCACCAATCATGAGTCATGTATTTCGGATATTAGCCCTGTCTTCAGTCACGAATACACTTATTTCATATATAAAGCCTGGCAATAGTCCCGAAATGTCACAGAACCACGAAAGCTCTTCCATCACCGATGGCAGAACACAACACAATTATGACAGTGATGGAGTCATCAATGCGTCATGTTGGCAGCATAACCCCTACCAGGTATTAATCATCCCCGACAAGAATGCCAGAAACAAGGCTAGGCAAGGGGCGTGATTCCATAAATCAGCGACATCACAACATGGCTTCAATCCCACCAAGGTTTCAACAAACGGTATGCGCAGTGGCTAGGACTGCGGCAGAATGAGTGCATTTTACCAGAGGTGAGTGACATTTACCAGGCAGGCTGAACAGGTTGAACCCCCGACCAAACTCCAGCTGTCTACACAGTCTGCCAGACAAACTTTTCATCTACAACCCTCACCCCGAATAATGTTGTAACACACACATTCGCCCAGTATGAACTACATATGCACACAGGATTCTGTACCTTACAGTATATGGCAGAGTTGTAAGAAACTATCCTCATGGAATGGGTGGGTATGTATCCAGAAATCTTCCCTCCAATATTGGAAAGTGTATTCTATACCACTTGGAGTTGTTTCTCTTCACTGATCTAGGTGGTGTTCTGCACAACACAGGGTTCCTGTCCCATGACTTTCTTACTTATTGTGCATTTCACATACAGTACACGTGTATATATGATGGTTATGAAAGAATTCGTGAGTTTTACGACACATCTGTCCTATGCTTTGGCATAAACACAACTACATGTCTGGTTTGGACTGTACTGAAATATTTCTCGAATGCACTCGGTGTTTTATAGTGATGCTACCGACGGCCTTTTAAGACGCAGCCCACGTCTTGAAACTGTTGTTATCGGCAATGGATTTGTTATTTAGACCTTGTTTTTCAAACAACAGTTAAAGTTTCTGTAAACAGAACAGCGGATTGTTTTTTTTTTTTTTTTTTTTTTTTTTTAATGTGCCAACACGAACCATGCCTTTTCCTACTGTCTAAACATGATTGACTCGCCCCAGTCGACTTGTGTTCCCGTGCAGTTCTGCAGTGATGTCCACTGCTCTAAAATGCACACCGCTAAAACTTTACGACACTATGAGCTTCAGCAGTAGCGTAGCCAGGTTGTTTTGTTTGGGAGGGGCTCAACCTGTGAATTTAAAAGTAACAAATACGTAAACATATGTTTAAATCACGAAATCAATAACATACTTTCAGTAAATATTCAGATAAATTATTTTCCTTAATCATAGACACTTAGAGAACGATGTTGCCAAATTTAACAGCTCTTGTCATTTATTGACCATCGTTTTTCGGCTTCGTTAAAAAATAATTAAATTTTGTAATGTCTGCTGAGGCTTTCTTTCCTGGAAGACAAACATAGCAGGTTATTTTATGGGTGCACACAAAGTCCTTATATATTCCTGGGGTTATTTTATGGAGGTTTCCCGACCTTCAGAACTCTCACGTGTGGAGATATGGGTGTGGAAAGACTCTTTTGGAGATCAAAGCCACTCTGCCTTAGAGAGAGAAGAAGGTTTAACTTAAGGAATACACAGCTTAGCTTGGCAGCATTCCATCACCTATAAGAGTTTCACACAATACAGATATTTCAGTGTTGGATGAGAATTATATTATATGTTCTCTCCCCCCCCTCCCTCCTCCCTTCCTTGTTATGCCAATGAGCTTCATTTTCGAGAGAGAAAACTCTACGAGTAGATATGTACTCCCGAGTTTACGTATATGTTTCTCGTGAATTCTGTGAGACGGCGTTTTCTTTATGCTTCTGTGTACACTTCTACCTTCTGGTGATCTGGCAGAAATAAAGGCTAACGTGAAATCAAAATACCTCTCACTCCACCCCAATCCCATCCATCTTACATATTACTTCTGGCCATTTCGCACGCGCCCTTGGGAAACAGCTTTTAACTTCCCCTTCACGATGTCATTTACATATTTTCGTCTATAAGAGTACAGCCTAAAATGTTTCTGGTGTCGCAAGAAAAGCTGACAGTTTTGCGATAACATGTGTTTCTACTTGTTGGAAGCCTAACATAATAGGAAGAAAAATTTATATTGCATAGATACTAACTTTTTTTTCACATCTCCATAAATGCTGATTTTCCTAAACACAAAAATCCCATACGACTTACAGACTTTTGAATATTTCATCTTAAAGGAAACTCTGTTTACACTCCTGTGTAGGATAGGTAAAGGAAACAAACCCTGTTACGTCGGGGTATTAGTTCGTGTTCTTTTATTCTTCATCATACTTTTAAATTCCCTTCTCGCCCCGTTTTCTGGCAGATCTATAAGCGAACAGCGCTGTTCGTTTTGATATTATTTTAGCTTGTTTGTGATAAAAATATGTATTCCAGTTGATTGGATCATGATATAACTCGTTGTTCATTGACTCGCAAATATTTCCATACAAGCGGTCGACTTTGCTACGGGTTTTTACTGTTTCTTTTACTCGTTTTGTTGCTACATAATGTTTGATATTCATCCTGGGTCATAGGCGTCGCAAATAAAAAAATGTTTATTATGACCTTTTAGGTTGTAAAAAATATGTGTTTTTATTTATTCTGTTTATTCGTAGCATATAAAGTGTTCCTCTGGAAGTAAATCAAAGAAAAATATGAAAGTATATAATTTTTAAATGTGTTCGTCGTGAAAAGGTATTATCAGTCATTTTTTATTTATTTTTGCAATCTATAATTTATAAATCAAAAGAATAAATCCCATAGTGTTTTAAATAAAACGCGAACATTCTTCATGGTAACATAATTACCGAAAAAAAATTGTATATGCACGTGTGTGCATGGATTTAGATTTTCCCAAAAAGGTTTTCAAGTGATACTAAAAATTGCATGCGTAACATTACATTCGAAATTGTGGAACCTTCGCTGCTTTATACTTCTGAGTTTTTGTTTCTACGATGGCTTACGGTTCTTTCATTTTTGTCAGCAATAATGTTTCAAAATAAAAGTTATAATCCAGTACTGCAAATATGACCTAACATCACTAATGCAAAAAATAAAAACAGATTGGGAAGTTCTAAGAAAATTGTGCACTCTAAAAAATTACTATAATTTGCAACTGTATGCTTAAAAGTTCGATTGTACCTTCAATACTAACTTCATGTTTCTGTGGTATCGAAAAATTCAGGGTACTGTCTTTTACCAACTTGCAGTTATTTTAAGCTTCTGAGCCAGATATTTTTAAAAGGAATGTGTGTGTTCGTATGAGTCATGAATTATAGCAATGTTGACTTTCATGCACGCTTCACGTAATGAGACGTCTTAACAACAACCACGAAAAGTGCGTGACTTAGAAGAAAATAACGCATGATTTTGATGCAATGTTCCCAACCTTTTTATGGAATAATTATAAATGCAATGTATACGTGACAGTCCATGAGGTTCGTTCACGTTATGTTCGGTTTAAAATAATCGTGAAAACGCCATAGCTTATTTTGGAAGGGAATGTCAAGCACGAAGATATAACATAAAAAAAACTATATGGCGGTTCCCGTTGCCGGTAAGGCCGTAGTTAATATCCTGCTTCGACGGTTGTAAACACATAGAAAAATGCATGTCCGAGGGTAGACGCCACATTTTTATGTCAATAAATATAAGTTTACGCGAGTACGTATCTTTCTTTCACTATATTAATGACTCCAAGTATACTGGCGATCTCCGTACTCGATGTTACGAAGGTTGCTTAGGATCATGACGTTCAAATTTCGGATAAGTCATAGAGATGTGAGCAATTTTCAGGTGTCAGTTCCGGTAAATTTTGTTTACACCTGGCCCCTCCTCTTCCGTGGCTTCAAGCTTAAGAGTATAAGTTACAATAAGGTATATAATTTGTAATCCCATTTGCCGTATTGTTGTAAACATAACCTTAATAAAGCCATAATTAGCTAAATAGAATCATGTTGTCAGCTAAACTGTCATGAGGAGAAGCCGCAGACACGACGCATGGCACGCATATTGGTGAATGCCCTAATTTATATAATAAATGTTTACTTTATAAAGTTATAGTTATTCGTGTAATGTTTATAGATTATAATCAGTTCTCCGTGAAAAATAAATGTGTGCCCCCGCAGGAAGCTTCGCTGAATGTGTGCAAGGCTTAGAGATTCGCCTCTCTGATTGGCCCGGCGGGCGACACACTTCGGCAAAACCTTCGGGGGCACCCGAGCGGCTAGCAAGTTGTGGGAAGTCGTGGAGGACAGAAGAAGAAAGACGCTGATCGGAGACGGAGTTACGGGCCTTCGAAAGGCCTGCGTACTGATTATTTTTTATCGTCTGGGGTTCAGTGTTCCGAACGCTCGTCGACACCCAGATTAATTAACACCGCCTTTCAGGGGCCAAGAGGGTTCGAGTAGGGAATTTGCTGTAAAGAACTGAAGTCGCAGAGAAATAGTCAGAGGCAGCTTCAATGTAATTTCTTGCGGGCACGTTAACGTGGTATTCCCGCTGAAACGCTCTCCCAGAAACCAGCTTGCGCCTAAATATCGAAGTGATAATCACCGGCGAATTACACGTCACGCACTGAACATAAAGGTGATGCGGCTAATTGATGCGCGCGTGAAGGACGACAATAGTCCCTTATCAGTCCAGCACACGCCCTGCGTGCGTGAGATGATCAACCCAGCGCACGCCAGTCTGACGGGGTGCGTATCGCACACTCACCCCTCTCGGTCGAATGGTCGGGGGAAGAGAGGGGCGGTGTGTTTACTCGTCTACGGACGAGGGTGTATTGACAGTAGCGGATATCGGCTCATCGAACGTGTTCCAAACTCGCTGCAACCACGCACAAGATAGCTACACGTCCCGCGGAAGATTGATACCGGACCAGGGTGTTCATCCGTTGGTTCTGTACCAGCGAACTACATGATAAAGATTCTTCGGCGTATATTAAAAAAAAAAAAACAAGAAAGTTTCGCTGATCTCAACACATAAACCCAGTACTAACATTTAAATAAATTTAATTTTTTAGTATTATATTCTATAAACCTTTCCTACATATTATGATTATCTTCACATATATACATAGTACATATATATTTATTTATTTGTATATCCATACACACGATGCATACTGTTACGAGACGCCTGAGAGGTGTGGAATGGCGGTCTTAACGAAAATAAAATAACTAAATTTTATTTTAATTTGTTTCACGCAGCTATTATTTACAGCAATAATCTATCTATATCCACTATTACTATTTTTATTTCTCATTGGCCTGTCTCCTGTGGCGCAGTCGGTTGGTGCGCCGTCGTTCTGGGGTGCGGGAGGTTCTGGGTTCGAATACCAGGTAAGGCATGCGTGTTAGTTTAGGTTAGGTCATAAGTTAGATTGTTAGCCCTCCCCTGATAAGCCTTCAGGTATAACACCGGGGACGTTAATAAGCACTTTCCAATACAATATTTCTCAATGTGCGCAGTAAATAATGTCTATCTCAAGTCTTATTAAATTCATCAATACCTCTATTTTATTATAGTCAATTAACTCACACTCATCATTAACACATGTTCAGTCTGTCTGTTGCCATCGTTTGAAATGTATTTCACTCCCGCATCCAGTCCAATAGTCCAGCCTGCCAGTCGCACTCTTTGCTGCACCGATGCTCGCAGTCGCATATTTTCCTCCCGCTAGTCACTTCTCTCGCCACTCGTTGCTCCTCTCCCGCTAGTCGTCTATCGCTCAGGGTCGCGCAATCGCCCAAACTCCAGACATTCATCAACTCCTGGCTCGGAGGCCCGTCGCAATTTTATAGTATCAGCAACCAAGATCTGGAGTATTCCCCTCACCCCAAGTCGCACTGAGAGAGGCGACGACGATCAAAACCAGAACATTCTTCAGATAAATACAGAAATTCAATCTGCTGCAAGCCAGGGGTGCGCGAGCCGCAAAAGGATTATCACGACGATGTGTGAAACAAGATGCGCGTTTCTTCGATTACCATTCGCCTGACCTTCATTCCTCCGTTCTCGAGTGCAGGACGGGGCAGGGGGAGCGATGAAGGCCTGCAACACATAACAATACATACCCATTTGAATGTAGTAATTTCCAGAGCTAATTTTTTATTTTATAATTTTAGCCATACTAAAAGCAATTTTTCTTCTGTTAGAAGACTGTAACAGGTAACTGTTATCTGGATATGTTGCAGTTGTGCTTGTTTCCATTGCTGAACGCTGACTCCAGGAATTTCATCTTGCAACAAACATGACGGATCTCCCTCCCCCACCCCCTCAACCAACTGGAACATCAATGTCCGTCACTACCTATCTGACGGACTTCCGCGTATCTGCATTGGGCTTTTTGATCAGGATGGTGTGGCTTTGTTCGCATGGCCCTTTAGGTCTCCTGATCTGATCCCATGTGACTTCCTCCTTTGAGGGTGCATTAGAGGCCGTGTTTACCCCCCACCGTCTCACCACAGCGGGGCTAAGATCAGTGCTGCTGTGATATCCATTGATGGTGAAATGCCACAGGAGGTATGGACAGAACTTGACAATCGCTTGGAGTTGGGTCGTGTGACCGAAAGGGTACACACAGAACATTTGTAGGGTGTGAGAAAAACTTGGCGATTTTCCGCTTCTTCTCATGCGTCAGTGTTTATTGTCAGTGTATTATGGTTTAAAATACAGCACCGAAAATAATTTATAGTATCCCTGTATTTAAAAAAATATATTTACACCTATTACGCTCTTACTATCAACATTAGTACAGCTATATGACAAAATATCATGAAAAATACATTTCTCGCTTATTTGTACGAAGTAATTATAAATACGTGGTATCAAAACAAAGCAGTGGTGAACAACAACAAATGTTATTAAATGCCTATTTACGAAGATACTTGTAAATTGGGGTAAATGCATAAATGAGTGAAATTACAAATTAAAGAATGTGTTAAAGTTCGCTTGGACTCGTTTGCGTTACATGCAGTGTAATACTTCTACTGCCCCATGCAACTTGTAGATAATGGTATATATAGCTACTCACTATCAAATTAAAGTTCCTTCGTTTTCTCTTGTCATCCGTAATCATTCAGGGAACGCAGTGGTGTAGTGGTCAGACAATTCGCCTCCCACCAAGGCTAACCGGGTTCGAAACTCGGCGGAGTCACTCGGATCTTTGCATGCGAGAAACGTGGAAGCTGTTGCCGTTGGCCGGCGGGTTTTCTCGGGGCACTCCTGATTTTCCCGCCCTTGCATTCTGCCACTTCATCTTCCTTACTGGTGCTCAAGATATCGATGTTAAGCGCCGACTGATAAACTTCTAAAATCAATTGTAATCATTTAAATACAGGCTGTTCACGATTAGCTAGGCACTTTAGAAATCAACCTTTGAAAAATGTCACTGCAGGTACCTGCTTACATTTTAATGTGCACACTGGCCGGCATGCGCACAGTTAAGTTGGTAACGACAGACAGAAAGTAGTTCCATATCTTAACATCGAATTGGAAGTGTTAGGTAAACATGTATGAATATTGATATTATTTATTTTGCTTTATGTTGTTTCTGAAGGTTCTAAGTGTAAGAATGAGGAAATTTGTAAAACATTTACTTTCATAATAACTCCGCAGTTTCACGTGACCAACGCATGAATAAGGTGATGAGGCCCACTGCAATGTTAATTTTGAATATGGCGGAAGAATACACAATGTGTGTGCAAGTAAATTTTTAGCACGGCTTTCAAAAGTGCTCAGTTTACCGTAAACAGCCCATTGTTGCTTCTCTCCACGAGAATATCCTTCAGATTTCAGATCATTATGTCACATTAAATTTTATTTTATGGTCCAAATCTAACCATGCAGTGCCAATATGCTTTCGTGTGCATACATAACTTTAAAAAAATCTTTAACAGTTAATCATTTAACAATTTAACATAGGATTTTCAGAAGTTAAAATAATAATTTTTGTTTCAATTGTTGACCATAAAGTAGTGGCTGATGTTTCTGCATTTCAACGTAGTGTTAAAAATTTTAAAAAAATTCAAATTCTGAATTTTAATCTACTTTAAATCTAGGGTGCTGAGTTGGCGTTGAATGGAGTCTCAAGTTCTCGGTTAAATCGCTATGAAATATTTTTCCTTCCTAAATTTGTAGATATTGTTTTTTTTTTTTTTTTTTTTTTTTTTTTTNTTCTGTATATTTTGAGCTGTGAGTTTTCTTCTGGTGACCAAGATGAGAAACATTTCGCCAAGTCAAAAACCCGGCAGCTGCCGGAGTTAGTTAAATGCCGAACACGCAAACTCACTGCCATCATTGTGCGTAAACTCCCGCGCTGTGATAGGTGTTGTGCGTGACTATTGTCCGTCTCATATAACTTGGCAAGATTATGACAGTCAGTGAGTGGCAATTTGATGTATACGAAACAAACCAAGTGCAATTTACAAAATCCTGTATCAGCTGATACACGAACGAACAAAATTTAATATTAAGTTGGCTATTCTGAGTGCACTGCCGACGCACATCACACAAGCAGAAAATACGCGATAATAAAGAGTTCCTACATTAATTAATACATTTTATTTTACTTGGTCACAAAACAGCGATAGTTAGTGTTACAAACTAAAATTCGTGATTAAGTAGTATTGTATAGGTGTTCAAAATGAATGCAGAATAAAACGATCCGTATCCAAATAAAACGCAACTTCAAAATCTTGAGAGTTCTTTTCACGTCGTATCCCCACTCTCCATTCATACTTTCCATACATACTTGATATTAATTCCAAAGATATGCAGAAATATTGCATCGTATTCTTGAATTATTTTTTCTAATAATTTGACGAAATATATTTCAAATTCGGGTCGTTTCGAGCCAGTAGTAAAAGAAAAGACAACTTTTAAAAATACGGGATCATGAGGCAGGTAAACGTGCTGCCATCTGCTGAGAAACGCTCTCGGCTCACAACTCGCCCTACCATGCCATGCGCGCCATCTGTCCGCTCTTTCCCGAAGCATTACCAGCCGCACAAAAAAATAGCTTTCGTGTGTAAAATAACAAATTTACGAACATATACCAATAGTTTTATTTTTCCACGAACTACGCATAATTTTTAAAGTACCATATCGTGTACAGCGATTTTGTTTACTAGTAATTTCTTTTGGGCCGGTAATGGTTCGTCTACGTCCATTAAACGCCATGTTTTTCTCCCGCAAACCCATTTCATTGTTTCTCTGTAGTTACTTTATTGTATTAATAAAACGAAGAACATGGGATGCGCGTGAATAGTTTTTAAGCAATTCTGACGTTATTCCACGCCACGCATTTCCAACTCGAACTGTTTAGTATCAGTAATAGGAGAATTACTGCTTTGCAATAGTCATTGGTGAGTTGTTGGCGATTAAAAGTGCGCTGTCAATCAAGTTTCCCGAGTTACATTTAGTTCCAGTTACATAAGCTATGACATCCAAAGTGAGATAAGAACTACAACTACCATCTCGCAAATGTTAACCCAAATTTGCTGTCTCTGGCAAATTAAGAAATAGTTAGCAAATATTTAATTTTTCGCAAGGTTTAATATTTTTACTTTTATAACCTACAAATTTTTTTTAACAGATGACAGTCTAAAATACCTTAAAATTTGCCTAGCAGTACAGTACAATGGCAAGTGGATTAGCTGACAGCATGTTGATAAAATATACATCCTCGACTTGACGCACCAGCTGATGGCGAAAGGATACATAAACGAAAAGTAAACATTGGCCCTACTTTCGTCGAACTGTCAAAATCTTGCCAAGTTACATGAGACGGACAATAGGTTTCTAGCGCAGCGCTGAAAGTTTTTCAGTAGAGTGAGTGAGTGAGTGAAGAAATTTGGGCGGCTCTTAACATCGTGGTCTCCGATGAGGATGAAGCGAGATGAGTATGGAGTGAGGGATTACGGGCGGGGTGGAGGGGGCAATCGCTTCCCCTCCCCCTCTATAAGAGCCCAATAAAAATACGCTTTTTACATAGTATTTCCTGGGATTAAAATGTATACAGTAAAAGCATTACGCAGTTGCAAATAAATATCTGGAAGCTAATCACTATGTGGTTTTATGTACGCACACACAAACACATATATTGTAAACACAGAAGTACTCAGTTAGACCCATTTTAAATTTTATCACGTCTCCATTCTGTCCGCTAAGTATTTTAAATGAAAATACTAAGCTTTTAAATTAATAGTGACGATGTAATCAGGTAAGTCACCAAAAAAAGCACGTATATGTGAGTCTGCGTGTATGTTTCTACAACAGTTTTAACACCAGCAATGCAACAGTATTGTTGCATTCTCCTCTCGACTGAGGTAGCCACTGTTCACTTGAGGATGGGTCTTCCTCACCATGATGTATATTTTTTATGCTTGTTGATTTAAGCTTTTAAGAATTAACTTTTATGGAAAGCATCTTGAGTCATATTGTGTAGTGCAGGAGTAACATCGCAATTATTAATGTATAACTCTTTCACAAATGGAATAAAATAAATATTACTTTCCTGAAGAAAACTCATTAGCATGTAAAATAAGGGCATGGGGTCGATTAAAAAATATTTACTTGTTTGATAGTTAGATTCACTTAAGACTTCTTTTGTGGAAAACATCCCTATGTTTCTCTGAAACATGAGACAGATGTTCATAGCAGCCTTATAAGAGAGGTTTTTAGCTTTTGTTGATTCAAGTAAACGAGGGTAATTATTATCCTCGCGAAGTAAATGTTAACAAGAACACGAACAAGAAAACGACGAGCAGTTAGAAAAAAAACTAATTGGTGTGAGGCTACGTTACACTGTTTTCAGTACGATATAGTATTTAAATATAATGGAATCGCAAAAGACAAATGTACGAATGACTTCAGAACTCTGTGGTGGTTTTCAAAAAATGCAGAGAGTAACGATCATGTAGTTCATTGTCTTTACCACAGTCTGTCTCGAATTTGTCGATATGCAAGTCCCCAACTGATCAAAGCGTCAGGAATAGAGCTGCAATAATATTCGAAGCCATTTCATTCTTCACTGCATTCTCAAACGAAATGCTGTGCTTATTTTAATACTTTGGAGGACAATTAAGGAGTTTGTGCGAGACTTGCTTGATCAAACGCCAGATTGAAGTGTTAACAGTTTAATTTACAACTGCACAAAGTAGCAGAAGCGCTGCAAATTGTTTTCAAATGGAAAGCATGGCAGGCAGCTGTTAATGCAAGGGCACTTGTCGTAGCACTTAGTAATTCGACATTTATTGTGACATTTACAAATCGTAGTCACGTAAAAGTTACACAGGCAAACTGCTTTCAATAGTATGGAAGAGAATAATAGTGTTTTGAGCGAGAATATAAATATCTAACCTTAGATCTGTTAAGTATTTTAATACACTTTTCGCTAAAGCTTTAGAAACTTCAAAATCATTATGTATGACTATCATTGTCACTCGTATCATCAAACAGTAAACTTTGCACTGCAAAGTACCTGCAAATATTACTTAACATTATAATGTCGATGTTAAAACCTCTACTGACAAATGTTGCCAAACGCAGTGCCCGAATTCAGGTATTTACTAATTTATTTACGCCCTTGTATACTTTGCAGACCCTTGGCGCCATACTTGATGAATTCGGACAGGTTTTTAAGGCCCGAAGGCCAGCACACCCTCCATCCTCCCTCACTGCAACTGTACTCGGATGAGTAAGACAGTGCACGGCACTTTCTCCTCTTGGTGTCTTAGCACCATTCACTTTTCTTCCTGCCGTAACTCGGTATTCTACCGGTTTTCTCATTTAAAAACCTGTCCTCCTCGCCAATTTGGGATATTCCGACTTACTTTTTGTAAAGCCTTTACCTGAATACCCCATTATGAGTCATCAGAAATTCGCCTGTACCATTTGTCGAATTCTTCAAGTCTTTTGCCGATTCGAGTAGCGAGTCTATTCCAAAGATTGTGGAGATCTTTGTCCACCATGACTTCTTCAATTATCCAGTGAATGCCCATCTCTTGAACTTGCTCCTCGAGCCAGCTCCTGATGTCCTCTGTCTTGAGGCAGTCTACTATGACGTGATGCATTGTATCGTCCACTCCGCATACATCACACAGCGGAGACTGCACGAGCCGGAAGCTGTGTAAATTCGCCTTGAAGTTCCCGTGTCCTGTGAACAACTGCGTACTGTACTGGTTCAATGTGATCCACTTACAGCGCAATCTTGTTATTGCATCTGGCAACAGCTCATATGTTTGCCTTCCCTTGTCTGAGTTGGGCCATCTAGTTTGCCATTCTTCTAGAACTTCATTCATTATTAGTTCTTTATCTTCCTTAGACAGACCTCCAGCTCTCGCTCTCTCCGCTGTCAATCCCCTGTATCTAACTAGTAGGTCAGCAGGAAGCGCACCTGTCACCACTGGGAGCGACTCATTGGGTACAGTCTTGTATGCACCTGTTACGGTCAGCAGTGCCGCTCTTTGAGCACTTATAAGCTTTTAGATTTGCAGTGCCCATGATATGGAGAGAACCAAAAAATCATTCAGGCGATTGTTATTTTTGTAGCATTGATGTTACTGGATATAACTCCAAAAATAATAAAGTAATTGTCTACCCTGATCTTCCTTCAGCTATTCAGCCAGTCGGTCATGGTCCGGGACTTCCTGTCCCTGAGCCACCACAGGCTATTGATGACGTTTTACTTGATCAGTCCAGTGAAACTGAATCTGATGAAGGTAAACCGGATGATGATGAATTCCAATGTTCTCCAGAAAATTTAGGACCTCAGTTGTTTACACCAGCTGAGTTAAATGATTTGGTAAATAGAAAGCTGAATTGCTTGGCTCTAGGTTAAAAGAAAAAAATTGCCACCTGGAGCATCTATTTATCAATATAGAACAAGAGATCAACAGTTCGCTTAGTTTTTTAAGCAAGAACAGGATTTGGTGTACTGCCATGATATTGGTGGTCTAATGAATTAATTTGGAATTGAGTACAACAATGAAGAATGGAGCCTTTTAATAGACTCATCAAAAACTAGCTTAAAAGCTGTTATTTTACACAATGGTAATACTTATGCTTCACTGAATGTGGCTCATTCAGTTCATATGAAGGAAAGGTACCAAAATATAGACTTTGTTTTAAAGGAAATTAATAATCCTGCTCACGATTGGATGATGTGTGGAGATTTGAAAGTTGTTTGCATGCTCCTAGGCCAACAAAAGGGATGTACTAAATTTCCATGTTTTATATGTGAAGGGATCGACACTGGTCCACAAAACATTGGCCTGCAAGAAAAACCTTAACACCTGGAAAGAAGAACATTTTGCATAAAACTTATATAGATCCAAAAAAAATTATTCTACCACCTCTTTACATTAAATTAGGTTTAATGAAACAGTTTGTATAAGTCTTGCCTAAATATGGTGAATGTTTTATGTATTTGTGTGAAAAGTTTCCTCATTTATCAGGAGCCAAACTGAAANTTATTCTACCACCTCTTTACATTAAATTAGGTTTAATGAAACAGTTTGTAAAAGTCTTGCCTAAATATGGTGAATGTTTTATGTATTTGTGTGAAAAGTTTCCTCATTTATCAGGAGCCAAACTGAAAGAAGGGGTTTTCGTTGGGCCTGACATTCATAAAATGATGTTCGATTCCAACTGTGAAGCAAAAATGACTACAAAGGAAAAGGAGTCTAGGATATCATTTAAGCAAGTTGTGGCTAAGTTTTTGGGCAATGTTAAAGACCCAAACTATGAGCTTATCGTAGCTAATATGACAGACAAGTTCAAATATCTGGGATGTCTGATGAGCCTTAAAGTCCAACTCCTTACACAACCATCTTGACTTTTTCCCTGACAACTTGGGTGATGTGAGTGAAGAGCAGGGGGAGCGGTTTTACCAGGACATCAAAGTGATGGAGAAACGTTACCAGGGACGGTGAAATGTCAGCATGATGGGTGATTACTGCTGGTCACTTCACCGAGAACAACAAAATACATCACATTGGAGAAAAAAGCTATATAAGAAGCTTCAAAGAGAAGAAAGCAAATACCAAAAAAATAAACACTTAAAATGTATATAATGATTTTTTTTTAATACAATTGCATACGCCACATTTTTAAATACAAATGCATATTGTGAGAGAACTGTGGGTGATACAAATAAACTGATGCCAGATTCGGTTTCAGCACCCAAAAATACATAAGATTGAGCTGCATTTATTTAAAAAGTGTTCACACTTTTTTTTTGTTGGTCTGTGCAATCGTCCACTCCGAGCGAAAGGTTTCAAGACGTGAAACGTAATATGTTAAAGAATTTACTTAAAATCTCAAACAGAAAGAATCCTTTATATTACAAAGGAAAGTTCTGCACTCGTGATATAAGCCACGTTGAACAAATGACTAATTATTTTATTTGTGCGCTACAGATCCGGAGTGGAGTGGGGAGATTTGGGTGGCTCTTAGCGAGGCCTTGAGAGCAGATGAAGTTGAAGTGAGATGGAAATGGAGCAGCGCCGGAACGCAAGGCTGGAGGAAACGGGGCATCCCCGAGAAAACCCTCCGGCACGATTACACATGAGAAAATCTGGGAGCGGCCCTACCGGGAATCAAACTCGGTTCCCCTTGGTAGGATGCGAGTATTCTGACCACTACATCACAGCGAACCCCATGGAATAGGAAAAAAACCGTGTATAAAAGAGGCGGGAGATATCATTCTCTCCGTGATCAACGTGGTCGGCAAAGTCTTGCAAAGAGAAGATACCAACATATAAAATTAAACTAAATTCATCTCAAAAAAAAAAATTTTTGACGAGACAATATTTAGCGTTAAAAAAATGGCTGAAACCCTTGATATTGAGTTACAGCTTTCAACCAAATCACTAGTGCGTCCTACAAAATAAAGCGCCGTTTGACTATGAATCACATGACGCTTCTACTGTCACTGAACTCAAAAAGACATTCAATAGCAGCTTCTTTTTCAATGTATTGGACCGTACTGCCAAGGCGTTAGGCAAACATATTACATATTTGGGTTTCTGTACAATATTAAATGACAAAAAAGTATTTCTTCCTAGACGAGTTTACAGACTTGCAGTTAGCACTAACTAACGAAGGCCATCGTAATGTAAATGGTGCACAGCTACATCGAGAACCTAGTGCGTCTTTCTTTATTATTTTATAATGATAGTAGTTTACATGGCCCAAAGTATATTACTACCAACAGGCCCTGTGGAAACTTTTCAAACGCAACCATGGCGCTCCGAACCATACTCACACTTCCTGAGACTGCCGCTTCCGGAGAACAAATCTTATCTCAATTACATATTATGAACTACTTAGGGTAAACAATGTCAAAGGAACGTCTAGTGGGACTGGTGACGATGTCAACACAATATGATGTTCTTGAAGAGACTGACACGCAGTCGATCATTGACATTTTACAAAGAAAGTCCGCAAAGTGTACTTTTCGATTTCATGTAATGCAAACAACTTGGAGTATTAAAGATTTGTTTTTTTTTTATGTATTGAAAAAATGAGTCACAAAGTGTAAAATGGATGTCTCGTATCTAATTTTAAATATTGTCTCTCAAATGTATTTTTTTTCTTACTGTCTCCCTATAATGTAATGAATAAAATTTACTCGTGGAAAATAATAAATAAAATTTAATGCTTAAGAGTAAAACGCCAAACTATTTAGTAAAGAATTTATTTTTAAGTAGTGGCTATGTGGATAAACAAACGAACCGTTAAAAAGAAACGCCTGCGGGAATATCCTTGCATTTAAATACACTGGTGAAAAAACCGTAATTATTGGTCCTGGGGGAAGAGGATAAGGAGAGATTTAAAGGATAAAGATGTACGGCGGCGCCAAAAGGCAATCTGCGCCAGCCCCACCCGGGTGAAAAGTTAGACACGGGGAAGGAAGACAAATCGTGTTTCAATATCATCAAAAGGGTATCACGAATCGAAAGCACTCGCGCCTGATCCGCAGAACCAATTTACATTTTATGATTACGGAGCGTATAGCTTTCTGTTCGCACAACTTGCGCCAGCCAGCGTTATGCAATTGGTTGCTCTTGGGAAAACAGAATTCAAGCAGTGTCGTCGCAGAAACAAGAAACTCGGGAAGTGCGGCGGTCTCTTTCAAATGGCTGGAATGTTTCCAGTACAAGACTGGGGATCTCGCACCTACAGTTAGCAAGCCGGTCTTTCACCAAGGTAATCGGGGTTCGATCCCCAGCGGGTTATTACAAGACTTTTTTGTACGTGGGAAATGTGCCGGACAATACCGACGGCCACCGGATTTTCTCGGAGGATTTCAATTTCCACTACCGATGTAGTATTTCACTATAGATCCACTGAAGGGCTTCTTTCCATGGTGTGATTCAGGGGACAGTGGATCCCTACGGAACGCCTCACTCTAAACTTGAAACAGTGAGAATCGAGCCGAATAAGCAAAAACAGTGAGAATCGAGCCGAATAAGCAAAAACAGTGAGAATTGAGCAACTGAGTGCCAGATAACTAATTAATATAGTGGTTTAATTTCACTGACGTATTTGTGATTTCCCACTGAATGTCAAGAATTCCACTGCTATAAATAACTTGTTCCCAGTTAATTTGCTTGATTCGCACGGTTAGCAGTAGCTTATCAACTGACATAGTGATCGTTATTTCACTGATTGATATCACTGATTCGGACTTGGAGTGCATTTCACTCGGTCTGTCACTCGGTGGATGATGACCCACGCTGGGTTGTGGCCACATATGGTTCACGTTATTAATATGAAATTGAGATTGTTACGTGATGCAATATAACAGCACCACAGTGACGAACTTGAGCAGTTGCCCTAGCAGTTTCCAACTAAGATGACATGAATGTCAAACGACAAAGAGGCGACACCTTCTAATGTGAAAGACAATTTAATGAGCTAGGCTCGTTTCCAAAAGGGATAAGGGATGATTCCACTCTCAGTAGAAAAAACTCTGAAGTTCTAGTGTAAAAAACTCAAATTAACATAGCATACAGCATTTATTGGTTGGGGCAACTTTAATACATTCTTTTCTTAAAGGCTGGGCCAAACTTTGGAAAAATAACGTTTGATGAAAATCAAAATGACACGTGGGCCTAAGTTTGTAAAACGTTGGTTTATTGTAGGCCAACCAATGTCCAGCCACTGTGTGTTTCTTTTGTACAATCGTTCTAATATCTGTGGTTCTGTTGTACGATAGTTCTAAAGTATGCATTTCGGTTGTACGATGTTTCTAACATATGTTGTTCTGCAATATGTGGTTCTAAGTTGTGTGTTTCTGCCGTACGATAGTTCTAACATCTGTGTTTTTCTGTATGACTGTTCTAATACCTGTGTTTCTCTGGTGTGACTGTTCGGTTATCTGTGTTTCTAACGAATATTGGTTCTTAGTTGTGTGTTTCTGTTGTACGACTGTTCCAAAATGTGAAATTTCTAAATTATGTGATCTCGTTTGTTTATTCTGTAATCCGACAGTTCTAGACTGTGTGTTTCTAATTTATGTTTGGTCCTCCGTAGAAATGTCTAACCAGTCTCTCGGAGCTTGACGATGCGATATCTCTCAAACTCATCCACCTGGGCAAAGGCTTGTCGAATACGCCGTCAGGGCATACTACGTGTTCGCTGAACTTGACTCCGTGGCTCATACTACTACTAAGGCCTTATTCGGTGTCTTGCAGCTGTGGAAAATAGAGGAACATTTTGCCCCCTAGTGGCACATCCGCGCAAGCAAACTTCATTAAACGCAAATGAGACACACATCGGGCTATGACGTCACTGCGTGGTAACCTTCGTCGTACTTTTTTTGCAAATAAGTGTATTTTTATAGTTGTTTTGTATTTTAATTTTGCATTGTTAGTAATATTTTGCATGTTGTAATTTTTATAAGCGATGGTAGTTAACTTGCGTTGCGTCTTTGCGTTCTTGCGTTTGTTGCGTAGTTTACAAACACGGACGCAAGACGTTG
Source organism: Clitarchus hookeri (assembly GCA_002778355.1). Classification (NCBI taxonomy): domain Eukaryota; kingdom Metazoa; phylum Arthropoda; class Insecta; order Phasmatodea; family Phasmatidae; genus Clitarchus; species Clitarchus hookeri. The sequence continues at coordinate 220,934 of NQII01000301.1, forward strand.
CCAACAATGCGAAATGAAAACATAAAACTGCATAAATATTTATTTCCGTATTGTTTTTGAGTGATCATATTTTCCCTTTATTTCCAACATATTTGTTTATAATATATATTTATTTATATATGTATACTAGCTGACCCGGCAAACGTTGTTTTGCTGTGTCACTGGGAGACACCTGGTGGGAATAAATTGTAACCTAGATCGATAAATGATCGATGATAATTGATCAGTTATCGGCCTAGGGTAAAATTTATTAAATTACTAATATCGCTATAAAAAATAAGGGTTGGTGGTAGAAGGGTGAAAATTTAGGAGGGTATGTATTTTTTGATGCCACATCATAAAAAAATAAAAATTTTGTTCAAACAATAAAAAAAATTGTTTGGGGGTGGCCACCCTTATTACTTAGGGGTGTAAAAAATAGATATAAATCTATTCTCAGACCTACCGAGTATACATAAAAAATTTCATAAAAATCGGTCCAGCCGTTTCGGAGGAGTTCAGTAACTAACACTGTGACGGGAGAATTTTATATATTAGAAGAAGAAGATAACGTTTTGAACTTCTGAACAACGGAATTCTATAGGATTACTGTTTGGCAAAACAGCGATACTCAAAACATTTTAAAATGTAGTTACATTATTTATTTATTGCTCAACGCATAAAAGGTGACATAAATTCTCCGTGCACGCAAATTAAAATACTGAAAATAGTTCGAAAACTGAAAATCGTTGTCTGTACGTGTGTAAAAACGATTTTGCAACTCATCACTTCTTATCTAGAAGATATAAAAAGCAATAAAAACGCAAGAAGTTGAAAGTTGGCCAACTTTTGCGTTCCGTTCTTGCGTCCTGCAGAGATTATAACATTTACCTTTTAAGGGGGCCGCAGAGGTGCAATGGCTAGTGCGCTCGCCTCTCGCCCAAGCGAACCGGGTTCCGTTCCCGGTGAGGTCACTCCCGGATTTTCGCATGCGGCAATCGTGCCGGACGATGCCACCAGTCGGATCAGTTTTCACGAGGTACCTCCCGTTTCCCCCCGCTCTCGCATTCCGGCGCTACTCCATACTCACATCGCTTCGCCCTCGTCGGCTCTCAAGACACCACCCAAACCGCTCCACTCCACTCCCTGCATTTGCTTTTTGTGATAAAGTATAAATTATCTTATTTTGAGTTTATGGGATTGATAGTCATGTGTGAACATAATTGAACCTTGTGCAAAACAATTTTGGAGGTTCGACAGCATATATTATTTACCTTTCAGTTTTTGTTGTGAATTCAGTTTGTATTTCTAGTGTGTAGTTCCAACAAGACAAGATCGCAGTGCCTCAATTAAGGCTGGTGAAACAAAACAACACTTGAATAGCAGCAGAATTAAATGGTAGGTGAAACGGAAATGCCCTAAGAAGATGCACAGACTATGACAGCATCTGGCAAGATTCGGGTTAGACCATGGAGGGACGGCACAGACGTGGTGGGTGGAAGTGGCCGTCTCAGGTCTCGTCCACAGTAGTCGGTCCGCGGACATCTGACTGCCGATTGACGCACGAGGCCCTCTGAGATCACAGCTCACGTCCCAAGATCATTCGCGAACTCCAACCTTCGCCCACGAGTTCTAGAGCCTTGGTGTTGGTTGTGTGTGCGCGTGGTTTGTGAACCGGGACTTGCTGTCGCCAGCTGATGGACCACAACCTGAGGGCGTACGTGAACGACTACTGGGAGCCGAGCAAGCTGATGCTGTCCGCCCCCGACTTCCTCAGGTCGCTCGAGAAGTTCGACAAAGATAACATCCCTCAGGACATCGTCGACAGGTTAGAGGCCTACATACAGAACCCGGAGTTCACGCCAGAGAAAGTCGCCAAGGTAAGTCAGTTTCCCGCTCACCACCGTTGCTGCTTTTATTTAATTTAACAAAATTAAACTGTTACTATTTAACTCGTATCTTTGAAGATAAGTCTAGATAAAGAAATTACAACACATTTGGTTTTTTTTTTTTGCAATCGTGACTATAACCATTTAGTTGTTTGTGATACATAACGTAAAAAAAAGTCACGTGTTCTCTATATTTGTTGTAGGAAATATAAATATTAGTAATGGTACAAATAAATCCTCAAAAGTTGTATAATGATAAAACGTACATTTTTATCCATAATGTGACAAACTGTTCTTAAATAATGTTCCGCCCATTTTTTTTTTTTCCATTTCTCTCGCTTGTATATTTATTCGCAGCTTATAACAAGCATACACTTCTTGGTACCTACGTAATTTCGTCGCCTTCCAGTACAACACAAAAGCTCAACTACCATTACAAATCCTAATTTATAACCTGATATTTAGTAGGCCCTACATCTTTGTATTCATTATTTTGCTGTCGCCAGACGGTACGAGCTGAAAGCCTGCGAGCATAGTTTGTAACGGCGTTAAGTGTTACGAAGCAGCAGATCTAAAGCTTCAAGCGTTATAGAGAATGTAGTATTGTTACACGGACACTGGACATTCTAGCACCAAGGTAGACACGTTGAGACGATAAAACAGAGTTTTAAATAATAGGTTATCTCGCTTTCCTTTTGAACGTCATGTAAAACTACAGTTATCAAGTTTGCAACTATCGTATTCTGTCACACAGAATATTTAACTTAATAAAATAAAATGTCTTGAAGTGCTTTATTTTNACCTGATATTTAGTAGGCCCTACATCTTTGTATTCATTATTTTGCTGTCGCCAGACGGTACGAGCTGAAAGCCTGTGAGCATAGTTTGTAACGGCGTTAAGTGTTACGAAGCAGCGTCATAGTGGATGTAGTATTGTTACACGGACACTGGACATTCTAGCACCAAGGTAGACACGTTGAGACGATAAAACAGAGTTTTAAATAATAGGTTATCTCGCTTTCCTTTTGAACGTCATGTAAAACTACAGTTATAAAGTTTGCAACTATCGTATTCTGTCACACAGAATATTTAACTTAATAAAATAAAATGTCTTGAAGTGCTTTATTTTNAAGTTTGCAACTATCGTATTCTGTCACACAGAATATTTAACTTAATAAAATAAAATGTCTTGAAGTGCTTTATTTTCTCAATTACAAAAATGTTTCAGGCAGTGCATTATGTAAATCAAAACGAAACTATGTAAGTTGTGTCCAATTTTTGAAGAAAGTGTGTATTGTGTGGTTTCTTGTTAATTATTCGGTATCGTTACGCTATCAGTTGAAAACACACATGTTTGCACTAGAAATGCCGGTATGTTATTTTGTGAAGAAAAGTTAACCGATTTGTAGCGCGCCCCAGAGGAATATCCCACTATAGATCAGCATAACTTACCGAAGAGTATGATCTCCGCAGTTTGAAACGAAATATTGGGAGCAGACAGATTTGAACACGTGACCTAGTTTCATACAAAACCTTAATCGCTGCACTACGACAATCGTACTCGTCACACCACTGTGCCTTGTTGCCAGTCGCGGCGTGGTATTTACACGTGGAACGAAAATAAGATTTGCTATTTTCTGTGCCTTTTAATAACCAAGCAAAGTGTACGCGCCAATCTAAAAATACAAATCGCACTGTTTATGAAACTGTTGCGGTGAAGGTTACAGGAATGCAGCAGTTCACGGCACACTGTCATGGCCGCCCGCGTCACAAGTTGCGGGAGTTGCACACTAATCAGATATTTTAAAAAAATATTAGTTCGAAGAATTATTTACAACCAATGGGATTATATAAAGAAATGGAACCACAATATGCTATAAATATAATTCATGTTCAAGGGGAACCACATATTACTTATATTTAAAAAAAAGTTTATTTATTTTTTAATTTCATTTTTGAAATTTTTTCTTTTATTTCGGATGGGAGGATATTTCCCGAAATTCTCCCCCTCCCCTAGACTTCGCCTCTGCAGTACCGTGTGCAGGTGAAGTATAAGCTGACGCCGTGTATCACCACGTAATGTAGACTGCGGTTCGAATGAGTAGATTCTCCTTCCGCAGTTTGACGGGGGGAATAGCCGAAGGGGGTTGGGGGTCTGGCGATAACGGGAAATAAGGGATGGTCAACAGGAGGGAGGGCAACTGTGGTTCTAATATCCGAGCTGAAAAATTACAGTATAACTTTCGACGATTAATCCGCTCTGTTTTTCCTCTATAGTTTCTTTCAATTTGTTGCATTTTAAAACAAGTTAAGAAATATTATTTAGCGATACATTCTCTGAAAATATATAAACCAGCTGCAGGCCATTTCTTAATTTTCGTTGAATTTACTCTGTTTTGCCATTTCCAAACAAGGAAAGAAAGATGTTAAGAAATATTGCATAACAATACATTCTCTGAATATATCGAATAGTATATATATATATTTTTTTTTTTTTTTTGCTATCAATGTTGTCATATAAAAATGTTTACCTAATGGAGAAGTTATTGTAAATATGACCTCTGTGGAGTGAAGCTCGCCGTATAATATAATATTTCGTAAAATACCGGCGTTGTTTGAAATGATTTGTAGAAACTGACCAATAAAAAGTCCCGATACGCAAGTTCAATAGATTTGTTTAAGATAAATGAAGATATGTATTTAGGTCCAGTGTAGGAGGCCTAGGCCANCGATACGCAAGTTCAATAGATTTGTTTAAGATAAATGAAGATATGTATTTAGGTCCAGTGTAGGAGGCCTAGGCCACTGACATTGAAAATTGGGCATTCTAGTACATCGCTAGTACACAAAAAAACACACAAACTGAAATAATAATAGTAATGTTACTTCAGCGTTATTTTTCTACTGAAAGTCTGTGCCGTTGATCGTAAACGTCTACTTACACATAAGAAATTTGTGAGCACGAAATTCTCTCGCATAGCGTTTAAACCACTATTTACTCTTTCGTAATTGCCAGGAAACATAATGACGCGCAATTTATTCTTATCTATTTCCAAGACATTGAGCAGCACACAACTTAGCACCGTGGCGTATTATTGCATGACAATACACAGTTTAAGTCAGATCACAAGCTGCCACGTGCATAAACTAATCAAGCTGTCAGGCATATTGGCAACTTACGTTTGCCTCGCAGTCGTGACGTAGTGTACAATAGACGTGTGCCTTCCTGTGCNCGTTTGCCTCGCAGTCGTGACGTAGTGTACAATAGACGTGTGCCTTCCTGTGCGTTATGCATATGGCGGTTATTTTTTGCCAGTAGTCTACACTGCGTAACTCAGTGACCAACGATTCTTCCTGTGTATAACTTATTCGTAAACCACGTTACTGTTCTATATTATGAATTGTTCTTATTTCTGCAGCCGAACACAAAGTCCACCGAAACAAGTGCTATGATGTGTTAAAGTACAGCACGCACCAAACAATTTCTTATTTGCAACACCTCAAACCATAAATTTAATTTAGTCTTAAAGACGTTGTGGTCTATACTCTGGACGTGTAATGGGAAGTGAGTGAAGATATTTAGGTGGCTCTGAACAGCGAGGTCTTGAGAGCCGATGAGGGTGATTGAGGTGAGTATAGATCAGCGCCGGAATGAAAGGGCGGGGAAACGGGAGATCCCCGAGAAAACCCGCCGACCAGCGACATCGTCCCCGATTCCCACATGCGAAAATCCGGGAGTAACCCGTCCGGGGATTGAACCTGAACCAGGTTTGTTTGGAGGCGAGCAGACTAACCGCTCGGCTACCGCGGCCCCTAATAGGCAGTGGATTTTATCATATGCGCTGTGCGCAGCAGAAAACGTAATCATACAAAGAAGGTCCCACAAGTGGTGTGAGATATCATTCGTTGCTTAAAGCTTAATCTGTAGTCGCATAAAAAAACTGCTGCAAATAACATAAAACACAAAAATTATTTTATTGGTCCCGACATATGTCAGAGCGTTATAGTGGTAGGTGCAGTTACAAACAAAACCATTGTTCGTTGCAACGCCTGAAATTAAATTTTAATGTCTGCCTGAAAATAATAAGGCAGCCTCTACGTGTTTTTTTTTNTGTTCGTTGCAACGCCTGAAATTAAATTTTAATGTCTGCCTGAAAATAATAAGGCAGCCTCTACGTGTTTTTTTTTCCCGTGGACGACAACCTAGAGCCTCAGCTGTCACTGTAGTCCATTCGGGGTTACTTCGAACTTTTCTGAAACCCTGATAAAGTTCTACTGCCAGGCTATTTTTCCGTCTCATGCAAACTAAACTTAACAAAGTCTAGAAAATTACACNCCCTGATAAAGTTCTACTGCCAGGCTATTTTTCCGTCTCATGCAAACTAAACTTAACAAAGTCTAGAAAATTACACCAAAGAGGCAACGCACGGCATTCGTGCGCACTCAGTTTAATATTATTTTGCATTAGAACTATTTCTTACTAGGCATTGCCAACACGCCTGTTTTCCTCTGTTTTATTCATGTCAATTATAAATGAAATATCGAAATGTATAGATAAACTGTAAGTAAAAGTTCAGTTTAAACAAAAATTAGGTATTTTTTATGATACATAAGTATAAAATGCTTGTGATCCGTGAGATATATTTGTGAGACAACCGAACGCGACACACACGGGGTGGTATTTCGAAAGTTTTATTTGAAAAGTGTTGAGATGCTGTGAATCAGTGGCGGAGCCAGGAATTTACTTTGGGAGGGATTTTAAATTTATGTTTTTGGAGAAAATATAAACGATATAATATTAAAAATTATTTACAACCAATGGGCTAATGTATATAGACAGAACTACAAAACGTTATAAACACCCTTCGTGTTCAATAAGGATTGCAAATTTCTCATATGTGAAAAAATTAAAGAAATGAGTTTACTTATGTTTAGTTCAAAATATTATTTACAATAAATGGGCTTATATACATATATGGAACCACAAAATGCTATAAACATCCTTCATGTTGTGCTGTCAAACACTACAGCTAATAGGAAATTATTTNATATATGGAACCACAAAATGCTATAAACATCCTTCATGTTGTGCTGTCAAACACTACAGCTAATAGGAAATTATTTTAAAAAATTAATTTCACAGAAATGATTTATTAACCAATATTCTAAACATTGCAAATAAAAATGAAAACAATGAGAATTAAACCTGAAAAACAATCTCAACCAATATGATAATTTAAGTTTCAATCACATGAGCTTCATTAAATTGGTCAATCAATATAAAATCGAATGAANCTCAACCAATATGATAATTTAAGTTTCAATCACATGAGCTTCATTAAATTGGTCAATCAATATAAAATCGAATGAACGAAGAATTAATTGATGTGAAATACTTTAGCAACAACAGATAAATATTTAAGTTGAATTTAAGTTATCCTTAAATTTCGTGACTAGTCAAAAGGTTAGCAAATTCATTAAATAAGTAATAATTTAACAATAAGGTTACAACATGTGTACATAATGACATTACTCATTGAAATTATTCCACATTTAACTGTTTAAGACTGATTACCATAAACATTTACATAAAAAGAGGTTTGTTTACATTACCTATACCAAATATGTCACACTACATGTTAACCTAAAAATTAGTAGCATTACATTGACAAAAAAACGTGGTTAGATACAAACAACCAATGGTATAAACATTTGTTCAAATCAAATAGGTCGACATACGCTACCAATTATAAACTAACCACAAATAAATATGTTACCTTATAGCACAGAAATTACATAATTCACAAGTCAGGTAGTTTTTTTCGTTGTTCGTGTAATAAATCATTCAAAATTTACATTCATATCTACTGTAATTCGGCCGAACACGAAAGAGTTAATTGACTCCCATGATCGCCGTCATTAACTGGTCAAATAGTCATTGTCGATCTGTTACACGAAGTTGGCTGAAGGCCTTACTTAAATGAAGAAATTACATGACCAAAAAAGAAATATTAAGTTTGTAGCATTATGCCAAACAGAATTTCAACTGCAGGCGGGCCGAAAGAGAATTTAGAATAAGAAACAAACACTTACATTAACTGCCTGGACGCATCGCTGCAGCCTGCCCTGCAACGATCGCCAAACTAAACTACACAACTGAACTTACTTCAGAGAATTGAAGGAACTACATGCCTGTAAGAAGACTCAGAAGGTAATGGCCGAGGTCTGTAAAGCGTTCCTCGTCACGCTCGCCAGCCCATGACGATCCACACTGCGCAGGTCCGGAGGGGAAGTAGGAGAAGGAGAGAGAAAGGAGGGGGAGAAGTGGAAAGTAAACCGCCACGCGAGGCACTAACGAATTGACGCAACTCACTTGATAATTAGAAACTACGATAGAAAGTACATCTTGATTACACATAATTGTTTTTGTAATTTACACGGTTTAATGTTTAAGGGGGTCACACATTTCTCATATTTAAAAAAAAAATTTATATTACATTTTCGAATGTTTTATTTTAACTTGTGGGGGGGGGAGTATGTTCCGATATCGCCTTCGTGGCTACGGAGCGTAGCCACGAAGGGGATATCGGAACACACATGCTGTGAATAGGCTGTACTGGTGTTGACAGGCGTCGGTGGCGTGCAGGTCGCTGTGCAAGTGGGTGCACGCCATCTACCGGTACCACTTCGTCAACATGGTGGTGAAGCCGAAGAAAGAGACTCTGGCCAGGGCCAGGGAGGAGTTGGAGAAGATCCTGCTGCTGCTGGAGGAGTCCCGCCGCAGGATGCAAGAGGTGAGTGTGCGTCACTGGCTGAAAGATGCGGTGGACCGTAATCTCATCTTAATTTTCAAAAGACAATCACTTTCGTACGAATGAAATAATTTGGCCCAATTTGAATTTATGTAATCAAAACAGCATTACAAATTGGTTTGAGAGAAGTATACAAACATATCAAAGCACTAGTTTAGTAAACTGTGTTCTAACCTCAAAACCTATCCACGTCGTTTATAATAGTCGTGTTGTCAGAAAAGCAGTTCAATGTTGGGAACACGGATACTGGTTATGCGCAGCCAGGGAGACCGCTCTACTCCATATTCACTCTACGGTGTGCGCCCCCCTCCCCCTCCTCAACATGAAAGTTTGTCGACGGAGATGTCCTGGGGTCATTAGAGAGGGGGAGAAGTTTTTCGGACAGCCAGGAGTGGAAATGGTGCTGGGCATTGCGTGTATCAGGGCCGGTTCGCAATTGTTATTGTCAGTGAGCGCTTCCTAACATGAAAATGTAACATCCACTTCTTCGACATGACTGTCCGTGCGCGCAGGTACCATGTGGTCATTAGAGAGGACGCGAAGGTTTTCGGACAGCCAGGAGTGGAGATGTAGTCCCATGGTCTGTATTTAGACCCTCTGTGCAAGAGGTATTGTCCGCGGACGTTTCCCCGACATGAAGATGTCTACAAGCACAATGTGGGGCATATACGAAAATATGTTTAATAGCTTGAGAACTAACAGTTTAATTGAAAAGTAAATGATCACACACCACAAACACGGAAAAGAGACACGTTTTAGTTGTGATATCACTCAAGTGAACTCCATTGGACGTGAGGAAAATATTTTTACACTGTCTAGCATTCTCCATGACTGTCCTCAGAGTATTCCCCGGAATCCTCTGAACTTTTTCTCGGATGTAATCCTTAAGTTCGAGGTCGGCGAACCTTAAAATATCCCTAATGAAAAAAAAAATCGCATACCGATAAAACACGGTCGTTGCGGGGGGGGGGGCTGGTTTGAAGCAGTGTTTGCATATTCATTTTTAAAGAGCAAGAGGCATACCAAAATTTTACAGGTGTATTTTTCCATGCGATCCGAGCTGATCCTGCCATTATCGATGCAGCACTTGACTTGGCCCATGCAACTTGTGAAATCAGATGATGATGCGATCGGCTAATGGTGCAATACTAACAATTTCTAGGTTGCCATTTTTTTTTATGAGGCAGTAACAAACTACACAAGCTGCATTTGATGTGACAAATCTCGAAAATCCATCAGAAGCAAGAGGACTAAAAATGTATTACATAACTATCTAGAGTTATTATTGTAATCAAATAGGTACCCAATGCCCTGACTGAATGCCTTTTATTGGTTGTTTATTTGCTGTTTTACCTGCTGTGCATTTTAATATTAATGTTTATGTTAAATAGCTTTTAAAATGGCAAATAGAGTGGCTGGTAGTCGTCCTCATTAATTAAATAATTACAATAGTTTAAAAAATGATTATTGATTTAATAAATAACTATTGATTTCTTAGTTTTAATACACACCCTATTGAACTGATTATTTTTTCCAAATCATCGTACTAAATTCAAACATGGGGTCGTACGTTTTATATCACGTCCCAGAATTTTGCTTGAGTAAAATTTGTGAAGTTTTGATTCGCGCCCGATCAAAAAGTGTGTGGTCGCGTAAAATCCGATGTCGCTAAAGCGACATTTTTCGAAACTTTTCGAAGTACGTTTATTTAAGTAAGGTTTTTTTTTTTAATTTATGCATTTTACTTTACTCTGTCAATGGAGTATGGTAGTGTTTAATTAGGTTATATAACATGTTAGGTTAATACCCCCGTGAAGTAAATCTTTATGGATTTCTTTACACCCTACATTCAGAGCCTTTTTGTTGCGACGATGGCGGTCGTAATGTTCGTGGCAGTGCCGCCCTTACCGCTTCCGCTCTTCTCTACGTCAAACGCGGGAACCAGCTAAGCCGGCCAGCTTCGTAAGTTGCTCATTTCGCTGCACGGTGGTGCCACGGGCAAAGAGAAGCAGATATACAGCTGCCTTGTGTCGGGCGAAGAAGCTGTCTCAAGTAACACGAATAAATTCTCGCTCGGCTTTGGCTCCTTCTGTACTGTCTATGCCGGACGTGGTGGCATTCGTTTGAAATTAATTAAATTTTTTAATGTATTTATGATGCTATAAAAATACACACATCTATGATCTACAACGTTAAAATACCTATCTCTACTATTTACACATGACGCATGACGCGTCTAGAGAAAGAACAGAGCGACGACGTCACAATCTACCAGACCGTGCGTCAAACACTCATACAGACGTCACCCGATAGTTTCTTCCAATGACGCACGTGCCAGGTGACAGAGAGAGGCGCTCGGCGACGCATAAGGCTTGCTTCACCTGATCGACGCACGCCGAAGTTTGACGTACATCGGGTCGTCATTGACGTAGGTAATTCCTCGACAGGACGGGAGATATAGTCCGGCAGGGAAGTGGAGAGGGCAGTTGATCCGGGGGACTCCGAGGACGCGGAGGTCGTGCCGACCTCACGGAACAGGCGCCGAAGGAAGTCAAGTCGATCCGAGGGACTCGTGGGACGCCGGAGTGAATCCAGACGACTCGAGGGACGACACCGCAAGACGAGAAATCGAGAAGAACCAGCACACCACAGCAGCTAAGTAACCGCGCCTCCAAATCCGACCACCTTTCCCCGACGTTTAGGAACTAAAACTCCGACCTGTAGGCCTCCGACGGGTAAGGGAAGGGGGAAGGGAGCGGGACCCCAGAAGCGCAGTGTATCATTCCTATATATGAGTGACGTAACGATGAAATAAATAACTGTT
>NQII01000301.1:237157-278826 GCA_002778355.1 Clitarchus hookeri
CTGCTCTTGCTCTTTCTCCTCCTTCTGCTCTTGCTCTTTCTCCTCCTTCTGCTCTTGCTGTTTCTCCTCCTTCTGCTCTTGCTCTTTCTCCTCCTCCTGCTCTTCCTGCTTCTATGTATGCTATAAAACCAGTAGATTAAAATTATCATCAGATTGTGATGCAGGAATTTAGCCTTCCTGCGCGAGTTACAGAGATAGAGGCCGATATAGCTCGTGAATCGCGACATGGTAGCATGTTGCCAAATACCATATGCTCAATTATCGCAGTATCATCAAATTGTGGAAAAACATGTGAGGTGCTAAGTTTGTTGCACGAGCCGAACGGTCCATGTGACAAGAATGTTTACATATATTCCAAATTCTTACAGCAATAATATTACCACAGACTGGCATTGGTTGGCATGGCTGGCATGAACTGTATGGTTGCTTGTAGGATGTTATGCTTGATTGGTATTGCAGTTTTTTTTTTGGCATGGTGGATGGTATTATGTGTGGTTACGCTGTCTGTAATTGGGTGGTATGGCGAATGACATCGGCAGCAGTACGTCTGTGTTATGGTATGTGGTTCGGTTTTTGGTTTACAGTACATTCACTGCTACTTCCAACTTTTCTGAAGCCCTGGTAAAGTTCTACTTCCAGGATATTCCTCTGCCTCACGCAATAAAGCTTAACTAAGTCTAGAAAATTACACCAAAGGGACAACGCACCACATTCGTGCGCACCCGGTGACATAATGTATTTTGCATAAGAACTATCTATTACTAGGCATTACCAACACACCTATTTTCTCTCTGGTTTACGTATAGTAATTATAAATGAAATATTATAATTTATGTATAAAATACAAGTAAAAGTTCAATTTAACCAAAAATAAGGCAATTTCGTGTAAACAGAAGTATAACACGCTTGTGATACAGGACATACTTAGGAAACAACCCAACACCACATGCACGGCGTGATTTTTCAAAGGTTTGATCCAAAAAGTGTGAAGAAATCAGTTGGTGTGGATTGTTTGCTTACTTGGAGTGACTGGCCATAATGGTTGGTTGTTATTATAGGTATGCATAGTTGGCTGGTTTGTTAGTCGTCAAAAATCGTCGAGGCAGATGGTACGGGCAGCAACTCGATTCAGTCATAGTGTTATATGTTTTTGTATGTGCAGTGTATACCTAAGGCATACCGAGTTACAGTGGATGTTGAATAGTAAGGCCGTTTAGCATATTTATAAAATGTTTATCGGTAACGGTGTGGTTGATGCTGTTAAGAGCCACCCAAATCTCTCAAATGAACTCAACTTAGTTTTTCGTTCCAGCTCCTTCGTGAACATATATTCTACTATCCTATTACCAGTGATGTTCTTCAGCACCACGCATCGCACACCCGAGAGGGTCACATACCCTTCAAATCTACCCCGCCCTTCTCTCTTCCTTACAAACCAACAGCTCAAGGTCGTGCAGACAGTTCTGACGAAACATGTACATGCGAGTGAGTCGCATGCAAACTGAAGACATTCTTATCTACCCGTTGTCAGTAACAACAGTTAACACGAACAGCGAAACCACACATGGCAATAGATAAACACGTGGAACCGAGGAACTGGTGTTTTGTTATAGCTGAGGTATACCTGGGTTGGAGTAAATGCTATAAATTATTAATATGACAATTTTTTTCTTGTGTGATAGTTTATGGTATGGTTGAATCATTCTTGAGTTATATTGAATGGTATAATTGGTGAGTAATTTTGGGTGATATGAAGTCTGTTATACAGAATGATTCACGACGGGTTACCGCCACTCACTGGGTCTATTCCTTACATCATTTGGAGCAAAATATGTCGCATAAATGTGGGTCCTATTCCCAATATTTACAGAGTAATTAGAAACATTTGAAAAATAACTAATAAAATAATAACCCTTTCAGAAGTAAATACAGTGATGTATTATCAGACCGTATTGTTTACAGTTGAGCATCTCAAGTGCGTCTAAAACCTTACAAAAGTGTTCAAGAATGTTTCCATCTACTTCCGTACACTTGGCCGCACGCTTATGAACCTCACGTGATGCTCTACGTAGCTGCGCACGGCTGTCTTTGATTTCTGTAGCGGCGTGCACGATACGCGCAAGTAGTTCCTCACGTGTTTGTGCAGTCCTTTGGTAAACAATATCCTTCATCCATCCATCCCCATACGCAATAATATAGTGGCTATAGATCTGACGATCGAGGAGGCCAGGGGTGAAAACTGCCTCGTCCTATCCATCTCTCAGGGAAAAGCACATTTAAGTGTTCGACCACAGCACGGTGAAAGTGAAGAGATGCACCATCATGCTGGAAGATCATACGACGTCTCTCACTGCTAATGGAATATCCTCAAGTAACAGCGGCAGTTCTTCTTGCAAAAATTGCAGTTACACCGCACCAGTCAAGCATCCCGGATAAATGAATGGCCCAATCAGCTGATCGTGTAGGACACCACACCACGCATTGATGCTGAAATGGTGTTGCAAACTCCTTTCCACTGTAGGGTGGGTATGCTGATTGTTGAATTACTCTATAAATATTGGGAATAATAACCACATTTATATTACATAATTTGCTCCAAATGATTTAAGGAATAAGCTCTGTGAGTGGCGGTAACTCCTCTTGAATCATCTTAAATTTTTACTGGTGTTTTGTCTTGTTTTTCGTTGGTGTGGACTTAATGGTCGAGTCGTGCTTGAGTCATAGTGGATGGTATGGCTGGTTGGTGTATTTGGTTGGTGCAGGTTGGTAGGGTAGACGTTATGGGCGGCTGATATGCTTGGGTCTTGGTGTTCTGTATGGTTGGTTTTGCTTTTACGGCCGTTTGGGTCTCAAAATTGTTTAAATGTGTGTTACTATGCTTCCTAAATACGCCATGTGTTCGGGGCGTTTTATACTCCTTTCACATAAAAGTATTTTAATTGAGGTTAAATCGAAATTTCACTGATATTTAACACATAAATTATAACGTTTCGATTATAATGAATATGAATAAAAACGGGTAATGAATCGTTCTTATACAAAATATATGATGTCACCGGGTGCGTCGTCCCTTTGGTGTAATTTCCCAGACTTGGCATAAAGCACGAGGCGGATGAACATCCTGGAAGTAGTACTTCAGCAGGATGTTCAGCAAAGCTGGAAGTAGCCGTGAATGGACCTGTAGGACGGACATGATGGGGGTGTGGCAGGTTCCGTGGCGTACCTGGGGCCGTTCTCGGACACGTACCGCGCAGTACTGCTGGACGACTGGTGGGGGGTGATGCAGCGCGCCGCGGTGCCGCACACCCCGGGCTGCACCCCCGTCTCCACCATGGGAGACCCGATCGAGATGCGGCGCTGGCAGNCGCGACACCACCTCCACGGAGAGCGCTCTGCTCGTGTCGCTGTCCAGCCGCTGGGCGCTCTTCATCGACCCGCAGCAGCAGGCCGCGCGGTGGATCAAGAGAATGGTGCGTCCCACAACAACAACCACTCGCCCGTGCACGGTAAAGTGACCGCTGTTGGAAGCCCTCTCGTTTGGAATCATGGCCGATAGACATATCATATTGTAGCCTTAGCGTTAACTTTTGATTCCACTGAAATATGTATATATATTCCGCTGAAATATATATATATAGTCGATAAACATATTATATTTTAGCCTTAGACGTTAACTTTCGATTCCGCTGAAATATATATATTGAATCGAAAGTTAATGTCTAAGGCTACTATATAATATGTTTATCGGCTATGATTCCAAATGAGAGGGCTTCCAANTATAAAACCACACACACACTCTCTCTCTTTGTCTGTTATTTACATGCCAATATTTATTTTAAAAAGTGGCGGGAGCATGAAAAATGGTTGGGAGGAAAAAGTAACAAGGTTCTCAAAAGTGCTCACTTTACCGTGAACAGCCTATACTTTAACCTGCGCCCGAGATCTCTCCAAGTATACATGTGTCCGTACTTGGCCCCGCCTGTGACGTCATCGTGTATACACCAGCACTGTCAGAATTCTCAGCACATTAAAGTGCACAGGCTCTACAGGACGTATCTGAATTATACCGACAAACTTCGGCGGCAGATTATTCACAAGGAAAAGAAGACGAACACGCATATATAACCGAATGGCATGAAGACATTATTTAAGTTGCTTGTGACATGCGGGTTGACAATCCATCTTTTAAATCCCAAAGTTTGCTACAGCGTTATGAAGATTAAGTCGAGAAAAAAAAAGGTTGTAAACGTGATTATTTCCACGAAATAATTTGATGAAAGCTGCAGGACAGGTGTTGTAGTGTTTAAAGATTTTTCTTCTGTTACACATTATCCAGACACTCAGTGTTCCATCGTGAATATTTTCTCTAATATTTGTAATAAACTAGTGCTTCAGGTCCAACTTACGATTCACTTTAGACAGTAGATCTTATATATGATTTTGCCTTCATATTTCGTTATTAACCTGCTGCAGAATTTTGTCGGTCTAATTTAGATACGTCCTGCCTGTATACTTGGCAAGTAGAGTTTATAAAGAACGCCAATTTTAAAATTTGATTATATATCATTCATATTAATGTATAGTGGAATTTAAAGGTTTTTTGTTTTGTCCGTAACTATACAAATGTCGGCTAAGTATCGAAACACGCTAGTGCCCAAATGCAGCAGCTATTGCTGTAGCCACCAGAATATGTGACGAGTGTAGCATGAAGACGCGATGCCCCACACGAATAGTTTGGATAAGTACATACTTGCATGGGCTGGTAAGCAAATGTACGTACTTAACAAGTGTTATTGATAATTCGGATACAGCTTAAGTAGAGAGGTGACACACTGTCTTGTATTGCAATGCCCTCTTATTTTGAGCAACAAATTGTAAACACGTTACGCTTTTGTTGCCAACATAAACACACTCGTCAAAGCACATCAGTACGATGAAAAAATATACGAATTCAGGTGTTGCCTACCCTGATGGCACGAACATTAACGAATCTGGGGAACCCATTTTTGCCAAGGAACGCCTTGTCTAGGCGACTTTGCTTGTAAGTTCTTTCCTGCTGTTCATCCGGTGGGAAAATTGTATACATTGTTTTAGAGCTTCACTTCCAGTACATTCTACGATTAGTCATTGAAGACTGGCGACTCCTAATTTTCTCACACACATTTGTATTTTCAACGTCCTTCTTACAAGGCAATTTGAAGATGAACGATCTCGGTGAACATGACAGCAGGCGAGGCACAAAGCAGCAAGTGGAACAGTACAGCAACTGTGCAACCATCGCGTGAAGTCACATAATTATCGTTCTGTAATTTTCTTTATGTTACGAACGAAATTATTTTTCTAGCCACCTCGCAGTAACAAATTGAGCAAAGGTATTTTGTTTGTTTCAAAGTTCATAAGTTTTAAACATTAATAAATTTCCATTGCATTTTTGGTTTTGGCAATGCGACTGTGGCCTGAGAAAATAGCGTCTCGGAAGGGCCTAAAGAATGCCCCCCCCCCCCTCCTTGTGCGTTCCTGTTTTCCCCTGCCTCTCTCTCTAGGCTGCTCGACTTCTGTGTCTGCAAGCGTACCAGTCTTCCTACCTAATGTCCCCTTTATCCCCCCCCCCTCCGCCTTTCCCATGCCCTCGGCCGCTCAGCATGTGTTTGCGCAAGTGCATCTAATATATTAGTATATATGGTATGAAATTTATTTTTAATGAACTGTCCTCAAAACGCAGCATACTTTGATTTTTTTTTTAATATTAATTCTGTAGGATTTTGAAAATGAAATTTCCCCGAGTGTGATTTTCAACCTGTGAAAAGAAAATTCTGCCAAGAATACAGAGAACAATTCCATTAAATTTGTAATAAAGAACGAACCAAAAAGTGTTTGAAAAAGAATTACTAGGAAATTTTAGTGTTTTTATATAATTTTCGCTCTTCTAAGTAAAACAACCAATAAGTTATTTAATTTCGTTTATTATCGAAATTATGTTTTGCATACAGGCAACAAAACTGTATTGCTGTGCTCTCGGCTACATAGTTCCAGATGACATTTTCCACATGTTACAAATGATTTTAATTTTTGGCTATTTTATAACATTTGCAGTTAGTTATGTTATGTAATTTCTATCTTTGTAAATGAAATCTGAAAATCTAATCCCGGTTATTAATAAAAAAAAATCTATTTCGGAATTCTATGGTTCAAAAATCAAAACATCCAACGGCAGGTTTCGTTTTTAATTAATGAATATTAAGAAACCAGTAACCGTCTTACAAATGTTGTAGATACAACTACAGTAACGGAGTAGAAAATCGCAGCAATTTAAACCTATTTTTAACATTTCTGAGATTGTACTATTTTAAAAAATCAAGATTTTTATGGACTGCCAAGGAAAATAAAAATTACACATTTGGTTTCTTTTACAGCACACTTGCCTAAGGAGCAAATGTATTTTAATAAATGTTTGGGTGGCGAATTAGCCAAAATTCTGCGTGTGAACCAAAAAATTAAGCAAAATAATTTATCAAAAAAAGATATTAATAAAACTCCAGTTGCCACTCCTTATAAATTAGAGCCTGCAAATATAAAATTTGATGAATTTTTAAAGAATGGCCAAAAACACTATCGGAAATTTTAAAATGACTTTTCGTTAGGAAATTTAAAGAGAGAAAAATTATGACATTTCGAACAACAAATATAATGTTGTAATTTTCGACAATGATTGCAATAAAATTTTGAAAACAAAAAGCAATTGTTTGGAAAGATTGTTTAACAAGGATTAATACTAATGTTTTGGAGTTATATAAAAGTGCTCGGAAACATTTTTTTTGACAGTCCAGATTACCACTTTTATTAAAAACCTTTTGAGCAGTACAGCATAAATCACCCATGGCCACTAACGGCAGTACATCTAATATGTAAACTAATTATCGCCTGTTCAATTCCTGTGGAGATCCAATCCTCACACACTGGCATTCTATTCTCACAAAGCAGCTGCTCAATTCTGCTCAATTCACAATTCCGTATTTCCTTCTGCATGCACCACTTTGTTACCAGTGTACAGGCATTTACTTCCACACGGCATTTACAGCTAATCAAATTGCAGACTTGCTACCGTTCCATCCAAGTCCACTGTTCGGTCTGTTGCGAAACGGAAATGTGCACGCGACATCTACATAACGGAAAACGAATTACAAAGACGCTTTATTAAAACACAGTTGCGTCGCAAATTTCGAGGCCCCGTTTGTCGAGAATTTCAGTTCGGCTGATTATCTCTAAAGCGCGGTCGAATGAGCACTTTGAAAGCGCCGCGTATTTAATTCTGCCTATAGTGTTTCCTTTCGCCTCGTGTAAAATTTTCGTGGACGTAATGGCATATTAATTACGTCCTTCAAGTTTGCATTGCGGAATTGTTAGAAAAATTAATTTGTTTCTAAAATACCCGTTTTTCATATTTTTAATAAAAATATATATTTCTTTAAACAATGTTTTAAATTAAAATTTGAAGTTTATGTAAGTTATCCACCTTTAATTAAGCTTTTCGAAATCAACCTACGAAAAAAAAAAGTCACTGCCCTTGTCGTTAAATGCATATATTTAACGCAAGAGCTAACTGAAACACTCGTTACAAAGTTGGCAACCAATTAGGAAAGGTAGTTCCACGTTTTAACGCCATGTAATCATTGTGATGTAAAATTTTCTGGACGCTGTACTTATTTGATTTTGTTTACATTATTTATTTTTTTCGCGTTGCATATAGGTAAGATATTGTTATAAGATACCTGAGGGGCGTATCTCAGTTCGTGAGGTATAGAGGTTTTGATAAAAACAAAAGAACTAAATTTGATTATAATATATTCAAACAGCTATTATATACAGCATTAATATATCTATATCCACTATTACGCTTTTTATTTCTCAATGAGAGCAGTATTTAATTTCCATTTTAACTCTAATTAACGTCTTTCTTAATGTCAATTAACTCATACTCATCATTAACACACTTTCAGTCTGTCTGTTGCCATCATTTGTAACGTATTTCACTCCCGCACCCAGTCCAATAGTCCAGCCTGCCAGTCACACTATTCGATGCGCCGATGCTCGCAGTCACAGATTCTCCTCCTGCTGGTCACTTCTCTCGCCGCTAGTTTCTCTTCTTGCTCGTCGTCCATCGCTAATACTGAAGCCACTCATCCAATCAACTGCCGGCTCGGAGGCCCGTCGCACTTTTATACTCGCTGGCCTTGACCTGGAAAGTTCGACGAACCCCGAGTCATGCTGAGAGAATCTAAGGCAGTAAACCACCAGAACACTCTTCAGATAAACGCGGAAGTTTAATCAGCTGAATATCGGGAGTGCGCGCGGCAAAAGGATTATCGCGGAAGCTCGCTTTTTGAAACAAAATATGCGCGTCTTGGATTATCGCTTGCCTGTAATTCAAGCATCCCTTGTGACTCGCCACCCACTATCATATAACAACTCTGTCCTCCTCTTCCGCCTGGTCGCAGGTGTCGAACCAGCGATTGCGTAACAATATTTATGTTTTTGACAATTCCACATTTACACTTGAACGGCGTATGAATGAAGTGACTGGGACCAGGGCTATGTCGGGAGGATACAGAATAGGCAGAGCTTTCGAAAGCGCTCAATTAACCGCGAACGGCCTATAATAAGTGTTCACAACTTGCTGGCAACGTTACTAGTCTCTCCTGGCCAAAGGGAACCCACGCCTCTTTGTAGTATCGCTGGGCGACCCACATCGTTGGGGGTCAGCAAACGTGGGAAACTCCCGGGCGTTCTTTATGCCTGGTTTACCAAAAGAAGTGTCTGCCGCCCAGGCTGGCCTCGAAAATGGGCAATCACGGTGGTTATGCTCTGGTGGCAGGCCGGTCAACTCTTTACGGTCAAACCGTTGGAGCCCAAAGCAGGAATTTCAGTGTCAAGAAATGCAACTGTATTGTAACAGATGGAAGGGGGCAAGAGTTTCCCTCTCGAAGACCCACAAGTGACATGAGAAGAAAGGAGGAGCACGGACTGGCATCGGTCCCTGTCAGAGGTTTCCTTGATTGGAGATGTCAGAGATACGGCCCTGGTGGGGCTTCCGTCCGGATCACACCCACATCTTCCTGTGCCCTCGAGGTCAGATGAGGCAAGACTCGTGCTGGCAGTGCGTTGAAAATCGCACCCGGCCTAGATGCGCACACGGCCTTAAAGACGAGCGCGATAAAACATTGTCACAATCCAGAAGATCATAAGAAAATACCAATCTGCAAGACAATGGCGGGGGGATAAAGGAATTGCGGCTCTTTAATACTTATTACCAATTATCATAATAAACCAGGCTAAAATAGTCAGGATGATATTAGCAATGGCTAACAATGTAATAAAGAGCATGAAAGGCCCTGAGATGGCCTGTAAAAGTGTAGTTACCTAAGACCCCCGTGATGGCTAAACGCTGGGGATGGTAGCCATACAATCTATTGTGGTTTTGTTTGTTTGCCAACTTTACTTTATACATGCCACTCGCATGCAGTTATGGAAAATAATTTATTTTATAAAGGTTTTTTTTTTACTTTATACAGTTTCTGCAAACCAGCAGTACGCGACGCGTGGAATGATATGATGTGCGTGGAGTGAAGTGGAAAGATTTGGATGACGCTGAATAACTAGGTTTTAGCGACCACGGAGGTTAAATGAGATGGAGCTGTGAAGAAATGTAAGCGCGGGCCCACCGATCAACGCTAATGCCCGACACGTTTCCCATCGTTCTTCGACATTCCTTTCATATTTTAAATACTAAACAATTTTCCATTAGTCATACGTGGGCATCACACTTAAAAAAAGTTAAGAAAAATGCATTGCCCTTTTCAATTTAAAATATTCGACTTTTATCTTTTTAGGTAACTCTTACGTGTGCTTGCATAACATAGTGAGTTTCACTTATAAAATAACCTAATAACAAGCATTGAAAGCTTCAAGTAAAATGGACAAATGAACCGTGGAGCATGGCAAGCAGCTCTTATGCAAATGTTTGCCCGTCTGGTACCAAATAAAATGAAGTCCTTTAAAAGTGTGTGTGTGTGTGTGTGTGTGTGTGTGTGTGTGNAGTGTGTGTGTGTGTGTGTGTGTGTGTGTGTGACCATATAAGAATAATTCATACGTGGCATTAGTACCCTTTCACTAACTACTATACGTTAGCATTGCCTGTGTAAGTTAGTTTAGTAAACGTTTCACTATGTCGAGAAATAGGCTGGAAATCCCGAAATCATGGAAGAACACTAATGCCATTTTGACATCCCTATTTTTCCTCTAAAATGAAATAAGTGAAAACAGCGAACACGACGCGAACCTCGCACTTCCCTGCGCCAACCCGAGTTTTTTGGTTATTTCAGTTGTTCTGTTTCTGTTCTTGCGATATGCAAATGAACGCGGAGAGATATGTAAGGTTCGTTCAGAAATTTGCCCCGTGACGTCTTGCAGCGAGGGAAAGAAAAAAATAGACAAATGCGTGATTTGAACTGGTCTACTACTATACGCTGTTCGCGACAAAGTGCGTAATTTTGAAAGCCCTGCTTAAGATACACCTTTGTGCCTGTTTTGTAGCAATCCGCCGTGCGTAGCATAGTCATTTCCAAGGACCAGACCACTTGAAAGATCGAATGAAACTTATGAAACTGTGAAATCGTTGAGAACGTAAACATATAATTAAGATGGTGGAGCGAAGTGGGGCAGTGCCAACACGCTGGACTCGTTTTCGAAATGTAGCGGGTTCGAGTCCCGATCTGACAGTACTTATTTCTGTTTGCCGTGGTTTCCCCGACATCACTCCAGGCGAATGACAGGACGGTCGCTAACGACAGGCCGTGACCACTTCCATCCCCGTCCGTGGTTGAGTGAGTGAAAAGAGATTTCGGCGGCTCTTAACATCGAGGTCTTGACGGGCGATGTGGGTGAAGTGAGGTGAGTATGGAGCAACGCCGGAATGGGAGGACGGGGGGAACTAAGATCCCCGACCAAAACCCGCCGACCAACGACATCTTCCGGCACGATTCCCACGTGCGAAAATCCAAAGAACGACACCGCCGGGAATCGAACCCGGTTCGCCTTGGTGGGAGGCGAGTGGTCTGACCACCACACCACCGCGTGACTGAGCGACTGGTCCCGTCTTTAATGTCCATGCTGACTACGAGACGCTAAGCCATAGCCGTGAATGTTACCAACATGCCGATAATTACTCTTATGTGCACAATAATAATAATAATGGCGCGTGCACCCAGGGCAAGGCAACACCCTCCGAGTGACGATATTTCCAGCTGGGACCCGTAGGTGACCGTCATCCCCGGGCATGACAGAAATGAGACCCTAGAATGGAGCGGCGCTGGAATGCAAGGGCGGGGGAAACGGGAGTACCCAGAGAAAACCCGCCGGCAAACGGAATAGTCCAGCACGATTCCCACATGCGAAAATCCGGGAGTGAACCCACCGGGGATCGAGCCCGGATCGCCGTGGTGAGAGGCGAGCGCCCTGGACGCTACACCACCGCTGTCCTTAATGTGCACAAATCAGTCGGTAATTAAGTGCTCACATTTTAATACACACTGTTAATGCCACGTTCAGATATGGAACAGTTTTTTTTTTCCTTTTGCCAACATTACAGGGAGCCTGCCAGTTAGTGTATCCGTCAATATAGCCAGTTAAGGGCAGGGGATTTTTATTTCAAATATGGTTTTCAAAAGTACTCAATTTACTGTGAACCAGCTACAGTTAGGTTCCTCAAAAGTAATTATGGTGATGGTGCGAGGTTGGGGTGATGGTGCAGGGAATCTTGCTTGGGGGGGNTGGGGGGGGGGGGATGCGCTGTGCTAGCTATAGGTCATGCACGGTTACTTCACGCTCTTCTGAAGACCTGCTGAAGTTCAACTTCCAGGAAAATTACACCGAAGGGACAGCGCACTGCATCCGTGCGCATTCAATAAAATTGTGCGTAAGAACTATTTCTTACTAGGTATTACCTGCACACCTGTTTTCTCCATGTTTTATTCATGTTAATTATACATACAATATTGAAATGTATAGATGAAATGTAAGTAGAAGTTCAATTTTACCAAAAATAATGTACTTTTATGCTAAGGTAAATATAAAACACTTGTGATAGACGGCATGTTTATAAAACAACCAAGCAAGCCATCAATGCGGTTATTTTTCAACGGTTTGATTCAGAAAGTGTGAAGAAACCGTGAATGGACTACATGTGTGCGTCCCGGCGGCTCTGCTGATGAGTAACACCGGGCGTCTGGCAGTCGGTGAGCGCCGATAAGGCTGACGGTCTACATCCAGCTCACGTACCGGAAAGTCCCAGGCATTCCCCGACACAGAGCAGTGCACTTGTGTTACACAAAGCTGACGGAGGGGAGGAGGGTGTCGGCAGTATGTGGGTCACAGCTGGGTGGCNAATTATAGTATGAACATTTTACTCATGCTTAAGTGATCGAGTAGTAACCCATCCTTACTCGTTTCGCATTCTCGGCAGATAACAGCAGTGTTACAGTTTTTTGGTTAGAATGTTTACCACCGCCATTATTGTTCGTGGGTTACTGGTTGGTCCGCCTGCCCCACAGAGCAACCAAGTAGAGAGGTGACACTGTCGCGTATTGCTACGAGCTATTTACTTTACGTTTATTCACTTTTGATTGAGCCCTTTTGAAGTCAACCTTTGAAAAATGTCACTGGCCCCACTTGCATATATTTTTTACGGACACTGTGACTAGCATTCGTCCAGTAAAGTAGGTAATAGAGTAAATAAATTAGTTCTGTGTTATAATGCTGAGTTAAAAGTTTTACGTATACATTCGTAATTATAGAAACGATTTCTTTTCCTTTCCTTTTTTAAATGTATTTGAAAGTAAAACTCAGCAATCACGCTTGTATTGCCAACGTAAAAAACATATCTCAGGGCACAAAAATATGTTTGAAAACTAAGAATTTAGGTATTGGTTGTCCTGTGCACACTAACGTAAACGTAATAACACGAACATAAACGAATCTAGGCAAACCCGTCTCTTCACCAAGGTTAACGTTGCCTAGGTGAATTTTGTTTTGTTAAGTTTTTCCCAGCTGTTAATCTAGTATAAAACTGGAATACGTAACTTTAAGGGTTGATTTCCTTATACATTTTACAATTAGGCATTGAATACTAGAAACGCCGCTTTTTCTCAAGACTCTTTTGTATTTTTCACGTCCGTTCTCACAAACCAATTTGAAAATCAACTATCTCGGAACAGACAAACAATAGGCAAGGCGCAAAGCAGCAAATTGAACATGGCAGAAACTGTGCAACAAACGCGTGAAGTGAAAAAAAAATTGTTGTATAATTTGTTAGAGTATAATATGTACAAGTGAAAATGTTTTTCTAACCATTTCAAAGTAATAAATTGAGCTAAGATATTTTGGTTGTTCCGAAGTTTAAAATTTTTAAGCAAGAATAAATTTCCATTTAGTTTTTAGTGTTGGCAACGCGACTGTCACGTGAGGAAATATTGAGTGTCACCGCTAGGGTTATCACTCAGAATTAAAAAAAAATTAAATACTCTCTGGAAAAGGAAATTTCATTAAAATGGAGGCCAATGATTTTCCATTAGCGCCGCAAATTACTTATAGTGGAGAACCACACATAAGTAATTTTTTTTACATATAGTTTAATCATAATGATGTTGAAAAATAATTTAATGAAATAATCAATCATTTGAACGAACAATTTTAAAATGTTTCATTAATAACATGTAGTAACGTTCTCATTATCAGTTAACATAGGACTCGCAAAATTAACACCAAGTACCTGGAAAATAAAATTCTTGCAGTTTTTTGCACAACAAAACATTTTAATACGCGCACTGCAGTACTAAATATAATTCTAAATATGAAATCGCCTTAAAAAAATTCATTAACATAATACATGGCTTTTCAAAACCAAACGGATGTTTTTTTATACTATAAGCCATGTGAATGCTGACAACACTGATATAACAAACATTTTCGTACAGAGCTAACATGAAAATAATTAGTAGACAAATATTATTATCAAGTCGAAAAAGCCGGGCATTTTTTATTACGGCGAAAAACATGGCCGAGTGCAAAAAAATCCAAAAGGAAGACAAATCCTTTCGCTAGATGTCTGGCCTAACTTTTTTTTTTTTTTTTTTTTTTAGCTCGTTCACTCGAAAAAAAAAGTTTAGTTTCGTGTATAAATAAATACTGCACGACAGTTGCTCACAGAACTGTCGCGTGTGCCTCGAATCCTTATTAAATTTTGTTCACTTTGGCTGGGGCCTGGAGTTGTCAAAGAGAAACATGGTGGGAGTCCTAGAGATGTATTACTTTTTGAAAGCATCACAAGCTTTCTCGCTCTCTCTTTCTCTCTCTCTCTCTCTCTCTCTTTCTCTCTCTTTCTCTCTCTCACTCGCGGGCACACACACACACAAAACTCCCCCGAAATCCCGAGGAAAAAACCAAAATATTAGTTTGATTTTGGTGGAATTTGGATATGTTAATCTACAAATTTTTCTGCGGATTTTGATGTGTAATTTGTCCATAAATAGACCACATTTTCTCACAAAATGATTTCATCAGTAGTGGGTTCCGCGACACTTTGTTTCGTGGTTTTCCCATTTGACGAACTCGTGTTTTTTTAAATTGATTCAGGAGACCATTAGATTGATTTTTCTCACGGCCATATTAAATTCTGTGACTGAATATTTTTAATAACAGGCATTTAAGAGTGCGAATTGGAGCAATCAGAACACTTGCAGGTTCTATAAACCATGTAAAGTTTCCATATATTACACATCTTCAACAACGTTTTTGTATTTATAATATCGGGAAACACTTACAAACACGCACTCCCCTGTATTTAATTTCCCTTCCATTCTCCCTGACTTGTTCCCCACGTGTATACAATTTTGCCCCGATTCAGCCATTCGTAGAGGGCGAGGCTTCCCCATGACACCCCCACTAGGCAAGGCCCTGCTGAGACTGGAAATGAAAGAGTACGTAGCCCCAAAAAAAAGGGTTTTTCGTGTTCGAAGCACAGCAATAAGGGCGACAATAACACGCACGAGCACCGCCAAGCAGATCTTACGCACAAGGCGCTGACCCAGCCTGCAGTGCTCCCACTGTTACGCTTTCCTGTGCAAATGAGGTGTGTAGCATTGGGATTTTACTATACGCGATGGAAGCTCATAGATTAAACTACGATTGTGCCGATGTATTTTTCTCCTGCCTATTAAGGAACTGCGCAGGCAATTTTTTCAAAATGCTATTTTTGACCAATCTCCGGAATTTTTTTATTTTTCAATTAATTTAATATTATAAAAACAATTGTACGGTCCTAGATAATTGATTTTTTTTTTAACTAACTACTCTAAAACTAAGTGTTTAATGAGCCCGTGGTAGGGACGGGAGTTAAGTGCGTCTCAGGGCTAGGCCCCATACGCCTACAAGGAAGGGAGTATCATGCAAGGAGACATGCTTCATGGCATGTGGCCATGACAACCTCCCTAAGTGTACTTATAGCTAAACTATATTTAGAAGAGAAAGGGAAAAACCGACATAGTCACCGTAAAAACCCTTTCGACAGGAAATAATTAAAAATTGCTTCATGCATTATCATGTTTACAGAAAATGCTACAGGAGACAGAGGGTAGGAATCATACACTTTATTATGATGGGATGAAAGTCCTAGGAGAGAGGGGGCGGGAACTTTCTTTCGATGGGCGGTGGGTTTAACCAGAGTGACACTTGCGCATCACTCTGGTGGGGGAAGANAGAGTAACCCTTGTGCATCATTATGGTGGAGGGAGAGCGCAATTGGGCAGGTCCCCCCCGAATCCGGATCCCCAGTGGATCCTGAAACTCAAACGAAAAATAGAATTAACTGTCGGTGAGTGCCAGCAAGCTAGCACAGACCGACTTTTTCATAATCCTTCACAAGATGGTAATTAGCCTGAAAGAAGAGGTTAGTCTTAGCCTACTTCACCTAAACTTAAGTTAAGTCCACGAGGACTGTTCAAGTACTATGAGTCAAGACTCTTAGAAACTTGAGATGAATTATGCTAACATTATATATATGCAGTCCTCGTAAAAGCGCAAACAACGAATGTACAGAAAATATGTCTCGACTACTAACTCTTAAAGGGACCTGTACATTGGAACACGTTAGGCGCTTTCGAGACACAGCAATACAGGCGGCACTGTCACATGCATGTGGCGTCCCATCACCTCTACGCGCATGGCGTGGCGGCACTGTCGCACGCGTGTGGCGTCCCATCGCCTCTACGCGCATGGCGTGGCGGCACTGTCGCACGCGTGTGGCGTCCCATCGCCTCTACGCGCATGGCGTGGCGGCACTGTCTCACGCGTGTGGCGTCCCATCGCCTCTACGCGCATGGCGTGGCGGCACTGTCTCACGCATGTGGCGTCCCATCGCCTCTACGCGCATGGCGTGGCGGCACTGTCTCACGCGTGTGGCGTCCCATCGCCTCTACGCGCATAGCGTGGCGGCACTGTCTCACGTGTGTGGCGTCCCATCGCCTCTACGCGCAAGGCGTGGCGGCACTGTCACACTCGTGTGGCGTCCTATCACCTCTACGCGCAAGGCGTGCAGTGTTTCCGTCGTTTCGCTGTACTTTGCAAAGTCGATCTGTAATAGATCTGTAACAGTGGCAATTACACGTGGTGAAAGCCCGCAGATTCAACTACGCCTATGTGGTTTTACTTTTATTATGCTTCTTAAGGAAGCTGCGCAACCAAACTCTACAACTGCCATTTGCCATTTTCACAGTTTTTATTTAATGTAATAAATATTACGAAAGTAAAACTATGCGACCTGAGCTAATTGGTTTTCGCCTTTTCTGCCAGAGGTAGTATTCCGAGAACATTTATTCACTGAAATAAACGTATACACGGAGAATNTTGGTTTTCGCCTTTTCTGCCAGAGGTAGTATTCCGAGAACATTTATTCACTGAAATAAACGTATACACGGAGAATATTTCACAGAAAATACCTTAGCTTAAATTCGGGCACTCGACCGAGTCATATCCTACGCCTTTAGAGAACCAAAATAAGAATCTTATATGCACTGGGTTGATTTCAGATGGCTTATGTGACCCCGTGGAGAAATCGACTAAAGGTGACTTATACCGAATTTTCGCCTTCTGCGNTTGATTTCAGATGGCTTATGTGACCCCGTGGAGAAATCGACTAAAGGTGACTTATACCGAATTTTCGCCTTCTGCGCATGGGCCCAACATTGACCTACCGCACACCAATGCAAATGTCAAAGTCACATTTTTAACAGTAATGAAAATGGCTTGTTTATACGTTTATTTTCTAAAGACAGGCCCTATTCAATTAATAAAATACTTTTACCACTTTTGAATTGATATAATTGCATTAAAAATTTGTTGGAGAGAAAATACAAATATGTCAAGACCTGCGTCATTTATGATAGTCGTATTGCCAGAAAATCAGTCTGATGTTGGGACACGGAGAGTAACTACCGGGCATCTTGTGCGCGCACTCTGTAGTGTATTCGCAGTACCCTCACGCTGTTTTAAACATACCTTCGAAAAATCACCTCATGTATGACGTGCCTGTCTGTTTCCTAAATATGTCACGTATCACAAGCGTATAAAACCTATGTTAACATAAAAGTATCTTATTATTTGTTAAATAGAATTTTTACTTATATTTTAGCTATAAATGATCATATTTCAGTTTCAATTAATGTGAATATAATCAGACAGAATATGGGTGTGTTGGTAATGCCTAGTAAGAAGTAGATCTCCTGCAAAAAAATATTATTAAACTGAGTGCGTACAAAAGCGGTGTGTGGTCCCCTCTGGCGTAATTTTCTAGACTTTGTTAAGGTTAATTCTACTCAGGTAAGGAACAAAACGAGATTTCTTATGGAAGAGTGGAATAGAGAAAAATTTCCGCCGCTAGGTGTGCAGGGTTTTCGAAAAGGTAAATTTTTTAACTACAATTTTAAGCTGTGTGGATAATAAAAGAGAAATATTTCACTGAGTTACGAAATTATAGTTGATTTGTTATCTTTGCAATTATCAGGTTTTTTTAACTTATAAAATATATAAAATCTAGTACACGACCGGCACTAGCGCTTACCTAGTGGTGAAAAATTTTCTTTTGCTAAACTTTTAACATTTATCTTCCCAACCTGTGGTTGAAGTAACTTTAACTCTGTTAAGCTTTGGGGTCGCGGTGGTGTATTGGTTATACTGCTCCCCTCTCACCAAAGGCGAACCGGGTTCAATCCCCGGCCGGGTCAATCCGGATTTTTGCACGTGAGAATCGTGCCGGACGATGCCGCTGGTCGGCGGGTTTTCTCGAGGATCTCCCGCTGCTCCATACTCACCTACCTTCACCCTCGTCGGTTCTCGAGACCTCGATGTTAAGAGCCACTCGCTTCATTTGCACGAGGCAGAGGAACAGCCTTAAAGTGTAACTTGAGCAGGGCTTGAGTTGCAAGCGACCATGAACTGTAGTTAAAGGCGCCCGTCTACCTGGAACTTTTTCCCACGTTTAGGCCGAGAAGCGCGGGAGCGATAAGGGCGACACTGCCACGCGCATCAAGTACGCCATCGCCGCTAAGCGCAAGGCTCTGAACTGGCGTGCAGTGTTCTCGTCGTGCTGCGTGTACCTATGGGACTTTCAGCGGTGACCATATTATTTTATTAGTGGGAAGTCTTTAGGAAGGTTCAGTGGAGGCCCCTATAGTAGTTTTGTATGTATGACTACGCACGTAAAACTCGATGTCGCGGAACCTTTCCGGCAAAAATAGCGGATTTGGAGTACTCTGAATTGATGCTTCTAACGTATGTGATATTTTGAAAGTACTTAAAAGCTCTCGTCTGAAGTGTGTGTTCTTTTCGTAGATCAGCACGTTGGACGCATGGTTAATAGTTTCGTTGAAAAACGTGTATTACGAACACTCTGCAACGCAGTTCAAGCGCCAGGTAGACGGGCGCCTTAAGGCGGATTGTGTGTGTGGGGGGACGCAGGAGAAGCAGGACGGGCTGATGGTGGCGCGGCTGACGGACAAGGACCTGCTGCGCTCTCTGGAGTCGGCCGTGTGGTTCGGCAAGCCGTTCCTCATCGAGGACGTGGGGGAGGAGCTCGACCCCTCGCTCGACACCGTGCTGCTGCGACAGGTGTTCGTGCAGAGCGGCGCGAGGGTCATCGCCATCGGCGACAACGTAGTGCCCTACCACGACTCCTTCCGCCTCTACATCACCACCAAGCTCGCCAACCCCCGCTACAGCCCCGAGGACGCCATCAAGGTCATGATCGTCAACTTCGCGCTCGTGCCCAGGTCAGCTCTGTTGCGTAGGTTGCACGGTCAAGCGGGCACTTTCGAAATCAACCTTCGTGTATTTTAACAGGCATACTGACTTGCATGCACCCAGCAAAGTGGGTGACGACGGATAGAAAGTAGCTACATGTTTTAACTTTGAGTTAATAGTGTTACGTAAATATTTGAAAATACAGAAATTATTATTTCCTTCGTTTTCTTTGTTGTTAAAGCTTATAAGGGTGAAAATATGCAAATTTATAAAGCATTTACTTTTCTAATAATTTCATAGTTTCACTTGACCGAAGCTTAAATAAAGGCATCAGGTCCATGACAATGTTTTTTATTTTACATGTGTTTTAAGAGCACACAATGTGCGTTCAAATAGATCTGAAGCAGGGCTTTCAAAAGTGCTCAGTTTACCGTGAACAGCTTACAGTGCCGTGACCCTTTGCCTGGCAGTCACCTTTGGAATTGTTCAAGTGGTCGATCACTGTGGTTCATCTCCACACTGCGGAAGGCTGTGAAGTCCTTGTTATCACCCCGCCTAGCATCCACCGCGTCGTCGTCTGGAACTGCAGCTCCTGGCGGGGTCACTCCCGGTTTTCATATGCGGAAAACATGGCGGACATTACCATTTGGCGGCGGGTTTTGTCGGGGTATTACCGTTTCCCTTGACCTTGCAATCCTTAGCTTTAGGTTAGCTATTGGCATTCTCAAAATATCTTTATTGAACAAAACACACCTCTAAACAGAAATAAAGTTAAGGGCGTTGGAGTTGGAAAAAATTCGTTATTTCATACTTGTGCCACATGATGTAGACATTATCTTTAACTACTTTTCCCTTTGTTAAATTATGTTATATATCATAGTTTTTGCAAAATTACATATCAAAGTAAATTTTTTTACTATTTTTTAATGTACAAATAAAATAAACCAAACTCTTTGTAGAAATTTTAACAAGAGCAACTGAAAGGTCTTGTCTTATTTCATTTTAAGGTATGCTTAACAAAAGGTAGTTTACAAAAACTTCAGAGGCAGCTATAAATCAAAAATAAGCAAAAACTTCTTTTCAGCAATTTTTTTAAATTTAAAAAAAATTATTCCTTGTGCAATTTTAAAGACGTCTTGAAGTAGCTCTTGGCATCTTCTTTCTCTAATTGGCTCTCAAACCCCCGATGTTAAGAGCCACCCAAATCTCTTCCCTCACTCACTAATTTCTGTGTGTTAGTTTTCATTATTTGTACATTTACAAAACAGAAAACAACTGTGATTTTGGCATATATTTACGTAAAATCTGTGTGCTCAATTTTTTTTGCAGGGAAAGAGTAATCACTAACAGCATTTGGTACAAATGCATACAAAATAACACAATTTTCGTGGACAACGCCCTTAAGGTAATCTTATCAGCAGTGGTCACTTCACTAGTAATTGTCGGCGTCATTATTTCAATATAAATAAATAATTTTTGAACCCCCAGTCCATATATCTCATACAGCAAACAGTCCACAGCACACACTCGAGGACAGAGCATGAACTGCGAATATTTCCATACAAAAATTACAGCAGTCTCTTTGTTCTTCTGAAGTGAGGAAGTCGAGAGTCAATATCTAAACAATGTCATCACCACGTATCTTGAGGAGATGAGTTCTGAATTAGGTTCGCAATTTCTTAATATATTTTGCTTAGAAATATAGAGCTTAGCCATTTTTACTAGGGGGAAAAATCTTGGTATATAAATTTGCATATGTTACTAGTGCATTTTCAGCTTTCATGAAACAGATATTACTTATAAATTTAAAATAGAGCACATCAAAAATATATAATTGAAACATCACAATTTAAAGATTGTGCATATAGGTAACCAAAGTTGTAGAGATTTTACAACTGTGTAGATGGTGCGGTTCTATAAAATAGTGATTAATTTCTTTAGCATTTCTCTTGGTGGCACATGCATTCTACTATTTGACTGTATATAGAAGAAGATTGAGGGTGTATGTAAGTAAAACATTGAAAGTTAGGAAAGTGAGGAGTGAACGGAGCGGTCAAACTGACCGGTGATGTCATGCGAGGGATGGTGTTTGTGTGTGTGTGTGTGTGTGTGTGTGTGTGTGTGTGTGTGTGTGTGTAAGGAAGAATGGAAAGCAAGGAGTAGTGGGCGAGACGAGATGTAACATCACGCGAAGAAGGGGGGGGGTGTGTGTGTGTGGGGAAGCACAGATAATTGGAAAGAGTGAGGAGCGGACGAGATGTGATGTGTAGTAATTATGGGGGAGGGGAGAAGCGTGGAGAGCGAGGGGGCGTTAGAAGTGGGTGAGTTGAGCTGTAACATCACGTGAGGGTAGGTACGTGTGTGTGTGTGTGTGTGAGAGAGAGAGAGAGAGTGAGTGTGAGTGTGAGAGTGTGTGAGAGTGTGAGTGTGAGTGTGGGAGAGTGTGTGAGAGTGAGTGTGGGAGAGTGTGTGAGAGTGAGTGTGTGAGTGTATGTTTGAGTGTGTGTATGTGTGTGTGTTTGTGTGTGTGTGTGAGAGTGGGAGTGTGAGTGAGTGTGTGTGTGTGTGTAGGTGAGCATGATGAGCGAGGAAGTGAGGAGTGGACCAGCTGACCAGTGAGATCACACGACAAGGCATATGTGTACATATGAAAGCAAAGAGAACGAGTAAAAGTGAGAAGCTGTGACTTTATTCACGTCACATTTAGTTTTTGTTGTAAAGCTGGTGTCGTTTTTGGTGCGCGGGTGCTTTGAAGCTCAGCACTTTTTCCTCTGTTATGTTGGCGCACTTCTGTATGCTGTTGTAGTTGTTTTGATGGCTGCATGAGGGTGGTTGTTGCCGGGGCTGCGCGGGCTGCGGCCTAGCGGTGCGAGCGAGAGGGTGGATCAGCTGTGTCGTCCCGAGAGTCGGCTTAAGATTATTATTGATCGGTGAAGTTCGCTCCGGAAAGTATTGGTCTTTTCCGGCTGGTTTATCGTGATGCAGTTTGACAGCAACCGATTTCGAACTTGTTTGACATTGACTAGGGTCATGATGAAATAAGTAATGGAATGTTATGTGTTATCTTCAGAAAATGTAAATGGTTCGAGTTAGTGAAACGCGACTTCAATTATATTCAACTGACGCCCGGTTTTCGTTTTGATGTATACTGAGAACCGAGGAAAAATAACTGAGTTCGTTTTCGTGTGTTACCCACATTACAAGGTAACTTTAAGTGTTTATTGAATGTACTAGTGGTCGCCCCATTTTGATGGCGAGAAAGTGAAATGGGATGATGTAATGGTTAGTTCAGCTCTACGAACTGCGCTAATTTTCATCGTTATATTTCTCTATCATCTACTTTATTTTGCGGCATTTGCGGAAATAAGGCATAAGAGCTACCTCTTATTGTACATCCCCACGGGAGCAGTATACAAGTGTGAAGGGAAGTAGATCAGGTGTTTTGTATCAGCACTCGTCTACATCAAGGTAACCAGCGATATATTTGTATTCAGTATATAGCACCCGCGTATCAAGGTAAAGCCAGCTGTAGACTCATGAGAAGTACAGCATTGTGAATGTTGATTGCTCAAATCAGTGGTATTGAAGCATATGTAGAATGCATTTTAAGGGACAAAGCATTAAGCAGTTTAGGCGCGGGTGTGAGCTAATTGGGTCGAGCTGCTTTGTAATTGTGCCTAGCAATCTTTTTGCACGAAAGTTATTCTGAATATCATTTATTAGTAACACATCAAAATTGGATATTTAGTCAATCTGGCCAGAGCAAATTAATTGTAATTGTTTGTATATTGGATTAGTGTAAGAAGTATCAGGGTGTTAAAATGCCATTTATTAGTAACCCATTAAAATTGGAACAATACCCAGTTTGGCCACAGAGCTAACTAACTAATTGTAACTGTTTACACATTGTGAGGGCGTTATTTTTTAATAATGCTTTATTATTCTTGTCAGTCAGAATGCTTTATGGTATTTTGTCAAACAGGTCACAGCGAATGCTTATATTTTATTGATGTCAAAAAAAATAAAAGGATGTTTTTGTATTTTCTTTGGGTGAAATTAGTCGGCTATTTAATTCCTATGTTTTAAATTAAGAGTATTGCATTTCTAGTATTGATTATGAAAGTAGTTGTTTAAAAGTAAACAGCTTGCATGTTTCCTTTTTTATTAATATATTCCTCTTTATGTTTTAATCAGTGTATTATGCCTATGTGTATTATGTAATTATATTATGTTTGGGTATTTGTGGTGCGCAGAGCTGAAACTTTCTTTTCAAAGTGGCTGCTATTTGCTGTATTATTTTTTGTACTCCCCTTTTGAGCAAATATGTTTCATTTTGAACACATTTTGGAATCGGTATGTTTGTGCAAATTTCCATTCGCCATCCACAACTAGTATTGATTAGCTCTGAATGAAATAAAAACTAAGTCCAGCCTTGATGGGAAAATCCTTCATAAATTTACACTAAATAAAAAGGCGTTACAGAGCCAACAAGCTGACCAGTGGAATCACACAAGGAATGGTGCATGGTGTGTGTAAAGGCGGTGGGTGGTGGGAACGCAGGCAGAGAGGAGTGGTGAGGAGCGGGCTAGTTCTGCAGTGATGTCACGCGAGGGATGGTGTGCGGTGTGTGTAGAGGGGGAGGAAAGTGTAGAGAGCGAGCGAGGTGAGCAATGATGTTACACGAGGGACAGTGCATGTGTGTGAGGAAGCACAGAGAGCGACTAAGTGTGAGAGCGGGCGAGTTGATCAGTGTTGCCGCACTATGGATGGTGTGCGGTGTGTGTGGGGGGGAAAGTGCCGAGAGTGAGGATGAGTGAGGAATTGGTGGGCTGAGCAGTGACGTCACACGAGGGATGGTGCATGGTGAGTGTGTGTATGTGTGTGTGTGAATGTCTGGGGAACCGCAGATAGCAAGGAGTGAGGAGCAGGTGAGCTGAGCAGCGACGTCATGCGAGGGACGGTTTGTGTGTGAGCGTGCGCAAGGTGAAGCACCGAGTATGAAGGGATGTGAGGAGCGGGCGAGCTGACGTCACAACGAGTGACGGTGTTTCTGTGTGGGACAGCGGGCTGCAAGACCAGATGCTGGCGCTGGTGGTGACGACGGAGAGACCCGACCTGGAGGCGCTACGCAGCTCGCTCGTCGTCAGCCGCCACCAGATGAAGGAGGAGCTGCAGCAGATGGGTGACCGCATTCTGCACCGCATCGCCACTGCCGAGGGAGAGCTTGTCGATGACATCGAGCTCATACTCATGCTCGAGGCTACCAAGCTCAAGACCGACGAGATACAGGTGAGTACACCTCATTGACTAAAGCTGTTCGCACAATAACAAATGAATCAGTAAGAAGTAAGAAGTAGAATATTTTCCAATGCATTGCCTCAAACCTAGTCCAACAGTTATTTATTCATTTGTACTTTTCGTTTCGGTAATTGTTATTTTTTCGAAGCATGTCAGTATAAATTAATATTGTAGTGCATAATATGAAATACAAATGTTTACATAAATTAATTTATATGTATGTTTTTTGCTGCCTGGTTAAACTTAAGACTTCCTAAATATTTACACTGCAGTAAGCAGTAGCAATTCCATTGTGTTGGACTAGTATTGAGCCAACGTGTTGGGAAAATTTATATCACTTACTTCTTACTGCTTACATTCTATTTTTTATATTGTTTAACTCCCTTAAGCATATTTTATCACAGATGTGTGTTTAAGTCCCACAGAAAAGGTCCGACGCCATTTTCAGAAATATGGTTTTACACCCTGACCCGCTCGTCACCATTATGACCGAGGTTAAATCCCTTTGGGCTGGTCTGGAGAATGGTTATTCCAAGCAAAGAATAATTAAAATAACATGTACACTCATTTGCAAAAAAAAATGTATAAGAATGTCCCATCTCAGGGGCACGTAAGTGGGTACAGGCACAGGACACAGTAGTATGTATACAGAAAAAATCATAATATTGCACCACACCAAGCATTTTTTGCAGGGGACCAACATTTGCTGAATGCACTTAGTATGATGTTGAACTACCTGTTGTACGAAGACAGGGGGCGATATGGTCGGGCATAGAAGCATACAGACGTCGGATGTTCTCCTGAGGAAGATGTTGCCACAGCTGGTGCAACTGACCCTCCAAATCCGCCGTAGATGTCGCTGGCTGAAGTTGCCCTCCAATCTGGCTCCAAATGTTCTCGATGGCCGAGAGGTCTGGGGACGTTGCTGGCCAAGGAAGCTTACCGGCATCACGAAGGCAAACTAGAGATACCCGTGCTGTGTGAGGCCGGGCATTACCGTGCTGGAAAATGGGGTTGTCAAGCTGCACCAGGAAGGGGAGCGCACATCATCGCAGAATTTCCTGGACGTATCAGCGCGCCATTAGAGTTCCTTTAATCACCACCAGTGAGGTGCGGGAATCATAGGGAAATGGCATCCCACACCATGACACTTCTCGTTGATGCGATATGCCTCTCTACAATGAAGCGTAAATCACGATGCTGGCCAGGACATCTCCAGACTTAAATTCGACGGTCGTCTGTATCCAGACAGACCCGTGATTCGTTGCTGAACACCAATTGTCACCTATCTGCAAGCTGTTAGGCTGCCCGTTCCCTGCAGGTCACTCGTTCTCGGCGATGCTCAGGTCGTAATGGTAGGCTTCGCAAGGGAGGCCGTGACGACAGATCCTGCTCTGCTAGCCACCTGGATCTGGTACTGGTGAGGCATATCCCCAGCTACCGTGACATGTCCCTGGATGGTGCGCAGCGAAGCGCACGGAGTGCTTACAGCCTGTCGCACGATGAAACGATCGTCCCTGCTGGCGGTCCGCCGGAGTTGACCCAAGTCTTCTCGAAGGGTGTGTGTATTTTCCCGTTCCCATTACGTCCAACACTGGCTCGCAGTGTAGGCAGAATGGTTTAAGTGGCAAGCAATGCGCCGAAACGTTCAACCTGCCTCTCGGAGGTCGACGAAGCGGCCTCTCTCAAACTAATCCAGCTCGACAAAGGCTTGTCGAATACACTGTCAGGGCATGCTGCGTGTTCACTGAACTTGGTTTCTCTGGCTCACACTGTTCACACCTGTACTAAGATCTCGTTAGATGTCTTGCTGGTATAAATTATGGAGGGGCATGTATGCTCCCTAGCGGCACATCTGCGCGAGCAAACCGCATTAAACGCAAATTTGACACATTTCGGGCTATGACGACGATACTGTGTGGTTACTTTCGTTGTACTCGCGAGATTCGTTCATGGTGAGCAATTTTTTCGCAAATCAATGCATTTTGGTTTCGGATAGCATTTATTGTTTACAGCAAGTCACGAACTACAACACTAGTAACGGACACGTCTCCTCATCGAGTCCCATAGCAACTGCCCTGCGAGCCCTCAACGAATAATATACTGTGTTCACAATTAGCTGATAAATGTTCTAAACCCATGTTTTTTTTTTTGTTCTTTTCCTTTCGATTGTGTTTTCTGTAATAAGCAATTGTTGAAATTAGCGTTGTCATTGACCTTAGGGACTCAATGACCAGCACATCATTGAAAAGATACTGTAAATATTTAAGAACAAAATCGTATCACTATTGTGCCCATTCTTATTGTAAAATTCTAAAATAATAAAATAACACGGTTTAATTAGCCAGCCTTTTAAATGTTACATTTTTATAGGATGTAGCTAGCCATTTTTAACATTACAATATTTATATGACATAATTACATGTCTGGAGAGCCGCAGACAACTAATTCTGGGAATAGTTGCGTTCAGTGGAAAAAGTGTTTTTTGAGTGGAACGTGTGTGCCTTTATTGTCAAGATCATCTGGATCCAAGATGGCGGTAGTTGTCAGTAAAGTAATATGCTCGTGCACTTTTATGATTTTATTCAATTTTTTAATTTTTTTATTGAGTTTATATTTTTAAGGTCATCCAAGGTCATGGTTATAAGGTCAAGGACATGGCACAAGGTCACCTGGGGCTAACATGGCGGTTTGGTGACATCATAACATAGTGGCTGGTCGGTTCCAGTCCCTCGTCCCCTCTAAGCACAAACATTTAATATTTTAACTTTACAATTGTTTAAAATAATTTTTAAGGACTTTTTAGAAATATTTGGGGATTTGTGGGTTTTTTGGAATTTTTGGGGATTTTTAGTTTCAAGTTCAAAGGTCACCGGAGTCAAGGTCAACCAAGAAGGCTGACGGTCGGCTCCGGCTCCGATCCCGGATCCACTGTAACGATTTGGCATACCTAGGCCTTTAAAACCAATATGGCCGCCACTGCTCTGCTCTCGAGAAGCGAGCCTCCCAAATCCTGCCAATGGATCGAAAAGTGTCTTTCTGCGGCTCGGTTTTGTAATTGGGGGGATCGGGGTTTTTTTAAGGGGAAAACGGGAAATTTTGGGGGAAAGAGGGAATTTTTTGAAGGGAAAAGGGAAATTTTGCGGGAAAATTGAAATTTTTAGGTGAAAAAGGGAAATTCCAAGATGGTGGCGGCTGGCTTCGGCTCCGTCGCCCTACTCCCTTGGCCCCAACTTCTCTATTTTCTACTACTTAGCATAATTAATATATTTCTGACGCCATGTTTTCACAGTATCTAGTTTATGTCATCCGCTTGCAGCTTAGACGTGGCGAGTATTTTTCCACTACAATAATTGCATCAGCACTACTGTGCAGCGGCGCGGCTGAATGACGTGAAGCATAAAGCAATGCAGCAGCACTTCGCCGACTAAACGAGACGAGCTAATGTTTACAAAGAAGTAAACGTGGAAAATACAACTATTTTTCATAACTAGCTGCTATTATTACAGTGGATATACCAAGAAATATTTGTCTTGAACTGTATTGAGATAAGAGTAGTGGTACCAGGCAGAATAATGAAAGTAAAATATTGCCAATATAAAAAAAGAAAATGGGATATTATTAGCGCCACAAATTATGTATACTGGAGAATGATACATTACGAATTTTTTCGCGCATTGTTTAATTTTAATAATGTTGTAGAAAAGGTTATTCAATACATTAGTATTCAAACCAAAGTCAAACGATATCGATTAATGGCATAAAACAATGTTATCATTATCAAGACAGTCGTAAACATAATGTACATGATTTATCAAAACATAAACATCTTCATACGATTAAACAAGTCAATTTTGACAGCTCAGTTTTGTTACACAAAAACTGACCATGTCATAATAATTGGATGACAAATACTATAACCTATCAGGTCAAAAATGCTAGGCATATTTGATCACCATAAAAAATCCGACAGGACACAAAAAAAATATGCTTAAATAGGAGGCCATGCTCCCCTTTCCTCGAAAGTCTGGTATACTTTAGAACAAGGATTTATTTTCAAAGCTGGTTTTAAAAGTGGTTAATTGACGTCGAGCCAGCTGTATACGAGGTTGTCTCGGTGAGGTGTGTTGGATTTACATATATATTTTTACTAG
The DNA here is from genome assembly GCA_002778355.1 of Clitarchus hookeri. Lineage (NCBI taxonomy): Eukaryota > Metazoa > Arthropoda > Insecta > Phasmatodea > Phasmatidae > Clitarchus > Clitarchus hookeri. The sequence goes on from NQII01000301.1 coordinate 265,954, forward strand.
GAAGATTAAGGTTTGTGTTAACTAAACTTTAGTTATATAAAGGACTGGTATTTGATTCAACTATCCAAAGTAAAATTTACAATCTAAGCTGTTGGCGAGGAAGTACCATGTCATCTTAACGCCATGCAAATATAATACATGAGTAACCTGTAAGTCCCGTTGCTGTAGGCTGAATATAATTAGAATCGAGGAGCTGCACGCCAAGTTAGAGCTGCATCTTGAGGGCTGTTCTTCTTGCCGTGAGTCCACAGCCAGATCCCGTTCATGGTGTTGCCAAGCGTTATATAGTTTCATGGTGGCGCAATTGTCCCGAATACTGTGCCCCGGAATGGGAGATCCGCTGGCGCTTCGCTGCTGTGTTTAACGAACTACTAGTTTAACGTCTACTAGAGAACCGGCCCGGTTTCGCCCGGGTACAATTGAGTTTTACAGTGGTACACTAATAAATAAATTGGGAAAAGACAATTCATTTATGTGAAAACATAATTATTATTTTATACTATGTTGGCCTAGCTTTTTAACTAATTACGGCAACCCAAAAGGAAGGAAAATTTTTTTTACCCGATAGCCAAGAAATAGGGTATTGTTTTTGGAGTGTATCTGTGCAACTGTCGCGTAGTTACCACATTTCCGCTTTTCAGCGTCGATGTATGAAAATCAAAACGTGAGTTTCATCAAGTTGTAGCTTTAGAAATAAGTGTACCTAGGTACTACTTTTTGCGCTTAACTGGGGGATCTTAATCGATCACCAAAGTTAAGCAACGTTCACAGCGGCACACATTTCGATGGGTGACCGTTTAGTGGCAAAACATCTGAGCGCTTCCGGTCTTCGGAGGGTGCGTTAAATATTCGGTCCCAGTTGTTATCGATTGATAGCAGTCGTTAAGCCATTTCAGATGTCCTTGTGTGGCCTGATAAACTCGGACACCAGAGGAAAAAAATATTTCGGTCACGTTCACACCCGTTGCAGAATTACGTTTTGTTGTTATTCCACAGGAACCGTACAATTTTCCGGGATGAAAAGTATCCTATGTCCTATTCCAGGACCTAAAGTACCTACATACCAAATTTCATTAAAATCCGTTAAGCCGTTATGGAACTGAGTGGTAACATATATATACACACACAGACTTTCGCATTTATAATATTAGTAGGGTTCGCGGTTTCTTCACACTTTTTGAATCAAACATTTGAAAAATCATCCTATGTATGACGAGTTTGGTTGTTTTTATACACGTGTTAACACAATAGTACCTTATTTTTAGTNTGGAACTGAGTGGTAACATATATATACACACACAGACTTTCGCATTTATAATATTAGTAGGGTTCGCGGTTTCTTCACACTTTTTGAAAAATCATCCTATGTATGACGAGTTTGGTTGTTTTTATACACGTGTTAACACAATAGTACCTTATTTTTAGTTTAAATAAATTTTTACTTATATTACTTTGTAAAATATAATATTTTATTTATAATTAATGTGAACAAAAACAGGGAGAAAACAGGTGTGTAGGTAGCGCCTAGTAAGAAATAGTTCTTACGCAAAATAATATTACACTAAGTGCGCATGAATCCGGTGCGTTGTCCTGTTTGTGTGATTATATACATTTAGTCAGCTTTTGCTTAAAGCGAAAAAGAATATCCTGGGAGTAGAACTCTAGCAGGGCTCCAGAAAAGCGTGAAGTAACCGTGAATGGACTATATATAATTGTCGGAATGTGTTTTGTATTCTCGGTCTGGCCTCGATGCCGACGCTGTTCGGGTGACTTGCTCGCGTTGACGTGTGTTTGGTGCGACGCTGCCCGTAGGTCAAAGTGGAGGAGGCGGAGACGACACAGGCGGTGATCGACACGACACGCGCACTCTACATCCCCGTGGCGACCCGCGCCCAGGTTCTCTTCTTCTGCGTGTCCAACCTGGCCACCATCGACCCCATGTACCAGTACTCGCTCGAGTGGTTCGTCAACATCTTCGTCGGTAGCATGGAGGCCGCTGAGAAGACAGGTATGGTCCATACCGTATAAGAAGGCCACTTTCTGACAGTCAGTGAGTGGCAATTTGATGTATACGAAACAAAAAAAGCGCCATTTACAAAATCCTGTATCAGCTGATGCATGAACGAACAAAAGTTAAAATTACGTTGGCTATTCTGAGTGCACTGCCGATGCACATCAGAAAAGCAGAAAATACGTGGATAAGAAAGAGTTCTTGCATTTATTAATATATTTCATTTTACAAGGTCACAAAACAATGGTTGTTAGTGTTAAAAACTAAACTTCGTTATAATGTAGTTATGTATAGGTGTTCAAAATGAAATGTACAATAGAACAATACGACGTGGAAAAGTTTTCTGAAGTTGTGCTAACTTCAGAAAGCTTTTTCACGTCGTATCATCCATCTCCAACCTTGCTTTCAACACGTCCATGATATTAATTCCAAAAGCATACAGAAATATTGCATAATACGGTAAATGTTNACCGTAACATTAGAATTATCAACTTTAAAAATTCGCTATCTGTTGACCATAAAAAGAGTTACTCAAACTTCGCCGTGACGTGCTGCACGCTATCTATTGAATATTCTGCGAATTATTACCAGCCAGAAATGAACCTCTTTCCTGCGCGATATATAACGAATTTACAAACATATGCCAATAGTTATACTTTTCCACGAGCTCTGCATAATTTTTAAAGTAACATATATTTCATGTACAACGATTTGGAGTAAAAGTAATTTATATTCAGCCGGTAATCGTTCGTCTACGTAAATTATACGCCATATTGTTCTCTCGAGACCCATCTCCTTGATTCCGTAGAAAGTGAGACAGGCGTGAATAGTTTTTAAGCAATTATAACGTTATTTCAAGTCACATATTTCAAACTCGAATATATTAGCTATAACGTCCAAAGTGTGATAATAGATACAACATACCGTCTCGCAAATGTTAACCCAAATTCACTTTCTCGGACAAATTAAAAAAGAGTTATCAAATATCTAATTATTTGCAACATTTTATATTTTTACTTTTATAACCTACTTATATTTTTAGACAGATGTCAGTCTTAAAATATCTTAAAATTTGTTTAGCATTACAGTACAATGAGAAGTGGATTAGCTGACATCGTGTTGATAAAAAAATACAACCCGGACTTGAAGAACCAGCTGATGGCGGAAGGATACGTAGTCAGATGTAAACAGTGACGCTACTTTCGCTGAGCTGTCAAAAAGTGGCCTTCTTATATGGTACAGAATATACACGCTTCCTCTCAAAACGTACCCTCACATCCTCCTCCTCCTCCTCCTCCTCCTCATCCTCCCCGAGAAAGGTCGCGCCTGAATTTCATGATGTGGGGAACGTGGCNTGGAAGGATACGTAGTCAGATGTAAACAGTGACGCTACTTTCGCTGAGCTGTCAAAAAGTGGCCTTCTTATATGGTACAGAATATACACGCTTCCTCTCAAAACGTACCCTCACATCCTCCTCCTCCTCCTCCTCCTCCTCCTCATCCTCCCCGAGAAAGGTCGCGCCTGAATTTCATGATGTGGGGAACGTGGCAGACGTTGCCGTTGACCAAGTCTAGAGAATTACACCAAAGGGACAACGCGCCGCATGTTATCTATCCATTACTAGGCATTACCAACACACACATTTTCTCCCTAATTTACTAATACTAATTGCAAATTAAATAATCCTAATATATACAAAGAATATAAGTAAAAAATTCTAAAACGCCTGTGATACATGGCATATTTCGTAAACAACCAAGCGCGTCATAGGACACGAGGTGATTTTTCGAATATTTGATTCAAAAATTGTGAAGAAACAGTAAATATAGTTTATTCGCTGTTTCTTCACACCTTTTTTGAACCAAACCTAAAAACACCCAAAAAAAAACTATGTATGATGTGTTTGCTTGTTTCCTAAACAAGCCGTGTATAGCCATCGTTTTATACTTGTTTTAAAATAAAGGTACTTTATTGTTAATTAAATTTAACTTATATATGTATTATCTATGAATTACAATATTTCATTTACAATTACTGCGAATAAAAACAGCTAGAAAAAATGTGTGTTGGTAACACCTAGTAAGAAATAGATCTAATGCAAAACATTATTACAGTGAGTGCGCACAAACGCGGTGCGTTGGCCTTCTGGCGTGATTTTCTAAGCTTTTTTAGTGTAAGGCAGAGGAATGTCCTGCAAGTAGAACTTCAGCAGGACTTCAGGGAAGTTGTAAGTAACCGTGAATGTACACTGAAGAGCCAAAAAAAAAANTGCAAGTAGAACTTCAGCAGGACTTCAGGGAAGTTGTAAGTAACCGTGAATGTACACTGAAGAGCCAAAAAAAAAACTGGTACACCTGCCAGTACACGAGTGGGCCTTCAGCTCGCTTTCGGGTATAGTTACTACCAGGCAAGAATAGTTCGCACGCTGGCACTTGTTGATGCCCCAGCATTTAAATCTACGCCAATTTGAGAAAGGGTTGCACGTCTGTCACGTTTAATGATTCTCGTCAGTCGTCGTTTGTCCCGTTTGTTCACGATCTTTTTCCGGCCGCAGCGATGTCGAAGATGTGATGTTTTACCAGATTCCCGATATTCACGGTACACTCGTGAAATGGTCGTACGCGAAAATCCAAATTTTATCACTACCTCGGAGATGCTATGTCCCATCTCTCGTGCACCGACTATAACACCACGTTCAAACTCACTTAAATCTCGATAACCTGCCATTTTAGCAGCAGTAACTGATCTAGCAACTTTGCCAGACGCTTGTTTTCCTGTGTAGGCGCTGCCGACCGCATCGCGTTACTCTGATTGGTTCCATATTTGCATACGCACGCCTATACCAGTTTTTTTTTTTTGGCTCTCCAGTGTAGTGTAGACTGTACTGTGAGTGGCCAGTTCGAACACAAGCTGGAGTGTCTCCCCTTGCCTGCAGCGGACACGGAGCAGCGCATCGCCAGCATCAACGGCGTGTTCACCTTCGACGTGTTCTCGAACGTGTGCCGGAGTCTGTTCGAGCGCCACAAGCAGCTGTTCGCCTTCCTGCTGGCCGCGCGCATCCTGCTGGAGGCCGGCCGCCTCGACGCCGAGGAGTACCGCGTCTTCCTCTCCGGCGGCGCCGCGCGCGCCAAGGTCAGCCACTTCGCGCGTTTCAAGGGGTTTCCGAATGACGACTCGCGGCCAATAACGACGAATAAAGACTGTTCGCTTTAAAACTCGGCGCTTTTAAAAAAAACCCTGCTTTAAGATCTACTTGCAAGTCCATTGCGTATTCTTCCACCATATGTAAAGCAAACATTGTCAAGAGCCTCGCCACTTTATTCATCCGTCGGTAAAGTGAAACTGTCAAATTATCATAAATGTAAATATTTTACAAACTTGCTAATTCTTACTCTTACGTGAAATAAAAAAAAACCAGAAAGCAAAATTAATAACTTTAGTATTGAGAAATGTTTCTGTGGCACTTTTAATTCAATGTTAAAAGATGGAACTACTTTCCCTTCGTTGTTACCAACTTTACTGGGAGCATGTCGATCACCGTGCCCATTAAAATATATGCAGGAATGGGCAATGACATTTTTTGTAAAGGTTGATATCAAAGGCGCTCACTTTATCGTGAACAGCCTTTACAAACGATCGCTATGTTAAGAAATATTCTCAAAATCCAAAAATAAAAATAACAATTTAAAAAATAATAATAAAAACTAAATGTGCGAAAACGCACTAAAAATGATGCGCGGCGTCGCAGGGTGGGACTAAGATTTTCAGTGGCTTTGAACACTTAAGATTTTGGTGCCCCAATACTTATAATTCAAAATATAAAATTGTATTATTATAAATGCAACCAAATGCACACTAAGATAAAAAGCTATGTTTATTTTTGTATCCTATTTCATTTATATTTTTAAAGGTTTGTGCTACTTTTTTTTAAACTTTAAAATCTTTGATCATATCAAATCTAATCTTGCGTTATACGTCTTCTTCTAGACTTAGTCAAGGTAAGGCATCCAACCTGCCTTATTGAATAATTGTTCTGTAAGGATTTTTTTTATAAACTTCAGCTGAGAAAATGAAAGCTCCTCTAAGCAGTCTGCGATCATTAACGTTAAAAATATACGAAATCAAATTCTTATATTTATAAAGGCACACGCAACATTGTCTTCTACAATTATTTCATAAAGTTCAGAACGAGTGAATTTTGTTTTTACAATTTTGTTGCACTGGAATAGTTATGCACTTATGAACAAAACTGCTGGAGCTCAACTGAGAAATCAGTGTCGAAGTTCAATAGTTCTGTGGTGATATTCTTTCCCCTTGATGCTCTAAGCAAGTACTTGTTTTGCTTAATTGTTAATCCAGCCCTTCCTGCATTGCGCGTGCAGTTGCACATAACGATATAGGCTGTTTTCGATAACGTGAGCACTTTTTAAACAAACCCTTTACACAAATCACTTCTCATAACGCACATTTATTTTATACTACACGCAAGCATGCAGGCTCATATTTAGGTTGGCAGCGAATTTATACCGACAGTTCTTAACACTTGACGTTTTATATCTGCTTAAATTCACGGTCACTGAGGTTAGAATTTCTGGGTTTATACAAGTTAGAGTATGAATTCGAATACTAATAACACTTGTATTCGTAACAATTCTTCTTTTTTACTTGTATGAAGTAGGTATTAATAATGAGATCAGGCCAATGGAAATGTTAATTATACATATGGCGAAAGGGTACAAATTGAGAAGTAAAAGTAGATCCTAAACAGGGCTTTCAAAAGTTCTCAGTTAACCGCGCGAACATCATCTACTAATTATCTTGCCGTGCATTAATTAGTTTATTGTGTAATGTTTTTCAAATACGATAATTCTCTTCGTGCGCAATAAATGAGCTTCTTGGAATACAAAATCTTTCTTGATATCCAGTCGTGCATTTTTGACGTGCGTTAATTCGATAAGCGTTTGATAATTCTCTAATTATTTTCGTCAACCACAGTTTACTTGGAAGCTTTGAAGTTCTGCTGCGTAAATATATTTTTATAAGAAACCTTTACTGCTGTGGAAGCCTATGAACAACGCGTAGGTAATTATCTAAGTTTGCCACGTTTTTTTATATATACATTCTCCGCTGTCATATCAACCTGCATAGGCATATTAAACTTCGTTGCTGTGTAGCCGCCAAGGTTGATTCACCAAAAAAAAATGAGATTGGTAAATCTACATTAGGTTACAATCGTTTTATTTTTAACAATCTAAAGTGGCATTCTTGTGCTCGATTTGCGTATAGTAAAATAACTCATTGTTGTTCACCACACCCTATTGGCTGCTAAGACTGCCAAATACTGTCTTCTCGAGCAATATCATCAGCCAAACCATTCTGGTTGAAATGCATCCTTTTTCTCCGCTACGTTCCAGTAACGTGTTGGAACCATGTTATATTTAGTCGTGAGTTAATTTTGTATAATACGTGTTATTTGGAAATTCCAAGAAATAGTTTAAAAACTGCAATGAAAATGTTACGTTAGTGTCTTCATTTTACACTCTCTAAACCAAAGGGTGGTAAAGTGATGGATTTGTGCTTTGGAGCAGATTGTCTTCCGGCTGGGAATAATATCCTTCTTGCCACACAGTGCTGCTGGGTTCCTCCGGGTTTCCTTAACCACGTGTTGGTTTGTTTCCAGGGAAAGCCGAAGCCGGCGCTGGATTGGCTGACGGACCGAGCGTGGAACGAGATTCAGAGCTTTGAGGCGCTACCCAAATTCAAAGCGTGGGTGTCGCATTTTGTGAGAGAGGGCGAGAAATACAAGGCGGTGTTTGATTCCCTGGAACCTCACAGGTAAGATATATCCACTTTCGTCGCGCGGAAGGAGAACTATCACACCCCCTTCCCCCTTCACCAAAATTTATTTAAAACGCGAAATTCTTAATATATAACAGAAATGTGTCAGATATATTTTAATTTTAAGAATGAATCCTACTAAGTGTCTCATATGTGGAAACAGAAAATGTATTTAATAAATTAACCCAGTTTGTTTACACTGGAGAGCCAAAAAAAAACTGGTATAGGCGTGCGTGTGCAAATAACAGAGGTATGTAACCAATCAGAGTAACGCGATGCGGTAGGCAGCGCCTATATAAGACAACAAGCGTCTTGCAAAGTTGCTAGATCGGTTACTGCTGCTACAATGGCAGGTTATCAAGATTTAAGTGAGTTTTAACGTGGTGTTATAGTCGGTGCACGAGAGATGCGACATAGAATCTCCGACGTAGCGATACAATCTGGATTTCCGCGTACGACCATTTCACGAGTGTACCGTGAATATCGGGAATCCGGTAAAACATCAAATCTTTGACATCGCTGCGGCCGGAAAAAGATCATGAACGAACGGGACAAACAACGACTGACGAGAATCATTAAACGTGACAGACTTGCAACCCTTTCTCAAATTGGCGCAGATTTCAATGCCTCCTGCATACCTTCAGACATTAGTCGAGTCCATGCCACGTCGTCTTGTGGCACTTCTGCGTGCTCGCGGGGCAGGTGTACCAGTTTTTTTTTTTGCTATTCAGTGTACATTAATGAATTTTATTCTACTCTTTCAGGCATATATAAAATTGTAATTTTAGGCTTTGCAAAGAGCACATTTTTTCTTGGAACTGTACCACTATCAGTATAACGATTGAGTATTGTTATATGTCGGGACCAATCAAAATGTGCTTGTCTTTCGTGTTATTGACAGAAGATATTTACAATGAATGATATCTCCCACCACCTGAGGGGTGCGGTTTCTGCTGTGCACAGTGTGTATTATTAAGTACTCTTCCTGTGCAGCGTCTCATATGCATATGTTGATCACCATAACTGAAAGTGTTAGAGATTAATTTTGCCCCTCTCCTCTCTCCTTTTTCTATCATTTTCTGACTGAAATCTTGACTACGCCTATGGTCAGAGGTAGGTTAAACTGAACACTCGGAAACTCTAAAACAAGACAAAGTAACAGGGGTAATATTTCTTCACATAGTACATTCTCGAATGCATGGTGCGAATAAAAATAGTTCTTTGTCATAAAATAAACTGAAGAGCATAGAATATAATGCTTAACTCGGAAGTTTTTATTGATGCCCCTTGCCTAATGCTTGAAAGCTGTCTAGGTACGGTCTCATACTAAACACTGGCGCAACAAAAAGTGTCTTACCCGGAATTCGCACGCAGAATCTCCCGTGTCAAAACCTTACCGAAATTCGTCGGAAATCTTGACTCTGCGATTACACAAACTATCATGACGATATGGTCGTACTGCTAATGGTACTGTGCGTCCGTCTTATAATTGTTTGCAGTCGTGGTAAGAACAACTTGAAGAACAGCTTAGATCTACATCCTGATTGGCCGCAAAACGGATGAACCCTGAAGAGCCAAAAAAATTTGGTACACCGGCCTAATATCGTGTAGGGCCCCCGTGAGCACGCAGAAGTGCCGCAAGACGACGTGGCATGGACTCGACTAATGTCTGAAGGTATGCAGGAGGCAATTCACACCATGAATCCTGCAGGGCAGTCCACAAATCCATAGGAGTGCGAGGCGGTGGAGATCTCTTCTGAACAGCATGTTGCAAGGCATCCCAGATATGCTCAATAATGTTCATGTCTGGTAATTTAGGTGGCCAATGGAAGTGTCTAAAGTCAGAAGAGTGTTCTTGGAGCCACTCGGTAGCAACTCTCGACGTGTGGGGTGTCGCATGTTATCGCTACCTCGGAGATGCTATGTCCCATCTCTCGTGCGTCGACTATAACACCACGTTAAAACGCACTTAAATCTTGATAACCTGCCATTGTAGCAGCAGTAACCGATCGAGCTGCCGATCGCATCGCGTTACTCTGATTGGTTCCATGCCTCTGTTATTTGAATACGCACGCCTATACCAGTTTTTTTTTTTTTTTTTTTTTTTTTTTTTTTTTTTTTTTTTTTTTTGCTCTTCAGTGTAATATCCTACTGTTACACATCTGACTTGCGAGCAATTCCACTACCTACCCGAGTGGAATGGAATGGAGAGATCCGGGGGGCGGCTCTTTAACATCGAGGTCTTGAGACCCGACGAGGGTTATGTGAGGTGAGAATGGAGCAGCGCTGGAATTCAAGGGTGGGGGGAAACGGGATATCCTCGAGAAGCCCCCTTCGACTAGCGGTATCGTCCGGCACGATCCCCAGGTGTGAATATCCAGAAGCGACCCAGCAGGGAATCGAACCTGGTTCGCTTTGGTGTAAGGCGAGTAGTCTGGCCACTACACCACCGTGGCCTCTCAGCTACCCGATAATGCTCCCTTATAGACAGACCTTACGTTGAGGCATTTAAAATTGTTTACCGTGAATTCCCCTTAAGTATCAGCTTCACCTACTATTCAGAAATTCTTCTTTTTCGTGTCATAATTTCAGTTAGGTATTATTGAAAATGTTTTATTGTAGAAAATTTACAATTTGATAGTTATTTAATTTTTTGTATCTTATTTTTAACTGTGTGTTATTTCCTGCTAGTAAAATTGCAGGAACTTCTTGATAAAATATAAATATGTTCCTGACTTTTTACAAGCAGGCAACACGCGATTAGAATCACGCACGAAAATATTAAACAACTCGTAAAATGTGAATCTCCTATAATCGTTCATTGTGAATAATTACAACAAATGGCGCGAGAACGACAAACTTTAGGAAGAGGGGTGAGGTCGAGCCTCGGCGAAGCCCGTTGGTGCGGAGAGGGTGGTGAAGGGTGTAACGGGTTAGCGCGGTGTGACGCAGTGAGCCGCTGCCTGCGCCGTGGGATGGCGCGCTCGACCAGTTCCAGCGCATGATGGTGGTGAAGTGCCTGCGGCCCGACAAGGTGGTGAACGCGATGCAGGACTACGTCATGCACCTCCTGGGCCGCCAGTTCATCGAGCCGCAGACGGCGGACCTGGGGAGCCTTTACAGGGACTCCAGCCCCGTCACACCGCTCGTCTTCGTGCTGTCCGCCGGCACCGACCCCGCCGAGGGCTTCTACAAGTTCGCCGACCAGGTCGGTCCCCCCTCCCCTAGCTATCCGTCTACACACACACACCGGCCTCGCCACATTTCTCACTTGCTCCCTTAACAAATCATTCGCTAATTTACTATATGAGTGTGCGTGTGTGTAGAGTGGAAAAGCGTGAATGATGAAGTTATATCCCGTGCATTCGTGCCAGCGTTCCTATATTTGCTCGAACAGTCAAATGCGTAGGAAACTTTCCAACTCTGTATAGAAGAGACGCTAAACATTCCGTAGTTGCAGCCAGATGTGTCGTAGCCAGGAAAGTGATATATGTCTACACTGTTGGAGCCAAAGACGGAACCAAGTTCCGACTATTGTGTGGGGTGTTGGACTACTGGGCATTCAGGCCGTTCGAGGCCGAAAAACAGAATTTCATTTTGAAGAAATTCAAGTTAACGGCAAAGGAGAAGCCACAGCGTTAGTTGGAGCACCCCTTCAGGTGGTGGGGTGGTCGAAGAACCTTTGGGCTGTGGGCAAGCAGCGGTTGACCTCTCGTGGGTCTTGACCTGTTTTACAGTGTCTCGTGGGTCCGCTTCGACCAGGTTGGGAGCGACCACCGCGCTCTTCCCCTTCCCGATTAAGTTCGACGGTGAGAAAGGACACTGAGAGACCTGTAGTGGGTCGTACAAGCACCCCGTCAGGGGTTACGGCCGATCTGGGATGGAAGGGTCTTGCTCGCCCTGTCTCCTTGGTGTGCTGTCACATCCGCCAGTCAACGGTGGCCCGAGCAGCTACGTCTGCCGGCGTGATGTCAGTTCGGCTGGGAGTCGAGCTGGTACCCTCGTCCCCTCGGTTTCACTTCGGACGCTGAGATACTACGCCGCCGGGGCAGCGGTGACGTAGTAGCCAGGGCGCTCGCCTCCCACCACGGCGATCCGGGTTCGAACCCCGGCGGGCTCACTCCCGGATTTTAGCATGTGGGAATCGTGCTGGACGATGCCGCTTGCCAGCGGGTTTTCTCGGGGTACTCCCGTTTCCCCCACCTGCCTCCCCCGCCCTTGCATTCCAGTGCCGCTCCATTCTAGGGTTTCGCTTATATCATGCTCGGGGATGACGGTCACCTACGGGTCCCAGCTGGAAAGACCGTCACTCGGTGGGTGTTGCCTTGCCCTGGGTGCACTCCCCACACGCCATTATTATTATTATACTACGCCGCCGCCCGCACAAGGGATGGCGGTCGAGCGGTTGGTCGGCGAACCCACAAGTCCCATGGGAGAACGGTGGGGCCTATAGTCAATTCGCGGTTTCTTCACACCTCTTTGAAAAATCACCCCAAGTATGACATGTTTGGTTGTTTCGTAAATATATCACGTATCACAAATGTTTTAAACGTTTGTTAACATAAAAATACCTTAGCTTTTGTAAAATCCAACTTATACGTTTAATTTATCTATAAAATATATTATTTCATTTATAACTGATATGAATAAATGTAGGGAGAAAATGAGTCTGTTGGCAATCCCTAGTAGGAATTAGTTCTTATGCAAAATTATTGTTACACTGAGTGCGCACGAATGCGGTGCGTTGCCCTTGTGGTGTAATTTTCTAGACTTGGTTAAGCTTCGTTTGCATGAGGCGGAGGAATATCCTGAAAGTACAACTTTAGCAGGGCTTCACAAGAATTTGAACTATGAACTTTACAGGAGATTCTCTTGTGTGACTGATCGTTGAGTCGGACTCGTGGTGGCAGGAGTGGACTCAGCGGAGCAAACCCTGAGGATTTCCCGTCGCCCTGAGAAGGGTCAATGCAGCGAGTTGCAATAATTCTCTGGCGCTGACCTGGAGAGCAAGCTGGGGGGGGGG
>NQII01000301.1:278845-299754 GCA_002778355.1 Clitarchus hookeri
AGCAAGCGGGGGGGGGGGCCCTTAAGGATGGTGCACGCTGGCTGTACCAAGGTGTTTTGAGTGCGTAAGTCTCAGAGTGTCGGCAAGGTGGACGATGACGCTGGTAGTACCACACTTACGAGATCGGGTGTGACCAACTCTCCAGATAGCCTGAAACTACCCACGCTAATCGGGCATATTACGACCCCCCTGCCCATGGGGTAGCCGCCCCCATAAATAACGGCCGATAGGCTGGTGCTTGGGGGGGGGGCTGTAAACAACGATCCACACATTAAACGCAACAAAATTTATACTAGTAAAAAAAAACAATGTAAAACATTAATTGGTGACCTCCAATTACACATATGTGAAGTATGTAAATTTACAGTTATACTGCATGAAGTCTGGTGCCACTAAGCGGCATTGAGGTAGGGATCAATGTCCACAATTGCTCCCATTTTCCGACGTCACTGGGCACTCTGCTACAGCTGTCGAGACTGGGGAAACATTCGCAAGTCTTTCCCGCCTTTAGCGTCGTCTAACTATTCTAAATTATACCCTGTATTGTTAGCATAGTTTATAATTTTATATTCCATGTATTTAAAATTTGGTACTCCTAGGTAAGGGAAATAACTTCTGTCACATTTCTTGGATCAGTTAGCGCGAAGTAAGATATAATATTTTTTTCCCGAGCGTTGCGAATTCATGCGATGAATTATTTACGGTGGTTTATATAGGAAATGAAAAATTATGTTTAAAGGTTAATTTGCCATTGTTGAGTAACCTGTAGTTACCCGTGTGTAATATGTAAGGACATCGTAAATGTAGAAAGCAAAGTCGAAAAAACTATTTGGTGTGTATTATTATGTTTAATTAATATGAACTGAAAACTAAAGTTATTGGAAATTGTAATTTCATTTTCTTATCCCTCGCTCCATTTGTACAGTTTTGCAGGAAATGTACGCCCTAGACAGCTCCCCTCTCCGTGGTGATAGATAGTCCCAGTAGTGGTCATCGTATATAAGTGCAGAAGTTTAGAACATTTCTTTCAAAATAGTCAAGGAAGTTACTTCAATCGTTAGTTCAAATTTTTTTCAATAAAATTTAAAAAAAAAATCTGTAAGCTCGTAACATATTTGGCTGAAGCTCTAAATAATTTTTGATGTCAAAATAATGGCTAATAGAAATGTCCTGACAAACAAATTTTATCGTTCGCCAGTAGCTGCGTTTTAAAAAACTTTCCAATAAAATTAAAATTTAAGATAACCGGAAGTTCAACACGAATCGCTAGCCAACCATTTGTCAAGTTTCAAAGAAACTGTTTAATGGCTTTTCTACGACGTCAAAAAACGCTTTCGTTGAAATAAAAATTTGTTTTTTAAAAAACGATAAATTTGTTTTTGGAGTTTTGTTTGATGTAACACTTAATATAAAAACGGGTATGATTGTGATGAAAACGATGGAAGATAAATCAACAAAGACGTAAGGTGAGAAGAGGCTGGCTATCATTAGCGAGGAGTTCCAACCGAGGGACAAACTGGAGAATGGATGAGGTTAGGCGAGGATAGAGTGGAGTCGCGACAAAATATGGTGGCGGGGGAAAATAGGAGCACCCCGAGAAGACTCCATCGGCAACATCCGCCGCGTTTCCCACGTGCGAAAGTCTGGACTTGGATAATCTGGGTATCGAAGACGGATCTTTGCGACGGGAGGCTAGAGTGGTATTCGCGCAGTCACCAGGGCCCGTAAGAAAAACTGATAAAAAATAAATAATTAATTACTTGTTTTGTTATTAGTGTATAAAATAGCATGAAACAGAGGATGCTTCATGAATCCCCTATATGTTATATATAATAAATTTAAATTATAATATATGAGTATTATTTTGATGTACTTTTTGTCCTAAATTGCATATATATAAACATATATATTTATTTATTTGTTGTATTTGTGTATTTCATTAATTTTTTTATGTACTGGTCTTAAATTCTTAGTTATTTTGGTTTCATAGTGAGATTTTATTTTCACGTTTTTGTTTTATGTAAATGCTAATATTAAAAGTTTAATTGTTGTAACACGTGTAATGTTACAGAATTTGTAAATAATACCTCTGCCGACCAACAGAACAACAGAACTGTGGCTTAGGACAAGCTATTTAATATTTAATTCTATTTATTGGTTTCGGTTTTCTCTTTTTCCTTTTGATATCGAGATGCGATTGCTGTCAATAAGAGAGGATTGGATATTAGAATTTGAGTACTAGCGTATGTTTTGCACTTTCAGTGCCCAAGCGCCAACAACCTTTAATCGGCTTCTGCGTTGCGAATTAAAAAATTCGTACATCAGCTAGTAATAATAGCATTCCGTTTCAAATTCGCAGAATATTTCCTCTTCGCTGCTCATTTCTGCAACTTTACAGCGCTTGAAATTTAATCCTTGTGTTTTGCGTTTTTAGTGATGATGAAAACATTCAGTATTATTTGAAAATGAAAACCTTAAACCTGAACAACTTCAAAGGGTTTTATTTAATTTGTTCTCTGAAAACGAAATCCCCACTTATTGCATGCAATTAATAGTCTCATTTTTCTTGCACAGTCTTAATAACGTAGTTTTTACATAGACATATGCGCCACATTCCGTAGAACTTCCAAACGCCCACGTTCCCTCTCTAAATATTGCAGGGGTTTTTTTCTCTCTCTCTCTCTCTCTCTCTCTCTCTCTCTCTCTCTCTCCCTCTCCCCCTCTCTCTCTCTCTCTCCTAAAACTTATAGTGCTACAATTTGAAAACCACAGGGGAAGAACTTTATAAGTGTTATTCTTCTAATTTTACAGGAGAGCAATTTTAAAATCTAACACTTGGGGGTGTTCTTCTCCTGTATGCTGATATTAAAAACGACTACATCTTGTGACTCGTGTTCTTCCCCACGACTGAAACACAAGTAGAAGACGCTCTTTAGAAGCAAACGACATAACTACCCATAAATCTGAAGGGGGGAAAAATGGACTAATAAGGTTTTTTTTCCCAGTGGTCTTCATTATAATTTTTTACAGAAGGGGGGGGGGGGGTTCGTCAAGACGATTTTCTAACGGATGATGAGGTAATTTATTTTTACAGATGAGATTTGCCAAGAAGGTGAAAAGCATTTCGCTCGGCCAGGGGCAGGGCGAGAAGGCGGAAGTGTTGTTCAAAATCGCCGCGGAGAACGGAAACTGGGTGTATTTCCAGGTGAGTGTTGACGCTTTGTCGTGGCTTCTAGAAATGCATGCTATAATAATAATGGCGTGTGGGGAGTGCACCCAGGGCAAGGCAACACCCTCCGAGTGACGGTCTTTCCAGCTGGGACCCGTAGGTGACCGTCATCCCCGGGCATGACAGAAATGAAACCCTAGAATGGAGCGGCGCTGGAATGCAAGGGCGGGGGAAGCGGGAGTACCCCGAGAAAACCCGCCGGCAAGCGGCATCGTCCGTGCACGATTCCCACATGCGAGGATCCGGGAGTGAAACCCGCCGGGGATCGAACCCGGATCGCCGTGGTGGGAGGCGAGCGCCCTGGCCACTACGCCACCGCTGCCCCAAATGCATGCTGTACTTGCAGCAGAGCAGATCGATGGGTGGTAGTCACCTCGAACAATGCTTTACCACACGAGCCAGCCTTCAGGTAGAAGTAAGGTGGCTCCAGATCCAGCACTGCACCCGTCTCTACAACACGCATATCAATTTCACTTGTAAAAATGGTCACTTTCGTGGCTGAAAATCTATTCGCAGTTTATTCAAATGTTGCGAATCAGACCTTTGAAAAATCAACCCATGTAGGACGTATTTGGTTGTTTCCTAAATATGTTTTTTATCACAAGCGTTTTATACTTGTGTAAAAATAAATATACCATACTTTTGGTTATATTGAACTTTTACTTATATTTCATCTATAAATTATAATATTTCGTTTATAATTAATATTAATAAAAACCGGTGGCAAAATAAATGTATCGATAATGCCTAATAATGAATAGTTTTTATGCGAAATATTACTACACCGAGTGCGCACGAATGCGGTGAGTTGTCAATTTGGTGTAATTTTCGAGACTTGGCTAAACTTTGTTTGCATTAGGCGGAGGAATAGCCTGAAAGTGGAAATTTATTAGGGCTTCAGAAATATTGGATGTAACCGTGAATAGACTATATTTGAAATATTTGCAGATATAATTACTGTTTTTTTATACATACAGAGTAATTATGATTATAATGTTCTTATTTCAGGGAAAAAAAAAATTAGGGATTCAAATTGTGCTTTCCGGAAGATCCAGAATAGAAATACGCATAAACTTAAATCATGAATAGACTCTTTTACTGTCTGGTTTTTCAAACATAAAAATAAGTAAATTCCAGCAAAATGTTTTTCAGTGTTACAAAATGTCTGCTTTCTTCTGTCATCTGCAATCGTACTTTTCTGAAAAAATTTTGGTAGTGTGTATACTACTTTTGAATGAACTCTGAGCGTTGTACAGTCGAGTCCAGTACTTCACTGGAAGACACTCTATTTCTACCTTAAATGGCCCTTCCCAGGATACGTTGCTCAAGTGTACCCACCACCTATAGGCTGTAAACTGAGCACTTTTGAAATCAATCTTTGAAAAATGTCACTGCCCCTACCTGCATATATTTTAACAGGCACACTGAGTGGCATGAGCCCAGTAAAATTGGTAATGAAGGAGGGAAAGTAGTTCCATGTCTTTGCGTTGAATTAAAAGTGCTAGGTAAACATTTCTGAATACTAAAATAATTTCTTTTGATTCGTGTTTTTTATGCATACGAGTGTAATAATTATCAAATTTGTAAAATGTTTATTTTGCTAATAAATTTACCGTTTCACTTGACCGGCGCATGAATAAAGTGACCAGGCCCATGGCAATGTTAAATCTACATACGGCGGAAAAATACACAATGTGCATACAAATAGATCTTAAGCAGGGCTTTCGTAAGTGCTCCTTTATCACGAACAACCTATAACGTGATCACTGTGGTTTGCTTGAGGCCGTGTCACTCAACACAGAGGTGCCCGAATCTAGAGTGAAGGCTGCAGAAACACTAGCACCATTTAGTAGCGCAGTCGAAGAAGAGAACTTGTGTGCAGGAATAAAAATTCTATATTTAAAGTTTATCGACTAGAATTCAGAGTTGTTTATTTGCAATTAAAAACATTCTTGGAACATTGGGGGTTGACAGCAAGTCCGAGGATCGAGAATGGTAAAGAAGATTGTCCTAGAAATATCTCAGACCCGTATGAGGAGAGACATGTGGCAAGAAGGTGATTGGCCATCTGTATCAGGGCTTGTGCTAATTCGTTTCTTGTTTCGTTTTTCGTAATTTTTATTTAGCATTTTGTAAGTTTTAGTCGGAACGCCACGACATTCAAATTTCTAGCACACCATACTGCTATTATTTTGATGTTTTCATTATTCCAAAATTAAAAGTGCACAAAGTCTTGAAATAAACCGTAATTATTCGCGCAAGTTTTTCGAGGGCCGTTTAAACTTTAAAATTAACAAAATGAAACCAATATGATATTAAAATGTTACTTAACAAAAACATTTTCATGCGAAAATACCTATTTCAAGAATATTTCAGCAACTTGCTTTGTGAGATAATAAATATTGTAAATACAATACACTTTGTTTATTCCAATAACCTCTTCAATATGTGTATTTCAACGTTTCAAACAGGCAAAACTAATATGGTGGTGGTTTGGTAATTTGTATTTGTGCTGACAAAAAGGAAAACGCAAATTACAAAAACACGCCATAGATTTTGTAGACAAAACAGGTCACGTGACCATTTTGTTAGCAAAAGGTGCCAATTGGAACACGGCCTCAGTGTGGTTATGTAGGCGTATAAAATGCTGTCAAAGACTACAGCGTTCCTTTATCAACATAGTCCTCTCTTCCGCCGTCAAGGTCTCCGTTTGGCTGGCGTTTGAAGTAGGTTGCAGTTTTCGTAGAAAACACGTGATTAAAAAGCCGTTGAATATTTGGTGTCGGTGTTTTAATACTAAAAACGTTTAAGAAAAGTTTTAGTGCCCAACAACAAGTTCAAAGTTCTCATTTCAACTGCCAGGATTAATTTTTTGAGCGTGATCATTGATAAACCAGGTGTTTTTATAAAAAAATCTGCTGCTAAATTTTTTGTAGGTACATTAACTTCGGCGTTGTCTCTAGACACATATCATAATTTTTATTTTTATTTTATTAGCACGCAATAAGAATATGGGGCCACCGCTTAAAGTCACGTTCAGGCAGGTCGCCGACGGAAATATTGCACGCCAGTCGAGCGCCCTGCACGTAAAGGTGGTAAGGCAAGCTGTGGGTGAGCAAAAGTCAGCCTTAAAGCCCCCGTCTACCTGGAACTTTTTCCCACGTTTAGGCCGAGAAGCGCGGGAGCGATAAGGGCGACACTGCCACGCGCATCAAGTACGCCATCGCCGCTAAGCGCAAGGCTCTGAACTGGCGTGCAGTGTTCTCGTCGTGCTGCGTGTACCTATGGGACTTTCAGCGGTGACCATATTATTTTATTAGTGGGAAGTCTTTAGGAAGGTTCAGTGCAGGCCCCTATAGTAGTTTTGTATGTATCTGATGCGTGCATTTTGAGCTACAGCGCCTTGGAAAGGCCGTTTTTAGCGGTTTTGGAGTACTCTGAATTGATGTTTCTAACGTACGTGATATTTTGAAAGTACTTAACAGCTCTCGTCTGGAGTGTGTGTTCTTTTCGTAGATCAGCACGTTGGACGCACGCTTAATAGTTTCGTTGAAAAACGTGTATTTGGAACACACTGCGACGCAGTTCAAGCACCAGGTAGACGGGCGCCATAAAGCTCACGAGTTTCGAAGCCTATAAGGCGCGAAATAGCTGCAGGCAGGTGGGAACCTTAATGCTCCCGCGTACCTGGCGGTTGAACTCAGTTGCAGAGTCCTCGATGTACACATTTTTCTACGAAACTATCGAAAGTTCGTCCAATGTACCGACCTACGGAAAGAACACACACTGCATACGAGGGCTGTTGACTGTTTTCAAGACGTCGCGCACAATACAAACGCCATTTTATAGCACTCCAAGACATAGGGGCTAAAAACCGGCTTTTTAAAAGCGTTGTGTCTCGAGATATACGCGTCAGATACCTACAAGGGCCTTGCACTGAATCTTGCCGCAGTCTTTCCACCAGTAAAATGATAGGGTGACCGCTGAAAGTCCCGTGGGTACACGCAGCTCGAGACGCCAGTTCAGAGCCTTGAGCGTAGAGGCGAGGGTGCGCTTGATGCTCGTGGCAGTCACCCTTGCCATCCTACTGCTTGTCGACCTTAAGGCGCCCGTCTACCTGGCGCTTGAACTGCGTTGCAGAGTGTTCCAAATACACGTTTTTCAACGAAACTATTAAGCGTGCGTCCAACGTGCTGATCTACGAAAAGAACACACACTTCAGACGAGAGCTGTTAAGTACTTTCAAAATATCACGTACGTTAGAAACATCAATTCAGAGTACTCCAAAACCGCTAAAAACGGCCTTTCCAAGGCGCTGTAGCTCAAAATGCACGCATCAGATACATACAAAACTACTATAGGGGCCTGCACTGAACCTTCCTAAAGACTTCCCACTAATAAAATAATATGGTCACCGCTGAAAGTCCCATAGGTACACGCAGCACGACGAGAACACTGCACGCCAGTTCAGAGCCTTGCGCTTAGCGGCGATGGCGTACTTGATGCGCGTGGCAGTGTCGCCCTTATCGCTCCCGCGCTTCTCGGCCTAAACGTGGGAAAAAGTTCCAGGTAGACGGGGGCCTTAAACGCCGGAACTAGCTCCAGGTAGGCTGGCCAGTGATGAAGGGGCCTCGCGTGCCACGTCTCCCCACGGTTTGCGTGACGGGCACGAACCAGGGGAAGATTATGACTGTTTTGGGAAGGCAGTATGTGTCGAACTTACATTCTCCTGCTGATCTCTTCATTATTAATAATGCTATTCCTTGTTACAGGCTATTCACGGTAAAGTGAGCACTTTTGAAAGCCCTCTCATTTGGAACAATAGTCGACAAATATATTTTATTTTAGCTTTAGACGTTAACTTCCGAGTGCTGTGGAATATACACACTGTGTTTGTTACTTATATGGCAATGTTTATTTAAAAAGATGGTTAGAGTATTATATATGGCTGAAATTAAAAAGTAACTAGGGCCTCAAAAGTGCTCACTTTACCGTGAAAAGCCTATGCATTATCTTTTCCTCGCAGAAAATCTCACCTCTCTTGTTTGCATCGATTTTAAATTTTCACTGCCATTTCATTTTCGTGGTAAGGTTTATTCTACTCGAGCAGTGAAGAAGATGAGGTTCCTTATAGGAGAGTTTTACATACGGAGAATTACCGCCTCAAGTTCCAAAGAGTGCTTGTCATCAAAATATGCATTCTTTTATATTTGTACGAAATACAATTATACTTGTTAACACTTGTAAGTACTCTTTCGTCGTATGAAAAAAATTGGGTTTCACAGTTTATGCTTTATGGCTAGAGACCTGAAGAATTCGCGTGTTCAATGACATGTAGGCTAGACTGCACAATCGTATGCACAAATATGCCGATATCGGTTGCCCATTGGTTGTCTGCTGTCACAGTGGAAGGCCACGATTGAGCCAGCGTTATCCTAGAGGTGTTAAACACCGTATGGATCAACTGCTGGAATTATATAAACGCACACGTTTTGAAGCCTAGCTTGTCACGAGATGAATCCGCGAATTTTTCATGTTCCTAATTATGGCACGTCAAAATCACAGTCTTAGTGTACGGTATGTTTGCAGCACTTTCACACTTTAAGAATCATACATTTGACAAATCGCCCCATGTAGGTATGATGTATTTGGCTAATTCTTCCATTTGTTGTGTATCGCAAGAGTTTTGTACTTTTTTTTTTTTTTTTTTTAACATAATAGTGTCTTATTTTTGGATAAAAATGGACTCTTTCCTACAGTTAAACTACAAATTATAATATTGAATTTATAATTAAGAGTAATAAAAACAAAACATAAGTGCGTTGATAATGCTTGCTGAAAAATAGTTCTCGCGCCAAACATTATTAAACTGAGTGAGCACAAATGCGTTGCGTTGTCTCTACGGCGTCTTTTTCTGGACTTGGTTAAGCATGAGGTGGATGAACATGCTGGAAGTAAACCTTAAGCGGGGCTTCAGAAAAGTTTGATGTAACCGTGAATGGACCATGTATAGCAAACATTACGTTTAAACATGTAACAATTATTTTTTTAATGCCGGTGTTGTGAGAGCGTGGAACCTCGACTTCGGGTATCTTCGGTAAGTGATGTTGTTGTTGTGCAGAACTGCCATCTGTCGCCCAGTTGGATGCCGGATCTGGAGCTGCTGGTGCAGAACCTCGTGCCGGAGGACACGCACAGGGACTTCCGCCTCTGGCTGACGTCCATGCCCTCTCCGCACTTCCCCGTCTCCATCCTGCAGAACAGCTCCAAGATGACGGTCGAGCCACCCAGGGGCATACAGGTGGCCTTCGCTTCCACCCTCGCCCCGCACGCTAGCTTTCAACAGCTGCAATGTGGACTCGTAACAGTCCGTCGCATCCGTCAGTCACCTGTCCGTCAGTCAGTCAGTCAGTCACAACAATCCGTCGTCCGTCAACCCTCCTGTACGGAAAAATTCCAGTGTGACTACTTAACATCGTAATCTTTCTTTAGTTGGCGATATATTTTGGTTGGAAATACATTTTCAAGAGAGAAATATTTGGGGGAATAGTTTTTTCACGTGAAAAGAATTTCTACTGATTTTTTTGTTTACATTTAAAATTCCTGAATTTACCACCAAGTATAAATAAACACAGATCCACCAACTTGCATTTTATTTCAAAGTGCGTATTCACGTCTAAGGAATGTCGTCGGATGGAGTTCGCTCTCCCTTCCGTCCGTCGAAAGTTACAGTTTGGTAAATATTTGAAAGAAAAAAAAGTTGCCCTGCGATTGGTTGAAGATCACGTGACCGTCGTACGGACGAGACTGACGGGTGCAGCGGATGGTTGTGAGACCAGCTTAACTCCATCCGGCACGTATAGAAAGCAATTTAAGGGGAAGTATCCCCGCCATTTTTTAATTACGTATATCCCTCCATAACTTAATTTCTAGAGTCAACATTTAAGAACAAAGCTTCTCAAGGCACGTGGAACATCTTATGAGTCATTTCGAAACCCTACTTCTTTTTCTTACATGATTCGTCACACATTTGTAACCGCAATCAAAGATTACCTCATTATTTAATAATTTCAGTCGCACATTGCAAAATACGAATATAACTGAAACCATACAAACTACAAAACGTTTTGCTATGTAGTCCTCTGTCATGTAAAGATTTGAATTACAATATTGTGTAATAAATTTTTATTAAAAAGTTTTGTAAAAAAAATCCAATATGGAAGGCAAACTAACCCCTTAAGTAGTTGCAATGAACAATTTTTTTGTTGTGAACTGTACTTTTATCAGTACAACGCTCTGCTGTATGTCAGGACCAATAAAGATGTGTCTGTGTTTGACACTATTGAAAGCAGTTGTATATGCGATTATAGAATATAGCTATACAATGAATGTTATCTCACACTACGTCAGGGTTTTGCCTTATCGGATGCAATTTGCTCCTGTGTGCATTGCACGTCATAAAATCCACTGTCTGTGCAACTTCCAAAATATGTACAACCATGCCTGGAAGAGTTGTAGGGAATCCCTAGTAAAACATTTTTAACGTCTCAAGGTCATGTCTACTCATTAGGAAGCACTGCAGTGGGCCTTCCCAAGATTGCGATTTGCATTCCGGGAGAGCTGAATTTCTCTCAAATTAGATCTTAACAGTTTAATATTACTACACACTCTTTGCTCTTTGCTCCTTTCACTATAGAAAACCGCGTAGGGAAACCCTAAATATAAAATGTTATCCTTTTCCATTAATTTTCCTCTTTGAGTATATTTAAATAGGTTTAAATTAAAAAGCAGCGGCTGTAGATAATTTTCTTTTATCTTTGCCAGGTAAAAAGTCGCATTCCCATAATATGTATTTACCGAGATACGCGTATACCTGCAAACACTGATTTTACAGACAATGTCTTACTATGGAGCCCCTTAAACCCGTGTGCCCCGATATAAAATTCCACACAAGCTCAAGCGGAAGGTCATACGTGAACTGTTATCGAAGCCCGCATGCAAGCTGCGATTCTTGGTGCCTCGCAGGTAAAGTCGAGTGTATTTATTTCTATTACACTTCTGTAACTGTGGTAGAGGAACGGACTTCAGTCACGTCTTCTGCAGTAAACATTTACACGGTTTTTATTTGTTATTTAGTCTTATGTAGTTGTTTCTTAGTCTTATGTAGTTGTTTCAACGCTGTTTATCAAAATAAAATAAAATCGCAACCATCATCAATACCACCTTCTTTCTGATTGGCTAATATTTCAACCTTCTAAGAAACCTTCCATCTAAAATTGCACACGGCCGATCACGAAAGCGCCGTGAAAACAGCCAGCAGTCGGCTCAAATTCCCGTAGAACATCCTGTACCAGCGGCCATGCAAGCTTGCTTTGAATCTTCCAAGGAAACTTCCACCGTGACGCGTGGGCTTTATGCGCCATGCTCCCGTGACAACAAACCAACGTAGGTCCCACACGCGCCAGTGCCACGATTTTGAAGTTGAACCTCTGTTAGTTCGTGTGTATATTGTAGCATCCATTATAACGTCTGTTCCTTGGGTAGCACAAATGTCGTTCCTCAGACCGGCCGGAAACCATAGGTCTGTCCCTAGGATACAAACGCCATTCCTAAGGTTGCACAGACAGCGCCACTTAAAACATTAAACGATTTTGTGTTCACGAAACGTTGTGTGGATCTTTTGGTGTTTCCCGTTCGAAAAATTATTGACCATTCAAACGTCATGATTGACGATTATCCGCTGAATCATGGGATGTACCCTACACAGGCAAATTTCTGCTAATGAGTCTGAAATCAAATGTGTATCTTGAAACTAGTAAAATCAGAGATCGTTTCGATCTATGACAGTGACGCACCAGGGCACTTTTCTCTAACGTGAAGAGTTTTGCCCACTGTTCGTAAAGCAGACTCGTCTCTTTTACAAGAACAACTGATGCATGCCGGACACGAGTGTTCCAAAAATAGTGAAATAGCAATTTATGTATGTGCAGTAGCAGATCTAGAGAATCATTAAGGAGGGTGCTACTCGAGGAGTCTTCACTGTGCGTTGTATTCAAACCAGATGTTTAACAGTAAGCGTGAAGTTTTAATGCGACATATAAATATCAGTAGCTAATAAATAGGTTATCTAAATACTTTTCGAAATTACCTGATATTGCACTGTGTGTCTAAACTAATGTTTATTCTGCTCATGTTGGGAAGCTCAATGTTTTTAGTTTGGCAACTAAAATTTTTCGCCACTAAGTAAGCGCTAGTGTCACATTGTGTACCGGGTTTTTTATATTTTCTACGTTAAAAAATTAACAAAATAATTGCAATAATCATAACTCCAATATAAAATATTTAAGTAACTAAGTGAAATATTACGCTCTTTTATTATTCACGTAGATTAAAATTTAATTTAAGGTGACCTCTACGGAACACTAGCGCTTCCTAGCGGCGGAAATTTTCCATATGCCAAACTCTCCCATAAGGAAACTCGTTTTGTTCCTAACCTGAGTAGAATTAACCTTACCTATACTGGTATTTTATTATTAATGACGATATTGATTTCAAGAATAATATCACTTTATCCAGTGTAAAATCAATCTCAAAGGGAAGGTCTCAAGCGTCCCCCCTCCCTCTGTTTGATTCACGCCTGGTGGCTATGCAGAAACTAGGCAATAGTGTGCATTTAGACATTTGTTCAGCTCGAGTGTAAAACAAAGTGTTTGCTGTTGCGTAATGGTGCGGGCGTGTGCCGCAGGCCAACATGCTTCGCGCGTACACGAACCACGTGCCGGACTTCAAGAGCTTCATGGAGTCGGACGACCCCAAGGTGCCCGCCTTCCGGCTGCTGCAGTTCGCGCTCTGCCTCTTCCACAGCGTGTGCTTGGAGCGGCGCAAGTTCGGCCCGCTCGGCTTCAACATCGCCTACGAGTTCACCGACGGCGACCTGCGCATCTGCCTCTCCCAGCTCAAGATGTTCCTGCTCGAGTACGACGACGTGCCCTTCAAGGTAGCGCACCTCCATCACTAGCTAAGGTAGGTAGGTAGGTAGGTAAGTGACTTGCAGATGTCTGGGCACGCGAGTTCCTTCGTGCTCGCAAGTATGTAGCCCGTCACGGACTGGTCTGTAGTCCGTCACGGACCGGTCTGTAGCCCGTCACGGACCGGTCTGTAGCTGAGCGACAACAGAACGGCCCAGCAGCACATGCACCATCCCACAAACATCCGGTCTTCTGTTTGGAAGTCAAAACAGAAGGCTGTGTTGTAAGGTGGAAACTAGTGAACTTCCCATAGTGTTGTAAAGAATGAGTTTGGTTTTCCGTCACATTAGTTAGTATGAATGTCGAGCACGTGTTAATTTGAAAGTTTCTGCTTATCACTTCAGTGAGTTAAGATTTCATTGCAGTGTTCCAAAAACACTAAGAATTCCGAAATAATAATATTTTATTGGTGGTTAATTTAATTATGATTCTAGCAATATAAGTTATACTAAGTTTGTAATTATCGTGTCATTTTGAAGGTGCAGTTGCGCTTGCCTGAAATGCGTTCTCTGAAATCATTTAAAATAAATGGTTTTGTCGCAAACTTGAAGAAAATATACTTAAAAATAATAATTTTTATGTAACCGCCTTTTTTTTTTACTAGTTTCAGACAATGTATTCAGACAAAAGAAACTATGCATTCGGTATGATACAAAGGTAATTTTGTATTGATTTTACTGCCAGAAACATGACAGAAAGTCATGATGTGAAAATGGTTTATCTCAGCTATGCAGTGCCCTAGAAATGCTGGATTGGCATCTTATTTGAACAACTGATTAAATAATAATCATACTATAATATTTTCCAAAATTCGTTGTGGAAAAATGANTTAATTTAGGTCTATAGCCACTGGGGGTTCCTGCTATAGGGCTGCAGGACAGCAGCATCTTCCCTGAATTATTTTTGAATTAGAGTAAATATTTTTTTTTATGTCGCAGCTGCTCTCAATTTAAAAGAAATATTATTGTGATCGCTTCGACATTCCTACTCGTCAAACGACCATAGAACGATCCCCTCGACTGAGCAACGCGTGTTATGTAGC
Organism: Clitarchus hookeri; assembly: GCA_002778355.1. Lineage (NCBI taxonomy): Eukaryota > Metazoa > Arthropoda > Insecta > Phasmatodea > Phasmatidae > Clitarchus > Clitarchus hookeri. The sequence continues at coordinate 293,145 of NQII01000301.1, forward strand.
TTGTACGGCGCTAAGCTGGGCTGCGGCGACAGCAGCCCGTCTGGCCTTGCTGGCGCATGCGCACACAAGTGGCAGGGACGTGGATGGTGTCTAGCAGGGGAAGGGAGGTGCCTCGCCCCTCGCTCGCACGTGGGCTGCAAGGCTGTCAGCCCCGACAGGCTGTCGTGGGATGGGTAACTGGCGAGCGCGTTTATATTGTTTTGCTGTCGTCATGCTGGTGATTACTTCAGGTGTGAAGTGAAGCATTTTGAGGTTGATAGCTATGCTATTTTCACTATGCATTAATTGAATTTAACATAACATAATAAATGTGGCAGGTTTGCAAGCTATTTCTTTTTCTCAATTATCACTAGAGGAGAAAAATAAAATTAAAAACAAAAGGCCACCTATTCCTGACGTAATAATTAATCAGTCTTCATCAACTATGCAGAAGACATATAAAATAAAATCTAATAATGTGTATGATAAGCACAAATGATTGTGAGAATGTGAATCTAACAATGCTCTGTTTTCTCTACTTATTTGTTGTATGGTGGTGACGAAACTTGTGTTGAGACTTATGTAACAGGCTTAAAGCATTTAACCGAAAAAATTGTAAACATGAAGACTAAACAAAATATTAATGAATGTTATTGATTTTGATGTTTTGGGACAAGGTAATGTTAAGGTCTGGCTCTGTGGGGGCTGACCCCCTCGACCCTCCCCTTCCTCCACAGGCGGTCTGCCCCGTCGCGTCGCGCAGAAGCCGGGGGAATGATTGACAACAGTGATCTGGCTGGCATCACAGCCCCTCCTCCCCCCTGCTGGAGAAGCCGACGAGTTTAGAGGATGCGCGAGAATATTCTGGGAACTAGGACCCTCGGCGCAACGCGGAATTTAGAGAAATTTATGGGCGACGGCCTACGACCTTATAAATATTGCAGCGGTCCAAGGGTCGGCAGTCTTTCTGTGGAAGCCAATTGGCTGAGTGCGGTAATTTGAGCAACGAAGGAGACGGACGACGACGGGATACTGTGAGGTAACGGCGGACGAGGTGTTTGTGGTTTGAATGGACGAGAGAGCGTGAAACCCGACGAGTGAAAGCTACTGTGCGTAAGGGCACTCGGAGAACTCTAGAACATTGCGGACTGGTGGGACCTGGACTAAACTAAGGTGGGGCTGAATGAACATGTGATACGGACTTTATTGTAAATATTGGAACTGTCAAATATGAACATATAATTTATAAAATAACTTAATATATTTTGATACGCTGTCAATTGAGCCTGATTTTTAATTATTTAATTAAATTAATTTATTTGAGGTAATTGTAAATTGTATTGATTGAAGTCATTAATTGTAAACAGCAAGTGGTATCAATTTATTGTGAGAAGTTCAGTCGAGAGAACTTTGTTTGTAGTTATTGTAATTAAAATTAGGAAATTATAATTAACTATTTTATTTAGTTGAGACCTCAGTCTCTTAACGAACTTGGTTTAACCCTCTGACTTTTGTGAATTTGTAACAGTAATATTGCTGCACAACTGAGTGCTCACAGACTACAAATTTGTATACACAATGAGGAAGTAGGGAAAAGTCGGTAAGTACTTTAAAAAATAATTGACTGTACTAATTTTGTGGAAAATTTGAACTTCATCTGCGTGGTCATAATGAAAAAGCCGATTCACTCAACCTGGGTGTTTTCCTATGGTTATTGTAATTGCTAGCAAACTAGACGAAAGCCTAAGGACACACTTACATACATAGACTGTGTTTAAGGGGTCTTCAAAGACAATAATTAATTAGTTATTATGCTGCATGCTGGAAGTCTGCCAAGCAAAATGTGTCCTAAGACCAAACACTTGCGATTTGTATATGTGATGTCAGACGATATCACAGATATCTCAGAAAAAAACTCAACAGTTTATTGTCTTCCGCTATGAGAGAAAAGGAACTATCCATGAAGGATTATTTTTTTTTCAATCTATAATCCGTTTGCGCAGGTTTGGTCGAGTGCATTTTAGAACAACTTCGCATTGTTTTAAGGATAATTCCGACCTAATTGCACGAACATATGATGTAGCTTCTGGGATGGATGGGGAGAAAGGTGAAGGGCAGGCAATAATTAAAGAAACCTACAGGAATGCACATTTTGTGCACTGTTATGCCCATCAGTTTAACTTAATAATGCAGAAAGTTGCTTCCCAAAACCCACAGGGTCGAATTATTTTTAGCAGTCTTTCAGGAATACCTGTTTTTTTTTCTCAAGGTCTCCTTAGCGACAATTGGTGCTTGGTAATATGTCACGATGTATTCCTCGACCTTCAAATTCTAGGTAGAACTTCAATAACAAGCTTGTGAACACAATTTTCCAAAAAAAAAAATATATATATATGTTTTAATAAATTGCTTCAAAGAGTTTTTAAAATAATAAGATCACATCAGACAGTCGATGCAGCAACAGGTCTTCTCAGGATGTTGAGTGACGAAGACTTCAAATTTTGGTTATCTGTTTTTCATCGTATCATGTCTCATGTGACATACTGTATGATCAGATGTAGAATAAATATGCAAGCTCTTCGACTATTCATATAGCGTAGCAGAATTTCAAAGAAGTAATAATACAATTTAGGAACGAAATTCCTTATGTAATTCATTCATGTCTATTGTTTTTAATTTGTACTTAAGGAAACATTAAGGAACATATTTTTATACTAGGCAAGTTTGATTTCACAATTTTAATTGAATTCGGTTGATTGCGTGCAAGGACAATGTATAATGAAAAACTTGATGAAATTTTCAGATTTTCGTTAAACATGAGTTCGCATAAAATTATTTTTCATTTTCGTTTTAGTTTCATAAAATGCAACACGTTTTTCTTTGTTGTTTCGAGAAAGAAAAAATCACTTTCGCACAACCCTAGAATATTATGAACCTCATTTCCAAACTTTAAAATGTTTTTAATTGTTATGTAGTTCATTAGCTCACTCTCCCTCCCCCTTCAAATATGCAATATCACTGTGCAGCCCTACCTGTGCTGAAACCCACGACAATATCACTGAGCTGAAGCCTGTGCTGAAACCCACGAGCCGTGACTGACGATACGCCACTATACATGTCCCGGTGTTTCTTGCTTTAATTTGCATATGCGAAATAAGGCTATCTTCCGAAGTGTCGTGAGAAATGTGACGCGTGCTTTCAAAATTTGTGTGTTCCCTTCCCAAAAGAAAGTGAATGTTAATATTATACTTCAAGTGAAGTCGTTTCTAAACAAGTTTAGGGCAACTTGAAGCTTATTTCAAGTTGCCGTGATCGAAACAGTCTGCACGAGATCACACAGAGCATCACAGGAGATGAGGAGCCAGCTCGTGTTGCCCTGCCTTCCTACTCGGTGGGTGTCCGTGATCGTGTAGTCTACGAAACTGGTTTGCCAGGCGTCTAAATCCGCCGACGGCCGGTGATCGGTCGCCGTGGTTCGACAACGTCTGGCGCGGTCAGGACCGCCGCGTAGCCGTCGGCACGCATTCACAATCAGGCGAGCCTACTGAGGGTCGAACAGTGGATGGGCAGGAGGTCGAGGTAGTATCGACCACAAGCTCTGTCCCAGGGCGGGGAAAACAGGCAACGCGTGCCCTTACCGAGCGCCTTTGATCAGGCATTCGACTCCGCGTGTTCCAGGTTCTGCAGTTCACTGCCGGGGAGATCAACTACGGCGGCCGCGTGACCGACGACTGGGACAGGCGCTGCATCAAGAACCTCCTGCACGAGTTCTACGACGCCAAAGTGCTGGACGAGAACTACAGCTTCGACGAGGGTGGAATTTACCGCCAGGTAACAATCAACTAGAGTCGAGACGATTACTTTTATTTCGCTTGCTTTTCTCAGGTGCGTTATTTTATTGTTCTACATACTAGTAAGCATTGCGTCCAGACGTGTGCAAGCTCTGCGCTCTATAAACAGCTGCCCTAACGCACGTATATAAACTTCTTATTTCAGGATGCTACCGCAGGAACATTCATGCCTGGCCGTGTAATTTTTATTTTAAAAAATCATTCCCTGTTGTCGCGTGAGAACTAATCGATTTGAGTGGGGCCGCAGTCGTGTATAGGTTAGACTTCTCGCAAGTAGTGTGAATACGCCGAGGCCGGGACAATGTATTTTAAATGGGGACCCATACTTCGGTTCGGCTCGGAATTGCTGGCCTACCCGAAGGAGCTCAGTGGTTACGTAAACTAACCCTTAAAACATACGTCTGTTTCTAGCAACCATGTTGCTTTTATGGGCATAGGGTATGCCAAATCAAATATCTGTATTTATTATCCTATTTTAAAAATTGTGTTTTCATATAACAGAGCATCTACGCATAAAATGTTCACGGTCTAAATTTTTTGCTAACCATAATTATCAGATTTTTTAGGTCAATATAAAAATAACTTAATGTAATTACGAGGTTTTTTTTAAACTAATTAAAAATCAAGCTGTTTTTAAAATTCGTATGTGCATCGACTTTTGCGAAACCATGCAGGACAATTTCTACCTCTGTCGCTTTCCCTTTCTCTCTCTTCCTCTCTGCCATTCCCTCTATTTCTTTCTTTCATATTCTCCATCCCACCAGTTTACCATCAAATCTATATATTTTATTTTAAAAATTGTAATTCATCGAGTTGCTTTTCTTAATTCATGACGATAATTTGTGGGTTTTTTTTTTATAAGTAATGATTGTCTGAGGAACTTAAAACCGAACACCTGCCGGCCTTGAGTCGCGCTATAAGCGTAGTATGGTTCCCTATAATCCCGCCTGTCAAGAAATACATGCCCAACATGAAAAACATAAAAGTACAGCACAAAATGTTTTTTTAAAAATACATAATAGTCTCTTTTTTTTTATTTATTTATAAATTCGTAGTTATTAGCAGCACCACCTGAAAAATAATGTCCATGCATTTACACCATTGGCAGCGAAATTTCACTAGCAACCATTGCCTGTAGAAATAATACCATAATTTTTTTTTAATCCTGAGGGGAGATAAAGAGTCATATGCAAATGCTTTGGGGTTGGCACTATGGTGTAAATGCACTTTGAGGAAGTGCACGAATGCTAAAGTTTACGCCTTTTTCGCCATACTTCCATGCTAGATTCCCATGTGTTTGTTTAGGAACAAGCAAGGAGAATGGTATTACTTTTCCCCATACAGGTGTATATTTTAGAGTTTGCCGTGTTTTATGATGTGAAAAATTATAAAATTTATTTTAAGTACATTGTAGCATCCAAGGGTAAAAAGACATTGCAAGTGGTGTATTTTTCAAGAAATTATTATTACAATTGAAAGTGTCTATCTATCTCTCTATCTGTCTCTATATCTCTCTCTATCTCTCTATATCTATCTCTAAATATATATATATATNGAAATTATTATTACAATTGAAAGTGTCTATCTATCTCTCTATCTGTCTCTATATCTCTCTCTATCTCTCTATATCTCTCTATCTATCTCTAAATATATATATATATCTCTATCTCTCTATATCTCTCTATCTCTATCTATATCTCTCTATATCTCTATCTATCTCTCTCGCTCTCTCTCTCTCTCTCTCTCTCTCTCTCTCTCTCTCTCTCTCTCTCTTGGGGCACAAGCAGCAGTAGGGAGCTGGCATCCAGCAGGGCATCGAAGGTCAGCTCCTCGGCTATGTGATGTCTGTCCATCATAACATGACCATGCGAACATGCATGCATTCGCACTCACCATTCACATATAATATTTGCCAGGCAACTACAGTTTCCATAATTTCTAGCTTGAGTGTGCCGGTGGAAGAGAATATTTATTGACGAGATGCCACATTGCTCGCTCGTAACATCTAATGTTCTACGTATATGTAAGGCGATTAGGATCACCCAGCTTCATAGTTCATCTGATGCGAGATCGCCTTCCCTTTCCCGACCTTCACAGCTATCGTTCTGGTAAGTTATTTTAAGCTACTCTGCTCGTTCACGATGATGGCTGTTGNCCTTTCCCGACCTTCACAGCTATCGTTCTGGTAAGTTATTTTAAGCTACTCTGCTCGTTCACGATGATGGCTGTTTATCATGTAACAAGAGGGCTGAGCAGGTATATAAGGCAGGTCGTTTTCTCTCTCTTGACCCTCTTAGCTCTCAATTCGGTAAGTTATTTTACTCATCAATGCTCGTTCGCGATTGACTGTTCGTCATGGACAATCGTTGGNTAGCTCTCAATTCGGTAAGTTATTTTACTCATCAATGCTCGTTCGCGATTGACTGTTCGTCATGGACAATCGTTGGCAGATTCAGGTAACTGTGTATTGTACTTGTGTAAATGTAAAAAAAAATATTTAAAAATACCTTATTTTTTAATTAAAATGGTTATTTTTTGAATTTACAAATTATAATATTTAATTTATAATTATAAATAATATTAATAACAACAATGAGAAAATAAGTGTGTTGGTGACGCCTAGTAAGGAATATATCTTATGCAAAATATCGTTACATTGAGTGCGCACGAATGCGGTGTATTGTCCCTTTGGTTGAGCTTTAGGGAGCGTTCAAGTATTACGTAACGCAGTTTTTGAAGATTTTTGACCCCCTCCCCCCCTTGTAACGCGCCGTCACGTT
>NQII01000301.1:305959-342942 GCA_002778355.1 Clitarchus hookeri
TATATATATATCTTTTAGTGCACATGTACGTCACTCAGCATTATTTTTAATTAACGCTTCCTGTTTATATTTTATGTTTTGGCTGGTTGCAGGGTCTGTGACTTTTAATATGTTGTTCATTTTTTGAGCCACTCGTTCATTTGTGTTATTTGTGGCTTTTGCATGAGTTCTGTATGCCAAGGACTCGTGCATTTTGTTGATATGATAATTAACATTTATTACTATTGTCTTTTCGTGGTACATGAGCACAGCACGCAAGTAGATCTTAAGCAAGGTTCTCAAAAGTGCTCAATTTACCGTGAACATCCCATGTCTCTACTACTCCCACCATATGCAGAATGTATCCGGGGTGATGTTACAAATTCTCAGGGATGGTGGAAAAAGGCACCAGGATCCATTTGAGATAGGAAAATCCCGGTTTGGAAACGCCTCCGTCAAACGTTACAACCAAAACAGCGTTAGGGTGCCATTTACAGTAGCATGCGACAACGGTCAGGGCGTTGTGGGAGAATGTACTACATTTAATGCTATAAGGTAAAGTACTGACATTACCACGAAGCCTGCAGAACCAGGATATACATCCTTGCCCGAGCACTTGTTCGAACTGGTTGTCTCGAGGGTGGCAGTCAAGCATGCTAACCCCGGTGCCATGACTCGGCCAACACGTCCTGTAGGCGTAATACAACAAAAGGTGTGGGGAACGTACGCTCCGCTAATGCACGGTAGACGGCACGCGGTGTGTCGGCGTGTTGGGTCCTGAGGTGCGAGAGTGGGTGGGCCGCAGTCTGTGTTCACGTGCGGACGAGTGCGCTTGATCGGCCTCGGTGAAATGAAATACACTGCAGCGGAACGTGTGGACGTGGCGTTTGCGTACGGACGAGCTAATGGAAACAGCAGGGAAGCAGCACGATTGTGTCGGCCATCCCAAACACTGTTTTGTTTGGAATGTTCGACGGAGGTGTTTTCGGATCGGAGTTCCCTCTATCTCAAATGGATGCTGCTGCTACCCTTCTCCACCATCCGTGGAAGTTTGTAACATCTCCCTGAATACAATTGATGCACTTTCGTTGTTATTTTATATTATGTGCTAACACACCAAAGCCGTGTTCGGAACCCGTCATTCAATCATTTAAGCTGAGTTCACGATAGGAATATAAGGGCTTGCGTAGGAACTATGACCTTTACAGAAGAACTCGGTGTTTATTGTTTGACATGTTGATTCGTGTGCGTGGTTGGGTTTTACTTATGTGTAAAATCAAAGTTTTTCATATCATAAGTAAACTTTTTGTGGCAGTAACAAATAATAACAGATCAGTCTGTGTTGGTGGAAAACTGTTATTTTTTTAATGTAAGGTAAGCATTAGTAATATTATGTTCATGTTAATAATTATTTTTGTGAGATCACCTGGTGTTGGGCAGTTTGGCAGAGTTCAGCTGTTTTTTTCAATGCAGTCATGTTTTAATTTATTTAGAACAGCAGCAGTATTATGTTACAATATCTTGTCGTTTTGTGCGGGCTGTCATTTATTTTTAGCTCCAAATGTATGCATTTTCACATCATTTGTTTACTTCTTCGTTGGCGACAATTTTGAGTGAAATAACTCAAAGCAAGAAAATAACTATTTCATATTTTATGTTAAACATTTCTGCAGTTTTAATAAACGCCGTGAATTTTTTTAGCCATCTACAGTTAATAATAGACATGCAATGCACGCTTTGCCCCATCATAAATGTGTGTTTTAAAACAAATGATGCAATCGCCTATCTATCCAGATATATAATGGAAGCTGCAGAAGGAGCAATGCCTTTAAGTTTGATTCACATTGACATTAATATAAAGTTCTTTATGTTTTCTTTGCGTTAACTCTGTGTGTCTGTGTCAAAATTGTTCATGAAATCGTACCTGTATTAATGTTGGAGTTAAGAAAAGGCTGGTCTTTGATAAGCTGTTGTTCAGTACAACCAAATTATATGTATCTGGGATTTAAAAACTATTATATACAGTGTACGTATATTTGCCATTCAACGTACGTATGAGCTATGGTTATAATATTTAAAACATGTTAGTAGATGGAAAAGGGGGATTCACGGACCAGGATGCAGAATGCAGACATGCGGACACACATAGGCCATTTTGGATGACCTCACAGCCACCATTTTGGATGACATCACGACCGCCATCTTAGATGATGTCTCAGTCACCATCTTGCCCGCATCGTCTGCTAGCATTACACAGCCACCACCATCTTGGATTCCCCCATCTGTGTTTCCCCCAGCGCCCATCAGGAGCACTGCCAGCTTCGTTTCTCCTGTTGGCCACCAGAGTGCACCACCACACATCCATGCTTCCCCCACCGCCTGCCAGAAGTGCCATCGTCTCCATGTCATCTGCTAGAGTGCAGCACCATCACCATCGTCCATTTTCCCCCTCCGTTTGCTATAGCATGCTGCCGCCGACCGCCATCTTCGCTTCCGATGTTTGCCGCTAGGCGCAACGCTTAAGGAGGAAGTCTAACGCACAGTAGGCCGGACCCTCGCCCTTACACACGTGCTATTCGGCTCAAGTAGATCTCAAAAAATGCCAGAGGAGCACAAGACCGACTCCGCCACCCTTGGGTCGTCAGCCAGACGTCTACACTGCCAGACCACCGGCCCAATAGGAAGAATAGGACACGAAAAGTGGTAGACATGCGCGTACTGCAACACGTAATAAATGGCGTCACCCAACACGAGGCCCGCACGACAGTATGTGCGTATACAGACATAAATAAATGGCCAAATAAGAAAAAAAAATGCGGGTCTAGCAAAAATATATATATGAGAGTCTAGCAAAATGTATATATAAATTACGGCACCCTGCCAGTGCCCTGACCACAGTCCCGCACGCCCGTATATATATATATATATATATATAAGCGTAAGAACATAAATAAATTACCCGGAACATAAACGAAACTACCCGTACAAAAACAATATAGAAGCCCACCGCAGGAGTCGACGTCACCAAGGAGCACGCAAGACAGTCAGGCAGACAGTCAGTCAGCATCGTCGACACCATCCGTACCGCCACCTCTACTGTTGTCCACAACATCGGCACCGTCAACATCGTTCACATCGGCACTGGCCTCGTTGTTTTCTCGTCGACGTCATCGTCGCCGGCATCGCCGTCATTGTCGACCTCGTTGTCAGCGTCATCAGTAGGTGGATCACTCAGGAGGCCGACCACACAGCACAACAGGAAGGTGTGATTACCATGTAGCATCACGCTAGCCCTCGCGAGTGGCCTAAGCACTCGCACGCCCAGCCCGATCCGCGAGGAGCATATCCTGCAGAGATGTTAATGCTAAAAGGTTAGCATGAAGCTCTATTATATATATATGGGCGTGCGGGACCGTGGCCGGGCACTGACTGGGTGCCGTCATTTTTTTTTTTTGCTAGATTCGCATATGTATTTTTTGTTTGACTCTCGTTATTTTTTTATGTGACTGTTTATATGTTTGTATACGCACATATGGTTGTGCATGCCTCATGATGGGTGACGTCGTTTTTTCCACATTGTGGTACGTGCATGTCTATTGATTTTCGTGTCCTACACTTCCCATTGCGCCGGTGGTCTGGCGGTGTAGACATATGACTGACGACCCAAGGGTGGCGGGGTCGATCCCACGTTCCTCCGGCATTTTTGTGCTCTACTTGCGCCGAATTACTCGTGTGTAAGGGTGAGGGTCCCGCCTACTGCGCAGCGGACTTCGTTCTTAAGTGCTGCGCCTAGCAGCAGACTTCGAAAGCTAAGATGGTGGTCGGTTGGGGCACACTCTGTCTGACGGTTGGGAAAACAGATGTCGGCGATGGTGCTGCACTCTTAGCAGACGACGTGGAGAAGACGGCGCCTCTGGCAGACGGCGGGGAAGCGTGGGTATGTGGTGGTGCGCTCTGGTAGCCAATGAGAGAAACAAAACGTAGATGGGAGAATCCGAGATGGTGGTGGTATTGTAATGCTAGCAGACGACGCGGGCAAGATGGCGGCCGTGACATCATCCAAGATGGTAGTTGTGACATCAAACAATATGGCGGCCATGTGTCTGTGTGTCCGCATCATGCATCCTGGTCCATGAATCCCCCTTTTCCATCTACTCATGTTCCTTTACATGCCAATAATAACCTCAGAATCGCTACACTACGCACTCTACAAAGCATCCTGAAGTAAGTGAGGCTACTTTTCTAGACTTGCATTGCAATCAAAATATTCTAACTTTAGTTGAAGTGTGTGTCTATTAATATAAAATGTAAGTTTTGTTGAGATAATTCTGTAACTTTTCATAAATATTTCTTCGCTTTTATTCATGCCAGTATCACTGTCCGTAAGATCATTGTGCCACATTTTGACTTTAAAGCATTTGACTCTGAAACACTTGCCACCCATCGGTACCACTCTGATACAGTATTGTATTGTATGGTAAATAGAAGAAAATAATTAATTGGACTTTGCATATTCATTCCCGGGCATTCTGTAACTTTCTACAGGTACCCTGTGCTGTACGAGGAGTCCCTCAACACAGTTCTGGTCCAGGAGGTCATACGCTACAACAGACTTCTTAACATGATCCACGACAGCATATCCAAGATGTTGAGTGCTCTCAAGGGGTTGGTGGTTATGTCTGAAGATCTGGAGAACATGTCCCACAGCATTTTTAACAACAGCGTGCCTCACTTGTGGGAAACCTTTGCTTATCCATCACTGAAACCTCTCGGTACGTTTATGAGAAGTTGCCTCTATCGCAACAGTTAGTGACTCAAAACACCGTAAAAGTAAGAGGTTATGGGAAGGGATTTATTTGAGGTGTCGTCTAGTTTTACAAGACATGTTGGTTTGACACAACATCGTTTGTTAAAATAAGTAATTACAGTTTGATGTACATTTTGTTTGTTATTTAGTTTTACTTTAAGTTAACAACATTATATGGTTTTTTTATTCTCACAATAACTCTTCACAGGCATTCCAACAAACCACCTCATTCCTGGTGATCTTTAACACTCAAGATGCACCCGAGCATTTACTGTAAAGAAGACCGAATTGCCATGATGTAAATTAGTATAACACGAGCGAGAAATGTATTGCAAAGGGAGAAAATCGTAGTGGTTAAAGTCTATATCTTAACCTTCAATTCTGTAATGACATATTTTATGTTTAGTAAATAACAAACTAGTATTTTACTTACTAGTTCTAGAACAGAAAATGAGAGTTCTGTCTGCAGGATCAAGCGGGCTAAAGAACACTATGGTGATACGATGTAGATTGCAGCACGCACTCATTGTCTTTTGATTTTCCAAGCAATCATAGCAAGGTTCCTCTATATTTGCTTTCTTTCGCATTTCTTACCCTGGCGATTGCTTGCGCTAAGACTTGTTTTGATGTGGTCCTCGTGAAACTTGGTGGTGGAGGAGACGCCATTTCGGAGTTAACTTATAGTCTCGTGTACAAGATTAGTGTTGTACCAATAACTGTGCCTTGCACTTGATATACATTTGTTTAAGAATAATTTTAAAAGTGTCACAGGCCAAACTTAAAATGTTGTCGAAGCAATTTTGTTTAATTTATTCATCACTCTCGCATTCTTTTGCTTTGTGCATTTCGTCTCGTATGTGTTGGTGATCATTGTTAGATAGTAACAACAGGTTTTCTAAGCAAAACAGTGGGACTGCGCTATAATTGTAATTCGTAACGAATGCTTGGCCATAAAAAAATGTCTCTAACATAAAATTTAAAAAGAACATTTTGAAAAGGGCGAATGAGGAAGGCCATATTTGCAGGTGGCATTACTACAGGACAACACACGAATTGATAAAGATAAGCGCAGCAACGTGGTATCAAGGAAACAAGCATTGTACATTGAATTTCTGAGAAGTACCAGCAGTTGCGCATCTTCACAAGGCATAGTTTTAATAAGCTTCAAAAGTAAGCTTAATGTAGTTAACGAGCCAGAAAGGTATACACGTCCTCCAGCTGTGCAATTAACTCTTTGAGTGCGGTACAGATTTACTGGAAATCAAGACAAGCTGGAATTGAGTCTCCTATATTCATGACTGCATCACCATCAGTTCTGCTGTTCTCTATATTCCCATTTAGAACCGTCCTACTGGTCCATACTCTAAACATTTTTCATTACTGGCTGGCTCTCTGCCAATAAATGCCGATTTTAAAGTGTCCCTACCAACTCTTCTTTCCTATATAAAATAATGTACAATCCATCCTGTTAATTTCAGCAATTTACACTTGTGTTGCTGGCGTAATATTACTTTGCATAGAACCATATGTAAAGTGCAGGCGAAGTAATATTTCCTCGCCCGTGTCTGTAAAGAATGCGAATGTCGAAATACCACAGCAAACTCCATACAACTCAGTTAAATTTAGATGACGTAATATAATACGTAGGCAGCACTCAAAGTTTTAATGGAACTTCAGCGAGACTTGGCTAATGGTCTTCTAAGATCAGATGGTTATACAGGTGAATTGCACAACATACTGTACGAGAAGCGTCAGCACTGCATACCAAGATCGTCGCATCATATGAGCGACCATAGCGTTCCACACAACATAATATGAAGCAGGTCGTGTAGACCACATTTCACCATTTTCTTGAGCGGTCTACGATCATGAGTATCGCTAGGCGTGCGTCCATTAATGCAATACGACTGTACAGACCGCCTCTAATAATGTCGAAATGGTAGTGTCTAAAGTGACGAATGGCAGTGTTGTGTTCAGTAACGAGATGTTGTATCGGTGCTGATAATAGTTGTTTTGATGTGCGACATCAACTAGGTGAGCGACGCCTGAAGTGTATATAAACAGCGCCACACAAGACTGATGCCTGGAATCATGGTGTGGGGAGCCGTAGTCTACAGCATCCGCTCGCTTTTTGTGCTTTTAAAGAGAAACATTAACAGCATTGGTACATCCAGAACATTCAAACCAAAACAAAGGAGAGTTGTTATTCCAACAGACAAATGCTCTCTCCAAGATATTAGTAGAATTCCCTGGTTAGCACGACCACCAGGCATCTCCCCCAACTAAGCATGGTGGTACTGGAGTGGTGCCAGGAATGTCAACATTGGACAGAGTAACAGCGACGTACTGTGTTCTCCGATAAGTTCCGCTCCAATCTTAATGCAGATGATACCGCAGTAGAGTGTGGTGCAGCATTGGGCAACGCAATCATCCTGCACTGATTCGTGAACGCCGTACGTCCCGGACACCAGGTTTTACAGTATGGGGTAGCATCAGTTACGACTCCCAATCACATCTCATTGTTTGTCTCGTGGTTGTTGAAAGCACGGAGACCGCACAGCGATATTTCAATGAGGTTCTGCGGCCCCGTTTTTTTTTTTTTTGCCATCTTTTGCGTAAGCATATCCAATACTATCATACAGCAAGATAAAACTCGTTCTCATAAAGCTCGCATCACCAAACAGTCTCCGCAAGATGTGGACACCATTTATTGGCCTGCCACATCTCCAGGTTTGTCCCCTATTGAATATGTATGATACATTGTGGGGCGAAGTTTGCACCACCATCAACCACTTGCCCCAAAACTGGCTAATCTACATGTGCAATTGCAGGAAGCATGGTGGTGAGTGCCTCAGGATGCTATCCGCCACCTGTGTTATGGAATACCTCGTCGCATGGCTGCATGTGTAGCCACGAGGGGAGGCTCTACCCCACGTTGAATGTGTGCCTTTCGGATTGTAAACAACACGCCCTCTATGCTGAAAGATTAATCGCTACCATTTGTGGTATCGTCTATCAGCCAGTGATGGTTTGATAATATTTCACGTTAGAAGAAAAGATTTAGCGATTTTCATGTCCAGCAGTATATTTCCTTTGTTTAGCGTTGAATGGGCATGTCGTTAAATATTTATGTGAGTACAACGCTATCTAGCTGCAAACTTGGCAACTTGTTTATCTAAGATTTCCCTATTTTAGTTTTTCTGTGTTGGCTTCCAAAACCTGTAGACCTCTATTTACGTATTTTCAGTTAATTTGTGTTTCACACCATCTTAACACTTACAACACTCCGCGAAACGCCGTAGCAAAATTATCGTGTGCAACAAGGTAGATGCAAAATATCTTTGTGTGTGTGTGAAGAGCTCAACATCTTATTCATTGCTACATACAGTATTGTTTTCGCCACGTCTTTAGTTCACTTTCCCACAGAGAGTTCATCAAAGTATGCCGATGAATGGCCTTCTTTGTTCAAAGTGGTCAAAGGCATTGCCATATTCAAGTCTACCTATAAAAACAGCGAACCGAGCTCATTCACGTATTTTATGGTCAGGGTGGTGTATTTAGCCCTGTCATAATTTTTGACGGGCAGATTTCCCATGTTATGTTTATTGCTTGCCAGACTTTATACACTAAAATAATACATTTTATTTTAACGTTTTAAAAGCAAAGTAAAATAAATAAATGATTGCCCGTATGGCATACGAGCACCATTTTGAAAGTGTTAACTTGCTTGCATTAAATATACATACAGTGTACCCAGCCTTGCACAAGCTTGTGTTTACAGGTGCATGGGTGAAGGACTTGCAGAAAAGAGTGGAGTTTGTGCAGAAGTGGATAGATGAGGGCGTCCCTCCGGCGTTCTGGATCTCTGGTTTCTATTTTCCCCAGGCCTTCCTGACAGGCACCATGCAGAACTTCGCCCGCAAACACGTCATATCTATAGACACCATAGAATTTGCCTTTAAGGTAAGCTGTTTGTTGCTAGAAGAATTTCAATTATTTTCGCATGTTGTTAGCAACCTACTTCACAGGGCTTCAGGAACACACAAACAATATTCATCGATCTAGCAGAAAATAAGTACCCAAATAGAACTTGGCGCACTTGCTAAATATTTGTAATTTCGAATCAAGCTATATATAACAGTTGTGTGCAGCAGCAGCCAGTAAGTTTAGATAACAAAGAAAATACTTGTTTTCATCTGTGTAGATTCTAGATGAACTCCCCACAGAGAAGCCAGAGGATGGCTGCTGTATATACGGGTTGTACCTCGAAGGTTGTCGTTGGAGCACTAGTCAACATATTCTTACCGAGTCAAGACTCAAGGAATTATACACAGGTAATATTTATGTACATACATTGTTCCTTAAGGCGCCCGTCTACCTGGAACTTTATCCCACGTTTAGGCCGAGAAGCGCGGGAGCGATAAGGGCGACACTGCCACGCGCATCAAGTACACCATCGCCGCTAAGCGCAAGGCTCTGAACTGGCGTGCAGTGTTCTCGTCGTGCTGCGTGTACCTATGGGACTTTCAGCGGTGACCATATTATTTTATTAGTGGGAAGTCTTTAGTAAGGTTCAGTGCAGGCCCCTATAGTAGGTTTGTATGTATCTGATGCGTGCATTTTGAGCTACAGCGCCTTGGAAAGGCCGTTTTTAGCGGTTTTGGAGTACTCTGAATTGATGTTTCTAACGTACGTGATATTTTGAAAGTACTTAACAGCTCTCGTCTGAAGTGTGTGTTCTTTTCGTAGATAAGTACGTTGGAGGCACGCTTAATAGTTTCGTTGAAAAACGTGTATCTCGAACACTCTGCAACGCAATTCAAGCGCCAGGTAGACGGGTGCCTTAATGCGAGCATTGTAACAAATAATGCCGTGCTCTGTTGCCTGCACTAATGTGGCTTCTATAAAAATCGTGCGATACTAGTCCGTTGCATTCCTGAGTGCACAAGACAACGTGACAAACACCGTGCGTCTATTTATCCAGTGGTCGAAAATAAAGATGGAGACTGCACATCACGTAAACAAAACTCCGCACACCTTAACCTTACTTTGCGTACTTAAGTGTTTTAACGTAAGTTATTTACGTAACGTAGCTTATCCATGCTGAAAACAACTCAAATAAATCTTCTTGACACACGCCTGCATTAATTAATGGCACCGCAGTTCTTTTAGCATTACAATCTAGCTTGTGGCACGTTTCAACCAGCAATGTGCGCCTACGTGACGTCAACGCAGGAAGTATTTGTGCTCCAGACGACATGCATGTGTGTACATCATACACGTATGATGTACACAAATGCGCCTGTACATAAGCAACGGAACACCTTTTTTTACGCATTTTGGGCCCTGCAGAAGTAACGAAATACGACCTAAACGTCTCCTTATCCCATAGAGAATGCCATCCTACTGAGTCTGATATTTTGTCACAAGACATAAATATCTTTGAGCACCCATCAGTTGAATATAATTTCGTATTTAAATAATGAACTTTAAGATAAATAACCCACAATATAGGTTTTAGGGAGCTACAGTAACTATAGGAAGACGTTTTGCTTGGACAGATAGTTACCTACTACAAGAACTTAATAATTACTCTGAATGGTGACAAAAATGCTTCTCTTATGCCTTTAGATTACTAATTAAAGAATTAAAATTATTTAATTTATTTTTACAATAATTATAGATATTGTTTGTGATAAACATATAGGCAAGTTCCTACCACTTGTGTCAATCACATTCTCACATCAGTTTCCAGACTTTTCTGCATAATATGTTTCCTTTCCCGTGTGAGTTTTGCATTGTTTCGCAGTATTGTAAAATTAATTACTTTTTTACGATAGTGATACGCTTATTAGTGTACTGGTCTCTACTAATAGCATTAAGGAGTTAACTGTTGATCGAATACTTTTGACACTGCTGGTGAAGAAAAATTTTGAGCCATATAATTATGACTTGTTACTGGGAGAGGAGGAAGTGATATATGTTCACAACTGTAGGTGACTTTTGATTTACCTATTACTGTGTGCATTCTAACTGTAGGAGGACTTGTGGAGCCACTATACCTGCGAGGTGCGCTTAACCTGGATGACATGTTGTGGTGTCTCTGTTTGCCAATGTAACATAACAAGTACTGAAAATATCACTGTCGTGGCTGGCTTAAGGGGTCCAGCTTCCCTGCAAAGCCGAGAAGTGACCTGAACCGAAATCAGTATACACACTCTCTCTCTCTCACACTCTCTCTCACACACACTCTCTCTCTCACTCTCTCTCTCTCTCACACTCTCTCCCTATCACACACTCTCTCTCACTCTCTCCCACTCTCTCTCCCTCTCACTCTCTCCCTCACTCTCTCCCTCTCACTCTCTCCCTCTCACTCTCTCACTCTCACTCTCTATCTCTCACTATCTATCTCTCTCACTCTCTATCTCTCTCACTCTCTATCTCTCTCACTCTCTCACTCGCACACTCTCACTCTCTCGCACTCTCTCTCTCTCACACTCTCTCTCACTCTCACTCTCTCTCACTCTCACTCTCTCTCACTCTCTCTCTCTACATACTGTGTTTCTTCATGCAGCTCAATCGGTTACACATCTGATACAGTGTACGTCCAAAAATTAAACGGATCCGACTCACTATACCTGTCAGTGACTTATTCTGTGAGAACAAAGATTACCAAGTCTCGCCTACCTGGCGCTTGAACTGCGTTAGAGAGTTAGAAACTCAAGTTTTTCTACGAAACTATTAAGCATGCGTCCAATGTGCCTGCTGATCTACGAAAATATCACGCAATTCAGACGAGGGCTGTTGATTGCTTTCAAGACGTCGCACACATTACGAACACCATTTTCGAGTAATCCAAAATGGCAAAAAAAAAAAANNNAAAAAAAAAAAAAAAAAAAAAAAAAAAAAAAAAAAGGCTTTTTTTGAAGTGTTGTATCTCGAAATATACGCGTCAGAGACTTACAAAAACTACTCAAGGTCCCTGCAGACTTTCCAACAATAAATGAATAGGGTCACCGCTGAAAGTCCCATCTGTACAGGCAGCATGACGAGAACACTGCACGTCAGTTCGGAGCCTTGCGCTTAGTGGCGACGGCGTACTTGAAGCGCGAGGCAGTGTCGCCCGTATCGCCTCCTGTGCCTCTCGGCCTCTTGCAGTTACGTCCCTGGGGTGCGTGAGTCTGCAGGAACGGTGCGGCACTCCCCTCGGATGGACAAATAAAATGAACTGTTTCAGAAAGTTAAATAATATTGAAGCCACGCGTGGTTGGTTCGACAAAGACTTGGAGGCCCAGAAGGGGCCATACAGCATCGCCTACCCTACTCGCGCCCGATACCAGACTGACGGCGATGGCGCAGACCTGTAAACAGGAAGCTGATTGGATTGGAAAGGGCTTATTAACGTCCCCCGATGTTATACCTTAAAACTTATCAGGATACGGCTTACAAACTAACTTATGGCCTTACTTAAACCAACATCCATGCCTTACCTGGGATTCGAACCCACAATCTCCCGCGCCCCAGACCGGCGGCACAGCAGCCGACTGCGCCACGATAGAGTCGGCGCAGGAAGAGGAAAAGGCGCACCAACATAATCGAGCAAAAAGAACTATTTTCTTTTTACTGACAACGTAACACAGGCCCTAAACTGCATAACTTATCGCTTTCACTTATTTACAAAAATAATACAGCAATTTTGCTGAATGCTTTATTTTACTTGAACCTGTCTGCTTGCTGTATTTCTCAGTTCGTTGCAGGTTTCATCCGTAATTACAAGACATAGCACTACAAAATTAATTGCAATTCTTCATTGGCCCTCTTGCTGTGGCCTGTCACATTGGCTACGTGCGAAAAACGACACCACTCTGGAGTCGTTTTGTAACTTATTTACCATAATATTACATTACCTCGTTTGGTTGGGACTACTGGGCAGGACTGCTGCAATAACATCTGCTTTTACATAAATGCCCCTTCCACCGCACACCCGCGTCACTAACACAGAAATGAGGCACAACGACAACGGCGTCTGCACTTGCCCAGCATCTGGCATAGAGACGCAGCACTGCCTGGGCGTTGCTTACCTGTGCCTGGCGTTCTGGCGGTGCGGAGGTGCTGGAAACACGCAGCTGCCCTCGGAGGTTCCGAACCACGGGCTTGGTCTAGTGCTTGCCCACGTCACAGAGTAAATAAGTACACACACACATGAGATGACGTGGAGGTTCCTTTGATGCACATAGGCATAGCTATTCTCCGATTGGTTGTGCCAGGCTTCGGGAACGGGTCTTGTGTCTTAATTGGCTGCTGCGTCATGCGAAAAGTTCCCTATTGGCTGGGCTGCCGCTGGTTGGCGAACGGCGATCGGACATGTTGCTGGCTAGTGGCGCCAATTTGCTGGCGTTTTGCTGTTGGAGTTCGCGGAATAAGTGGCTATTTCGCATCTGTATTCTTAAGTACTCTTAGCCCACTTGGCCGGATGGAAGCAGGACCGACCGCCTCCTAGCGAAGCAGGCACGTTCATAAGCAGCGGTGGTGTAGGTACTGACGCCCGCTCGCGAGGGTGTTAGTGACCACAGCACAGTGCTCGGCTGGGCTGCTGCTGTTGTGTGGTTCCATAAATGCTCGCAAGGGGTACGCGAGGCACCACTTGCGTCAATATAATGTAAAAACCTGATAGTTCAAATACTTTAAATATAAGCATACGTAATTATTTTAATTAGTGGCGACTGGCATCTGTATATTTTTATTTTATATATACCTACATTGAAAAAGTATTTCGCATGATATAGTCTATTCGCGGTTTCTTTACACTTTTTTAATTAACAGCCTAAATACGAGTTTGATGCCCAACGACCCACATGCACACAGCGCCCCGCCGCCAACCCAACGATTTAAGTATGTGTCGGGGTGCATTTGTCTTTACAAACACCATGTGAGTTATGGGAGCCTAGGCTCCCGGTCTCACGACATGCAGGCCATTCGGTGGCATATGAGGGTTCGGCGGTTTACACTTTTTGAATCAAACCTTCGAAAAATCACCCCGTGTATGACGCGTTTGAATGTTTTCTAAATATGTCACTTATTACTATCGTGTTATACTTGTGTTAACATAAAAGTACTCTATTTTTATTGAATTGAACTTTAACTTATATTCTGTCAATAAATTGGAGAAAGAAAACAGGGAGAAAAAAGGTGTATTGGTAATGCCTATTAAGAAATATTTATCATGAAAAATATTATTAATCTGAGTGCGCGAATGCGGGGGTTGTCCCTTTGGTGTAATTTCTAGACTTACTTAAGCTTTGTTTGCATGAGGCGGAGGAATATCCTGGAAGTGGATCTTTAGCAGGGCTTCAGAAAAGTTGGATGTAACCGTGATTGGACTCTTAATATTTATGTTCGCAGTGTCAACTTGATGGATGTGCAATGGATACCGTCGTGGCATTATGATACACGAAAAGCCTCAAAGAAGGAACTTAGCTAGATTTTCTTAAGTGTTCTTATAAATCTATGACAACCATGTCATATTTTGGTACATTATAATGACTTGAAATACTAAAGATGTAAAGTGTTTCCGCAATGACGATGATGTCCCACAGTTAAATATATTATATTTACATTTCTTTTGTATGTTCACTCCATTAATTATATGTACATATAGTGGCATTGCTGTGTGGAAATCAGATTCAAGTATCCTATTAATATATGTAAGTAAAACATATATAAATTGTTGCCATAGTTATTTGACGTGCGTCATATATACAGCTAACGTGCATCCAACAAGGAGTATAGAAATGCGAAATTCAGTTTTTTGTTTTACCATTTTTGAAAGAGTATTTTCTCTTAGCATATAGTCATTTCGCCCTCTTTCCGACACATTGTAGCACATGAAAATCTTCAGCTTGCCGACTGCGGGTTGCCAACCTAAAAACCCTAAGCCCATGATCCAGCATTGCTATCCTCAAGTCCACTTTGTAACTTCCTATTTTGTCAAGTAGTTTTTAATGTGTCATGATAGAAAATATTATACAACAAGAATTTATACATTCCATGAAAATATACCAAATAATATAAAAACATAGCATATTCAACATTGGCCTCTTCTTTATCTTGCAAACAAAACACTTTTCTTAATTTTTATTCATTTGTTGGTCACCTATTTTTAACAGGCATTATACATAATTTCGTAACTTTCAGTAGGACATTTAATTCCCATCCATGATGCACAAAGAATACACACAAGCTGCCTGCAAAAGTCAACATGAATGTAAAGTCGACACCAAACATATATACTGATATTTGATAGACATATATTAAACATCACGTCATAGTTTTTAGTAAGAAATTTCGTTATCATCCATGATATACATAAAATATGCATATACTGAATGTAACAATCGACCTAAATATATAATCGACACCAAAGAGATATACAGGATGATTCTAAAATCATGGGACAAACATTGAGGGGTGGTAGAGCTCACTAAAACAAACAATTATTGTATAGGAATATATGGGTGGAAGTGACGCGTGGAGGCACAAACACAAAAATAACACGTTAACGGAAACATAAAATGTTTATTAGCAGCATACTTAACGAGTGATTCCATACAGAAAATGTTAAAACAGTTGCTGGAAATGCATCCACCAACAGTCACGCATGCTTGGCGACCTCTACATATGGCGTGATTGGCTGGCAATGGTGGCGTGCGTGAAATACCCGGCGTGTTTGAATCTGTTCGCCAATCATTCCACCGACGCTGCCAAGCTTGCATTACTGTCGGTGGTAGCAATTTTGAGCAATTATTATAAACATTGCTGTAAAAAGGCATTTAGCGCCGACGTTGTAAATAAACAATGTGTTGCATTTCATGTGTTATTTTTGTGTTTGTGCCTCAACGCGTCACTTCCGCCCATATATTCCTATACAATAATTGTTGGTTTTAGTGATCTCTACCGCCCCTCAATGTTTGTCCCATGATTTTATAATAATCCTGTATAGATATTGGATGGACATACATCAATCCATAGCTTTTAGTAATACCTTTCATTCTCATCTCTGTTATACTATGCATAAACTAAACATATACTATATTTTAAAAAAAATTATACGTGGCACTTGTATGTACATAGGGGTATATTACGCACTGCATGTTGTTTGGGGCAAGACTCGGTCGCAGACAAATTGTTGCGTCTCACTGGTGAAGTTGGTGCTGTGGTTGCCAGGTATGGCTGTGATGTGGCTCATCCCTGAGCAGCACTACCAGAGGCCAAGCACGGGGATATACGAGTGCCCTGTGTACAAGACCCTCACACGAGCGGGCGTCCTGTCGACGACGGGCCACTCGACCAACTACGTCCTCACAGTCGAGATTCCCAGCGACCAGCCTCAGAAACACTGGATTAAGAGGGGCGTCGCTCTTATATGCGCCCTCGATTACTAACGCCATTTGCATTGACGCGTTTTTTAAAAAATATTTCATCAAGTAAATACGTCAATATTTGTAACCTACGGTGCGTTGTTTACCGTGCCCTAACCTATTTATGCTGAACTAAAATAAAAACTTTGAATGACTGTGTTGATATTTATTTTCATACAATATACCGTATCACATAATGGCATGTGTGTATCATAATTTCAGGACGCCACGTGTATATCAAGTGGTGATGAGTATATTTGTTAGTTATGAAAGGGAGAAAAGGAAGTATGAATTGTGTGTTGTTCTCTCACAACCACTGTATACTTATTGTTACAACTTCTCAAAGTCAGTAGGCTTAGCCAGGTTGTTTTAGGGATGGAGGTCTTAATCAAACAAAATAGTTAATAATAATTTCCTAATTTATTTACAAACACTATAAAGAAAATGCTCTCGATTTAATATCTCAAAATAAATGGTTATCACTTGCTGTTTGCAACTAATATTTACTTAATAATCCATCAACTCACGGAAATTAATGCAATGTAATAACTATAATCAGTACCATTAAAAAATATATCAAGACCTTTTGAATTATGTTACAAAATATGCGTCCATATTTGACAGTTTCAATATTTGTAATAGAGTCCGTATCACATGTTCATACAGTCGCACCTTAATTCCGTCCAGATTCCACCATTCCGGAATGTTCTAGGCCACTCCAAGCGCCCTCGTGCACAGTAGCACTCTACTCGTCGGGTACCACACCCCCTCGTCCATCCACACCACACACACACACACACACACACACACATTCGTCCGCAGTCGTCTCGAACCCTCCACCGTTGTCCATCTTCTCTGCTATCTCATGCTGCACCAGACTCACCCAGATAACTAACTTCAGCCAGATGGCTACCACAGAAACTGCCTGTCCTCCGGCTGCGACGGTATTTATAGATTGTGCCGGCCCTATTCCAGAACCTTCTTCGAATGCTGTGTTGCCCAGAAGAAAATGATTACCAAAAAGCTTCTTGCTCATCCTCTCATATCGTCGACTCCTCGGGCAAGGGGGGGAGGAGCTGTGGTGCCAGCCAGGTTGGCTGTCAGTCATTGCCTCGGTTCCCGGGCGACTTGCGGTGAGCGGGTCTGCCTGGGGGAGGGGAAGGTAGAGGTAGGTCACTCCCCACAGCTCCAGGACTGCGCATAACCAGGTTACACATAGCCCAAACATAACAATATTAAAAATTTTCATAATAATGAAATGGAGTAGTGTACGGTACCTATGTATATTTTTTAATATAAATCCTATTTTCATAAGTATTTGTGTTTTTTGCACAGGCAAAGGCAATGGAGACAATAAGGCTTCCATTATTATTTCACGTCTCAGTACTACTTTATCATGACTGCTCAATGCTAAAATACTTCACATTACCGAAGAGGTGACTACAAAACAGCAAGCACATGCTGAAGGCCCGATTTAAAGATGTTTACATCTATCAAATGATAAGCCGACTGTTCGTCAATTACATTCTTTAGAAGGGTCTCAATAATTTAAGGTACTTGAAAGCTTAAATGTTGTTTGAGATGTATCAATATATTCTTAACATTAGTATTTAATCGTGAATTTAATTTTGCAAATGGAGTAGTGCATTTCAAAAAAAAAAATTTTGTTTTCAAAAACCAAATGAAGTACGATTGCAATTATTTTCATTGATTTATTTTATTGGTTTATAACGTAGACAGCTTTACTTCAAGCGTTTCTGACATTCTCTGTTCAATTTGTCAGGATGTCTATTTACTTACACTCGGCAGTTAAGGTATGTAGGGTGAACAATCGTCTCCCCTTAATAATTCACTATACTGTTTTCCTCACAAGCTCGGACGGAAGCTTGCACAAGACCTGCTGTCGGAGCCTGCATGCAAACAGGTATAGAGGTTTATATGGAAGAACATGCCACACAATACTTGCTGTCACACTAGTGACTAATTTGTTTTGATTTTACTTCAGCAACTGTGATTCAGGAACTGATTTTACTCACGACTTCCGCAGTACCAGGTTATGCAAAAAGCCTAATTGTTCTGTTGTGATAGCGGAATTTTTTTTTATGTTAAATAAAAACTATGTCTGCCACAATTCTCAGAAAAATTGTGTTACAGCATCAATCAATATTTCCGTGGTTTTTATTTACTATTTATTTTTTAATGGTCCTATCGCTGTTTCTCAGAACATAATAAATAATACCACACTCTCAGTGGAGGCTTTCAACTATGTAGGAAATCTCCACCTAAAATTGCCCATAACCAATTACAACATCCATGGAAACGGCCAGAAGTTGGCCGAACCTTTCATAAAACCATTCACACAAGCGGCCATGCAAGCTTGCATGGAATCTTCCAAGGAAACTACCATAGTGGCATGTGGGTTTAAAATTATGGTAAATTTCGTATTCACTGTGCACTTTTGTTAACGAAACCTATTTACCTCGAAGCTAAAGTCAGCATGTTTGGCAACAAGGTATTCCGACCTTCTCGGTGGGTCTAATGTCTATGCTACTAATCAAAAATTTTAATCAGACGTTTTAGTATCAAGGAAGCAGTGTATTACTGTTTACAAAAATTAAAAGAATATTTCGTAGCCGTCCATTCTCTTTAAATTTTTCTGTACTTGCACAAATTGAGAAAATTTTAATGTCTTAACTGGAATGCTGTCAGTTCATAAATAAAACCATAGTTATTATTCATGAAAATATTATTTTTTGTTTGAAGTACGTAGTTGCAGTTAGGAACAGTTCATAAACTAGTATCTGATCAGCGTCTCATCGTAGTCATATCCCCTGGCGGTAGGGGACAGAACTTAGACCCCGACTGTCAGATTCCACACACATACATACACAGCTGTCGGGTGTGAAACATTGTTCGGAAAAAGTATTGTGAGGTTCGGTGCAGAAAGCAACGTGACATCACAGCAGCCACCACCAGAGCTATAGGCTGTGCGGAGTATGTTTTGTTGCGGTTGTTGAGCCCATATTTGTAAAATGATTTAGTTCGTTCTGGTACAATGGCGCCAGAGCTGGAGCTGCTCGGCCGCGATGTAGTGACGTTACCCGGTAGCCATCTTTGATGTGGGTGACCGTGGCTTCTCCACCTTGCCCTTGGAACGGCTTTAAATCTCATGACACAATAAATAAATAAAATAGACTAAAAACGTTTTTAAGTTTCTAAAATATTCCTTAAATTAAAAAAAAAATCTTAAGTATTAACTATTTTGGACATTTTATTAAAATTTCGGAAAATATTTGGGGAAAAATTTTTAAGACATACATGCAGAAAGTCCAGGGTTCGGAACAAAGATTGCGGAGCACATATCCTCCTGGCATGACGACAAGCANTCCCACCTTTCAATTTTTTTTGGCTGTTTGGACGAAGAAAACCTCCACCCCCTCTACTCCCACCCAGGTGAAACTTCGAAGGAGCACACCAGCGCGCCATTTGCCGCCCAACACTCGTGCAGACAACAGCAGCAAGGTGGTCGATTCAGCGGGTCCCATCGCACCGGAGGTAAGCCAGCCATTCTCCACGACCCTCGTGTAGAAACAGCAATCCAAGGCGAGTTCTTGATGCGCGCGGGTCGTCACAGCCCTCCTCCCCTGAACACGACCGCGTCGGTGTTGCTCACACGTTCAGGAAATCCCGAGGCGTCGGCAGGCCACACCGTTACCCCGGGCTTCCTTTCGCGTGGAATACGGGTCTCGATGATAGCAGCAGGTGGCAGTGAAACAGACCTACGCCAGGGACTTAAAAGCGACGACTGGTAGAGCGTAACTTTATACAATTTCAACTCTTACAAGGTAGGGGCTGATTTTAAAACTCAAATATGCACACAAAAAAATACCCACAAAATACTAAATTTTAAAATCTTTAAGAGTATACCTTGTCTGGGTATTTTGACATTTCGTTCTACTTTTCCGTACATTCCCATGTACATAATTTAATTTACTCAATCAACACTGAGTATACACCATTAAATATCATTAATACTCTTTAAAATAAATATCATTAACACCTTCTAAATACTGGGAATACACCATTTCCTGAAAACATTAAATGTTTTAATATATTTTTGATGATGCAATTGTTTAAATACAAAATATCAAGACAGCTTACGGGATTTTTAGGGGAAGGGGTGACCTCTTTACACTGCATTTGTGGGCACATAATATTTTTTGCACTGGGAAATATGAACCTTTTCAGGTTTGTTAGGAGAATGTGGATCAATGATGAATACTGTCACTGGCGAAAGGAACCTAACTATGTATTTGGTACGGGCCGCCCCATTTCACGGCTAACTTTGCAATAAAAAAAAATATTTTTGAAACGGAGTGATGAGCTTCAACAAAAATTAAATCACCTGGTTTAAAGTTTAAATCTTTATATGAAACATAATTCTTCTGTTCCATTTTTTGGTGATACCTAATTAAGTTACGTGTCACGTCCGCCCTTATTTCTTCCAACCTTCTGTTACTCACATTCTCCAAACAAATTCTATGGAGTGGTTACACATTTATAAGCGGGTGCATCAACGTATTCCCAAAAATATATCGGATGGAGCATATTAATGATCCTCATGTACTATATTAATAAAACACGTCATCCCAGTGACGTTGCGTATCAAATTGAAAACTACGTAAGGCAATTTTACTGTTTCGATTCACCCTTTCTAGAAAATTTGCCTGGGGGTGATACGGAGCAGTCTGCGCCATATTTACCCCACATATAAAATTTAAATCTCTGAACTCCTGAGAAAGAAAATACGTAGCATTATCAGTTACTATAAACACAGGCGAGCCAAAGACACTATATAATCTCTGCACAACTACCATACAAATTTCGGCTGCATTAATAGTAAACGGAAAAAATAAACAAAATTTGCTAAAAACCGTTTATGACGACAAGGGCATATACATGTCCAGAGGTACTCTGGGGCAATGGACTCACCACGTCCAATTAAATTCGCTCCCAAGGGTACAATGCCACTGTACCGACATATTGCCCTTCTGGTTTTTTATTTTCGGCTTTGCATGCTGGCACGCATCGCAACACTGACCCAGTTTTCCAGATCGTTGCGCAGTCCTGGCCATGTAAAAAGTTCTAATACACGAGTAATATTTTATCCCGTCCTACGTTTCCCCCGTATATACGTGCCCCCGTTCGCGATAGTATTTAAAAACCATTTCAGGTACAAAAACTCTGCATTTGCCTCTTTTTGTCCATCCTCCTATAAATCCTTTATAAACTACGAAACAAGAATTTCCGTCTTTAATTTCAGACAACATTTTTTACATTCCGTTTCAGAATTTTGGTGTTATTTCATATCAGTAAACGCACTGGGAAAATTTTGCAACGTGTTTAATTCCAAAAAATGTATACCAGCGGAAACTGGCTCGGACAACGGACTATCCACAGGGGCCCTATTTTCCTCTGCCTCAAACTCGTCTTCGCAATACATGCGTGAAAACGCACCCGCTACAGAATTATCGATCGCCTTTATATGCTGCACGGTAGATTTAAAGCGAGCGAGGCGCACTAACCACCGTACTAATCCACCAGCTGGCTCCTGTGATTTTAACAACCAGCTAAGAGCCTGGTTATCCGCAAATAAAGTAAACGGAGCATGATCTAAATAATCTGAAAATTATCTTTGCCCATACAGCGATGGACAAAAGTATTCGTCCTCTTGCATTTATAATAATAACGTGTTTAATATCCCATTTTACGCTCATAGATACACAATTATATTACAACAGATGAAAGAATTAATGTCATCCTGCGTGTCTACGCGCAACAGTTCCATAATCAACGAGCAAGTACGCTTAAGTCGATAACCATGATGTTGTGTCGCTGGGGAAGCCTGGGCAAAAGTATTCATCCGCTTGACGTTAACAAGTGTGCATGGGCTCTTTCCGCTGCCAAGTGTCAGTTCTGCGGCTTCAGTTGAGTTCCGTGGTCAGGCGGTGAATGTTCGACCTGATGCAGTGGAGCAGTGTCGTGAGATGGGGGCGAACATTGAAGGAAACGTCCGTTGACGAAAGGGGAACTATAACAGGACTTAGATCAGAAGGAAACCCATTTTCTTATGTCGCTAAAATTGTGGGAAGTAGTTGTTCGACCATTAGAAGTGTTGTATAAAGATTTCAAGATCAAACAGTGCTCACCAGCAAAGGAAACTATCACACAGGGAGCAGAGATATGTGGTGAATTCTATTTAAAAAGAATCCAAAAACGAGTTCGTCCGACACAACAGCTCAAGTTAACAAATATTTACGAGCTCGGGTTACGTCACGAACCGTACGAAGGGTTCTCAATCATGTTGGGTACTATGCTAGGGTCCCACGAAAACATCCCTACATTAATAAGACGAACGGGGCTAAACGGCTGCAGTTTGCGAAAGAGTATGTGCAGAAGATACTGAATTCTGGGAGAAAGTTTTATTTTCAGATGAAAGTAATTGCAATATTTATAGCAAAGATGTTATAATGTTGGTGTGGCGCAAGCCAAACACTGAGTTTGAAAAAAAGAACTTGCATACCACAGTTGAATATGGAGGTGGTGGGATCATGATTTGGGGGTGCATGTCGGCCTCAAGAGTGGGGGAACTGGTGTTCATCGAAGGGAATACGGACAGATTCGTGTATCTTCAAGTACTCAAAAGACAATCTAAGGAAGAGCGCAGAAAAACTAGGGATTGCAAATGATTTTCACTGTCAATACGACAATTACCCCCAAGCATAAGGCGAAAATTGTACGTCTGTGGCTGCTTTACAACACTCCGCATACTTTGAAAACACCTCCTCAGTCACCATATGTTAATCCTATAGATCATCCGTGTGTAAATTACCCTCCGAAATAAGCCCTATATATCGCACACGTTGTCGTGCCCAACGAATTTTTTCTGGATTCATCGTCAGACCAGCCTTCCTTAACGCGTCCAACACTGTCAGCAAATGTTTAAGGTGTTCCTCCAACGTGTCACTGTACACGCACGCGTCATCAATGTACGTAAAGAAAACACATACTAGTACCGTCCTAACTCGGGACATACTTTGGGGCCCTGAATTTACCGCCATGGGCAGACGCGTCCACTGGTACAGTCCCCAAGGGGTACCAAACGCTAAAAGCGCTCTACTTTCCGGTCGTAACTCACATTGTAAAAAAGCAGAATTGAAATCAAATATGGTGAAATATTTGACTCTTTGCGGATGTTTGAAAACTGTTTCCATAACTGGTACCGGGTATGAATCAACATATAATTTTTTACTAACTTTTCGATAATCATATATTAATCGATATTGACCTGGTGTTTTTTTTTTCCGGTAACAAAAAGGACGGGCTCGC
This sequence comes from Clitarchus hookeri, assembly GCA_002778355.1. NCBI lineage: Eukaryota > Metazoa > Arthropoda > Insecta > Phasmatodea > Phasmatidae > Clitarchus > Clitarchus hookeri. The sequence goes on from NQII01000301.1 coordinate 329,552, forward strand.
ATACGGACTAGTGGATTCTTCCTTTAAATCATTGATTGATAACATTCGATGAATTTTCCACGTGCAGTACTGAGTATTTTAATTGTGTTACTTATTCTCGAACAGTGACATGTGTGCTAAGATACAAACGTGTGTAACTGGCTATAGAGAGTGTTGTGTAAACATTAACATCCACAAGAAATTAGTAGTATAATTGCAACATTCTGCCGCCGATATAAACACACACACCTGACCAAAGTTTCTTTATAATGCTTTAAGATTTCACTTGTATTGTGGGCTGCAACTTGAAGGACTTTTCTGATTGTATTACCGCATTTTAAATTCTGGCTTCCTACATTCCTATTCAAACTACAACTTCGGTTGTTGAACGCAGTGATGAAGGAGCCTATTATATAAAGAAAAACAAGGTAATTCGTTTTGTTAAACTTAATAGTTTTTAGTCAAAGAGACACACACAACACACGTTTTTAAAAAGCCATAGCACAGAGGTTACAAAACTAGGGTAACTAGGTATAATCGATTTTACAGTGTCTAGTTATCAAAAATTATCCAAATGTCAAAATTATATTTTTTTCAATATTTCAACACGCAGCTGTCTGGCTGGTCCAGGTCTTCTGTTTTTCTTATTTTCAATCACGTAGTTAACTTCTGCAATTAAAATTAAAATACGCTCGGGCTGTCTTGAGTGGCAGAGAAATTAACACTGCTTTCCCTTTTCGCTTTGTAATCTGCCACTTCGCTGAAATAAAACAAAACCAAATTCAGGGCGTACGGCGATATTTATTAAAATATGTTTGTTTGCACTTAGCACATGGCACTTCGAGGGTAAACAAATGCGCATCTGCATACAGCCAATCACAACACTCTTTAATAGTTTTTTGCTAACTACTAGGTATTTTGTGCGGAATTTGGAACGGATCCTCGTGTAACTTAACAGACATCACAAAAAAGGATTTTAAAATGCGACACCAACTTTAACGAGAAGTTGTAAAAGTGGCCCTAAAAGTGGTTTGTTTTATTCAAATAAAATACAATATACAAATCCATAAAACTACATAACTGCCAGCAAATTAATTATTAATTGCTCATTGCTGCCAGGTGTATTGAGAAAAGACCGAAAAGTAATTTGTCTAGGTTAAAAAAAATTTCTATACCTCTTAGCACGATTTATTCTCTTATTCGGGTTCGCATTTAAAATCCACTTATTTCCATAGGATACCAAACAATGAACCTCAATTATACTGCATTATTACGTCTTTGGGGAAAAAAAAGCAGTGTAAATGCACTTGTTTTAATTAATTATAATAATTAAGTAGAGCTAGCGACTTGCAAACAAAACATTTCACACAGCAGATTTTTTTTAAAAACTTACAAAAAAATCCGGTTTTGTTTGAGATAATTTGTATCACATATTGACTTATACTTGGGAAACATACTAACATCATAATCACGTGTGAAAAATATTGAGTGAATTTCACCATTAAAATACAATAAAATTGTGATGTTTAACTTTAAAGCATAAGTCGTCCAAATTTTGTGCACAGTATAAAGGCTCGAACTATGTACGGTTTGAGTTGTTAGATAAAAATAACTTTTGTCCTGAATTTTATTTCTAACAAAACCTAAACTTCCATCGCCTACATAACAAAGTGAGGCAATTTTGTCGGGAATGAAAGGATATGCGGCAAAATTAATGGACCATTTTTGAAAAAGTGATAAGTTGTAAAGTGCAGGTAATTAGAATCGTGAAACTGATGTTATTAATATTTAGGTGTGTATTCTGCTGTTAGATAATTTCAAATGTGGGGCGAGTTATGATAATTTTCAATTCCATTTCATCTTCGATGTGTAAACGAGTTTTGAATTTGTGTGGAAGATTATTAAAATAGCTCTTATCAGTTCTGACGCATGCATGATGTCCCAAACACGTTTTCCAGCTTCTCATGAGCCCACCCAGATTCTAAGATGACACCGGGCATTATCTTTATGACTATTTTGCAAGTTTTTTTGCCTTATCTCAACGAAATAAAAGACAAATTTAACTTGGTACGGGCAAAACTTTTTCTCGTAGTACTATATTTTTTTCCGGGAGAATAACTTGCAATGGTGGTAAAATCACGAAATTAAATCAGTCATGATATCGGATATTCTCTGGAAAAAAATATGGTAAAAACGGGTTGGGGGGTTCAAGCTGACCTGCATTCTTAGGACGGGGTTCGTTCCAACTGCCGCCCGCCACGTACGTTAGTAGATTACGAGGCACCTCTTCTCAAATTGTTTCTCATGTCTTATTTTCCATGTTCTCTAAACACGTGCTTTGCAATGACCGTGCATTTATTAATGAATGCGGCAATATTCTCCCCAAAAAAGACCTCAGCAAATTTACGAATACTATGAACGATGTTAAAGCATAGGGAAAACAAATACAACAACTCATTTCAGTGGCGTTGAGTGTCAGACTGGAAACTATGTAACAGGATTTTTATATTTGGATTCACAAGTTCCATCAGGTTTGCCTGCGGGTGCTGCGAGGCTGTTTGTACCATTTTCACCCCCATGTAAAATTAATTTCCTAAATTCCCTTGAGAAAAAATGCATCGCATTGTCAGTCACGGAAAACACACGCGAGCCAAGAACACTATGTGACCATTGCATTACAACTTTGCACATTTCTGCTGCTATAAGGGTGTGCAAGGGAAAGAAAAAACTAGATTTACTAAAACTGTCCATGGCAACCAAAACGGTTGTAACGGCAACCACCGGTTAGGTGGTATGGTCCGTACCATATAAGAAGGCCACTTTTTGACAGTTCGGTGAAAGTAGCAACTGGTCCGGCGAGGAAGCGCGTCTAGGAGGTGCTGCCTCGTGCGGCAATTGATGAACTGCGCGGCAGGCGGCGGAAGAGTTCTCGAAACGAAATTTGGTGTGCGTTTGTACGGTCGTTCATAAACGTAATGTATCAGGAAGGGAAGGAACGTGTAGAGCGGAGCAACGGGAAGACGTGAGTGCAACACACATTACAGGTATGGTGTGCTAGTACGGCGAGTGTGTGGTGTCCCACTTCTCCGGAAACAAGGTGCGGGTTTTTGGAGAACAATATGGCGTATGCTTCGCAAATTAGCCAATAGGTAGCGCGCGCAACAGATTTTTCGACTACAGCGTATTTGTAAAGTAGACTGTTGTTACTGGCTGGGTACGAAAAGTATTTCAAATATATTTCGTAAAATTATTAGAGAAAATAATTTAACAATATTATGCAATATTTCGGTATGCTTTTGGAATTAATATCAAGCACGTAAGAAAAGAGCGGTTAGAGAGGGCGGTATACGACGTGAAAAAGGTTTCGAGAATGCGTTTCATTTCTATACTGGTTGTATTATTATGCATTTCATTCTGAACACCTATACATTACTATTTTATCACGAAGTTTAGTTTCTAAAACTAAAAACTGTTGTTTTATGACCACGCAAAATAAAATGAATTAATTAATCTAGGAACTCTTTGTTATCGCGTATTTTAAGCTTGTATAATGTGCATCGGCAATGCACTCAGAATAGCCAACGTAACATTAACTTTTGTTCATTCGTGCATTAGATGATACAGGATTTTGTAAATGGCACGTTGTTTGTTATGAATACCTTAAATTGCCACTCACTGACTGTCAGAATGTGGCCTTCTTATATGAAATGAACTATACTTATGGCGCCCGTCTACCTGGCGCTTGAACTGCGTTGCAGAGTGTTCCAAATACACGTTTTTCAACGAAACTGTTAAGCGTGCGTCCAACGTACTGATCTACGAAAAGAACACACACTTCAGACGAGAGCTGTTAAGTACTTTCAAAATATCACTTACGTTAGAAACATCAATTCAGAGTACTCCAAAACCGCTAAAAACGGCCTTTCCAAGGCGTTGTAGCTCAAAATGCACGCATCAGATACATACAAAACTACTATAGGGGCCTGCATTGAACCTTCCTAAAGACTTCCCACTAATAAAATAATATGGTCACCGCTGAAAGTCCCATATGTACACGCAGCACGACGAGAACACTGCACGCCAGTTCAGAGCCTTACGCTTAGTGGCGATGGCGTACTTGATGCGCGTGGCAGTGTCGCCCTTATCGCTCCCGCGCTTCTCGGCCTAAACGTGGGAAAAAAATTCCAGGTAGACGGGAGCCTTAACTATATCCTGTTCCTGCGAGTCAAAACAAGTTGTTTAAAGATAGTCATTTTCGGAGTAGACACCCGATCCGAAACTAACACAACAGGTTCGCGATCTTTTAATTTTACACTATCGGAACTTTAGTTCAATGTCCTAACTTAGCGGTAATCTTGTCACCGTACTTCTTTCTTTTACAAATTTCCTTGTATACCATTTCAGTATGCAGTACGACTTGAACAGGAGTATCAGAATAAAAACCAAACTGTTTACTCGCTATGTCAATACATGCTCGTATCTTGCCCAAAAATTCCATCCCTATAATAATGTCGTGTGACAATTTTTCGAGGAACCTAAATTGCCTTTTCCACGAAAAATTTTAGGTAGCAACAACATTTGACCAAATCAAACCACGATCTGCAAGTGAAAATATAACAGTTTCTCACTTTTCAAGCTGTACTGTACCTACAACATTTTGCATAGAATTTCATTGCAAAAATCTTTACTCGTCATATACACAGGCATACTTATATTAAGGCAGAAACATTCAAAGTACCACTTAGCACAGGAACAAACAATAAATCTGTAAAACTTTGTACATTTATATTTGCAAAGGAACCAACCTGTAGGTTTTTCCCTCAACTCGGAATATTACCGAATATTTCCCAGAATTACTACATTTAACACAAATTATCGATTTCCCGATTATCATATTTTTAGCATCTTTCCCTCTACTGCCACTACACTTAACTCAGTTATCCTCGTTATCCTTTTCTTTTACATTTTCCGACCCCTGTGTAAAAAAAATATACAGAATGTGTACATAACGACAAAAGTTAACACATGAAATACTCTGTTGGGGGCCTTTCTTACTGTATATAATACCATCAAATTAAACTCAAACATGTAATTTAAGAGCATATGTCTACATAAGAAAAATTTAAATAAGAGAAAAAACTATTTTATGAATTTTATTAAATACTAGATGAAAAAAGACTGTATATTTAAAAAAAAAATTATATATAGTGAAATAAAATAACTTTAAGACAAAATTAGTTTTGAAGAAAATTGATGCTGCCTGTGAGATACTATAAAAGTACTAATGTATTTCCTTACAAAAAATTATTTAGAATGGGATAAAAATAAAAAAATAACTATTTTCTTGCCATTGGAAAGTATGCATGTTGCTTGATCTCGAATTCAAATAAAAGTTCATAAAAACTGTCCAAATAATTTAAGAAGCTAGATTTCCGTGGCTAGCAGTCAGCAAAGCCTTATTGGTTATCTTTCTTCTTTTCAAACCACTGAGTTGAACCAGAATATTATGGTCCCAAAAGAGTCATAGCAAGATAAATTAATGCAGAGCGTATGCAAAAAATTATAATAATTATTACGACCTTTAGATTGCTGGATTGAAGTCGACGACGTTAAACTGCTCCATTCTTCAGGACCACAAGTATGGTTAGTTTCATATAAGAAGGCCACATTCTGGCAGTCAGTGAGTGGCAAGTAAAGTATTCAAAACAAACAACATGCCATTTACAAAATCCTGTATCAGCTGATGCAAGAACGAACACAAGTTAATATTATGTTGGCTATTCTGAGAGCAGTGCCGACGCACATCAGACAAGCAGAAAATACGCGAATAAGAAAGAGTTCGTAGATTAATTAATACATTTTATTTTACGTGGTCATTTTATTACATAATACATTTTATTTTACAGAAGTTTTTAGTTTTAGAAACGAAACTTCGTAATAAAATAGTAATGTATAGGTGTTTAAAATGAGATGCACAATAAAACGATCCGTATCCAAATGTAAGGAAAAAATCGAAACCTTTTTCAAGTTTCCAGACTCTCCAACCATGTGCTGCCATCTCGTGAGGGACAGGCAGCCATCTGTTACAACACACCCTTCCACGCTATCTGTTATCCATATCCCGAACTACACCCAGAAACATATTAAAGTTTTGTAGTTTAGAATAACGTATTTACGCGCATATACAAATGGTTTTATTTTCCTGCGAGCTCTGTATAGTTTTTAAAGTAACATATATTTCATGTACTACGATTTGGAGTACAAGTAATTTATATTCAGCCGGTAATCGTATACGCCATATTGTTCTCTCGAAACCCATCTCCTTGTGTCCGTAGAAAGTGAGACATAAATGAATAGTTTTTAAGCAATTCTAACGTTATTCCACGTCACATATTTCCAACTCGAATATATTAGCTATAACATCCAAAGTGTGATAATAGATAAAACAGACCGTCTCGCAAATGTTAACCCAAATTCACTATCTCGGACAAATTAAAAAAGAGTTAGCAAATATTTAATTATTTGCAACATTTTATATTTTTACTTTTATAACCTACTTATTTTTTTAGACAGATGTCAGTCTTAAAATATCTTAAAATTTGTTTAGCATTTTCAACCCAAACGCATTTATCAACTTAAAGTCACGTGTTTTTATCCGCGCAAAGGCTGAGGCCATTTTTCATATTATTCATACTTGGGAAATATGTTTAGCATTACAGTACAATGAGAAGTGGATTAGCTGATAACGTATTGATAAAAAATACAGCCCCGATTTGACGGACCAGCTGATGGCGGAAGGATACGAAGTCAGATGTAAACAGTGGCGCTACTTTCGCCGAGCTGTCAAAAAGTGGCCTTCTTATATGATACCGAATATAGTAGCGACACAGCAGCAACATTCATAAACCTCTCGTCCTGCTTTAGCTCTCCATGACAGCAAAAATCAGCAAATCAAGTGACATACCTTCACATATCATAAAATGTCCACTGGAATGCCTCCTCCCGGAAAATATCACAGTTCTTGTCTTCGGGTACAGTTAAAAATTAATGCAAAATATTAAGCAGCAAGGAGAACCAAAGCTATTTTTTTTAAATAAAATATTATCTATGAAATAACTTCACAGCAATTTAAATAAACACAAAATTCATTAAAACTTTGGCAGCATCGCATAACTTCGTGCTGGAGGAGTTAATAGGAAACAAATGAACACCAGGAACAAACAAATCGTACAATTGGTCGCATTGAATGGGACCAGCTAATGTTTGGGTGAAGTCCAACTGTAAATACATATTCGTGACTGTTCTATGAGCATCATCGCGCTCGTCTCTGACGAGATATGAAAGGGCCTGATTCTAGAGGTGAAATGGCTTAGACAACACAATGCCAATATTGAAATCGCCATGGACAGCAATCACGTCGGTTTGATCGAATGGCGAACGGTGTACAACCTAGGATATCGCAGAGAAAACAGTGAACAATCTGTCCAGCTAGACACAATAGACAACGCCATACCCGTGGGATATAGGGGCACGATCCAGCTAGTCCTGACCGAACGACGGGACGTATTTTATGTAGAAGGACCCCCCCCCCCTTAAAAGAACGAGCATTGAAGAACATGCGATACCACTAACTAAAGTTGAACCACTCTGGTTCGCCCCACGTGATTATGTCCTTATCATCTAAGGACCGTTAATCAACTAATCGAGGAAATGATTAGGGATGGAGTAATAGAACCCTCGGAAAGCAATTACAACACCCCTATCACTCCTGCCCCCAAGAAAGATGGGATCTGGAGGTTTTGCATGGACTTCATCCCGCTCAACCAAGTGACTGAAAGTGTTCCCCCACCCAAAATCAGTGTGAGCTCTGCACTAAAAATGTTAGGGGACGCCAAGATTTTATCTTCCCTTGACCTTAGAAGCTGCTATTGGCAAGTACCAGTACGACCCGAAGACGGTCACAAGACCACATTCACGGTCCCCGACGGCCGCTGTTTTCAAGTTGCTCCATGCCCTTTGGGCTGAAATGAGCACTCTCCGTCTTCCAAAGAATGATGGTCTGCATCCTGGATGGGCTGATAGGTGAGTGTACGATCGCATACCTAGACGACGTTTTGATCTGGTCAAAGAAGTGGGAAGAACATGTACAACACCTATCCCTCAACTTGGAGCGACTGATTATCAATGGGTTACCATGTGGAGGCGGAAAATGACATATCGGGAAAACAGGTCTTCAATACCTGGGCCACATGGTCGACGCCGAGGGTATTCAGCCCAACCACGAACAATTGAGGCTAATTCAAAACTATCATGCACCCAACACGCGCAAATGCCTGCGAAATTTTTTCGGGCATATAAATTGGTTAAGGCGCTACTTAAAAGACTTCGCCACGATAACAGCCCCACTAACCACCCTGTTGTCAACACAGCAGCATTTCCAATGGAACGACGATGCCCAAAACACGTTCTAAGAAATCAAAGATAGATTACAACAATGCGACAAACTGTCCTGTTAGGACCCCCAGATGCCAGTCAAGAGAGGCTTGACGTTCTATTTCAATACAATGATGATGGGGAACGCAAAGTCACAGTCTACTGTAGCGCAAAGTTTTCCCCACACAAATGCAACTATGACGTGAACAAGAGGGAATGCTTGGCTATCGTATGAACACTAAAACACTTCCGCCAACACCTAGACTACCAACGATTCACATTGAGGACCGACAATCGGTGTTTAATGTGGCTGCATAGCATGCATACTGTCCGCAGCAAACTTGTTATTACAGGCCTATGATCTCGTCTTGGAACACATTCCGGGCGAAGAAAACCAGCTAGCCGACGCTTTTTCCTGTGAGCCCTGTACAACCGAAATAGCACGGGATGAAGAAGAATGGGAAGTCCTACTCTCGCTAGACAGTCCGCCGGGTGCCCAGCTACATCACATCACCGTAAGCACGAATAATGTCACCCAAGACCTAACAAGTGTTGCGGTATATGAACGAGTACTCGCAGCACAACAGCTGTCCGCAGATGTCACAGAGTGCCGTGCACAGCGTGCCAGAGAACAGCTAGCCAACTGACGCGCGGTCGATAACCGCCTGGAGACCTGCCCTGCAGGGGAATTGGGGAACTGGCGAACGTATGTCCCGGAGGAGGGGCGAACGTTCGTCCTGGAATACTCGCATGCCATCCGGGAGCCTCGCAAACCAAGCGAAACATACTATCCCACTATTTCTGGCCAGAGCTAACCCGACAAGTGTGGGAATTTGTACGTGTCTGCAAAACATGTCACCACCTGAAAATCACTGCGCCGATGGCGTTACTAAACAGCAACCACGCCTATCAGAGAAACCCTTCGTGACGATCGCCTTGGACCTGATGAGTCCATATCCCTACACCCCAAACGGGAAGAGATTTTTATTGGTGGTAACGGATTTGTACACCAGGTGGTGCGAGGCTAATCCCCTCCCGAGCCCATGCCTCAAAAATGTAGCGGGAGCATTGCAGAATGATTTCTTAGCCCTTTGGGGTTACCCAGAAGTAATGATCTCCAACACTGGACCACAGTTCAGTGGAATGCGATAGCGGGAACTCTGCACCTAGTGGCGGGCCGAACATTTACCTGCCACCCTATTCACAATAAGGAGACTGGTGAATCTCGCAAAAGGCCAGACTCTACCAGCGATCCTGCAGAGTCGCGAGCTCATGCTACCTGGAGAATTTTCCGCACGCCAGACAGTGGTCGCGAGCGAACCAGAATATGGGACACCCTAAAAAAAAATCAGGGAGGCAGAGTTGGTAGCATCTCGCGGAAACCAAGACCGCTTCATCGAAAAATTAATGCCAGCCACCACAAGAGTGCCCCAAAAGTTGGCATCTGGCCAGCTGGTCTAAGTCAGAGCACAAATTATCCAGCGGAGCGAAGAACTTTTGTGCCGGGTTCAGGTTCGGCCAGAAGTGGAGCAGACCACATTCAGTGGTGAAGCCGCTAGGATACACCACATATCTCATCAGGCTGAGCAGGAGGAGGAAGGCCACCGTCCACCGCGACGTCCTCTTGATTGGCAGTGAGGATGTCAAGCATCACGATGCCTGACCAGCAGGGCATCGAGCACCAGGAAACCAACACACCAATCGCCGCCAGAGGCGAAGTCGGGAAACGAATTCCCGGCAGCGATGGCAAAATTCTCCGGCACTTTTTCACCACGATTCCAGCGTCTCGACGACCACAAGGAATGTGGAGGAGGAAGAAGTACCTGAGGGAGGATCACCACCGCCAAACACAACCACCAACCCCGCACACGTCACTGCAGGGCTGGAAGGGTCACTCCGCAGCATTGTGGCGTCCGACGTCATGGCACTGGTCACCAGGTACGCCGCCGATGGCGAGTCTCCAGAGACACCTGTGGGGCAGAGCTCCCCACTGGACAGCTTTCTCATTGGCTCCACCGCAGCACCCTTATCAGGACCACCAGCGGGGGACCTCACAAGAGGACATTGGCCAAAGTGATGGGGTAAGCATAACGAGGTTTCACAGCCTTTACCCACATCACACCGACTTCCACACCATTGCAGCAACAGCAGCAAAGAGGAGTCACTATGTGACATTATTGCACTGGTGAAAAAGTATATAAATTAAAGGAAGCACATTGGTGCCACTCCCGTTGTATGTTAAGCTTGATGTTGTAAAGTTCACGGAGAGAGTCACCGCACTAAATGAAATGTTACTATCATGGGGGCCTTTATAGGCAGTCTCCCTTTATGAAAACACAATTACCCTCTTATAAATAGAAATTAGATACATTTTATTGTGAAAAGTCTCTGTATTCCAATTCCTGTGACGTATTTGCATTTCACTTGCTACAGTGTTGCCAGGTGGCCATCTCCTGAAGGGATGGGTGAGTCCACCTGGGCAAAGGGGTGTGGGTTGCCACACTCAATGGCCCTTACACATTAAAACCCACCTCTGACTGTAGATTAGAATGAGATGTAGATGTGTGATATGTTTTTTAAAAATGCTGCGCACTATTGGTTGCACTTTAGGGCACTCAGCACTTTAGCTTCGACCTACAGGTAGTTGACATCACTTGGTGGTGTGTTACTTCATATGTTGCAGCACGAACTGCTATGATGTAACGACCAATGGCCCATGAGCCCAACGGCTATGGCTTTGGGGTAAACACAGTTTCAGATTGCCTGCTAATTTATTACAAAAGTTGCCTCTTGTAATAAATAAAGTAGGATGGTCTCTTGAGTCACGTAGTACCTGTTGGAAAGAAGGTGCAAGTTTCGTTCTTGTCAACCTGCACTACACACTCTTGGCCTGATTTTGTTGGTGCAGCCTAATGCAGCTGGTGCAGTTGATGTGACTGTGGCGGTTAGAGTGGGAACAAAGAGCTTGTGGACATGTGGTTCACATCAAAGTATTATAATTATATATACTAGATTATTAGTATTGAGTAAATTATCTATTATAAAAGGAGTATTCCAGCCAGACTTAGAAGCGTAAACCATACTATTCTGTAAAAAAAAGTGTTTAAAGTTTCTGTTTTACTAATAACATATTATTTTGCGTTGCTTTTGATGAAACATGAATGTTGTAATTAACCGGGAGTGCAGTTTGATATGCATTAATAGAAATGGAACAAAATTGATTTTGTTTGGTATTTATTGCAGCTTATTTCAAAGCATCCCTTAGTTTTTATTCGTAAATATACTCTTTAACTCTGTTTTAAATGTGTTAAAAATTCACGGAAACCGTTCTCAGTCCACCGATTTCAAAAAGAAAATAAACCATAAAATATCGACTCTAATGTTGCCATTTATATGAATATAAATAAGAATAAGGCCTTGTACTCCCTCGGCAGTGATTTATCAAGAATTTTGGCATATGTAATATATCTTCCCTTTATTTAAGACAGTGTGATTTTTAATTATTTTTTTATCTGTATGGGTGTTTGTTTTATTGTTTCATTTGACTATACATATTAGTGCTCAGTACTTGTATTGGAATTGGTCAGCAAGTATTTTGTCACAAATAAAATGCAATAGATATAACAATCATTATCATATTATATAAATTATTAACAATCTTCACAATATTCCATTACTTTAACATGAAATGTTAATGTAACTGTGATATACATAATATTTAAGGATTATAATAACGAATAATTCATATTATCTGCAATACATGTAGGTACTTTTTTTTTTTTTAACTAACAACGTCATTCCTTTCTAACATTTATATTGCTGTGTGCCCAAAAATTCCATAGAAATTTCGCTGTATCCATAGCATTTGCTGTACATACAAGCCCACATAACTATTTTATAATTAATGTTTGTTGACAACTTTTATAGCACAAGCTGATGACTGTTCAAAGTAAAAATATGCACTCTCGTAATCCTATACTAATAATATTATAAATGCGAATATTTGTTATAATGTATTCACTGTAACTTCAAGATTTTCTGAAGCCCTGCTAAAGATCTACTTTCAGGGAGCCGATTATGNATTCACTGTAACTTCAAGATTTTCTGAAGCCCTGCTAAAGATCTACTTTCAGGGAGCCGATTATGTATCATTCTGGAGTATGTATACAAAACATTGCCATGTGACACCTGTCAAATGTTTTGTAAACAAACAGTGCCATGTGGGAACTGTCAAATATTTTGTTAACAGTGTCCATGTGGGAACTACCAAAATTTATTTTTGAAGAGAAACAATGTCATGCAAATCTTAACTGTCATATACTTTAATAAAATTCTCCAAATGTCTAAAAAAAATACTAATCAATTTAGCAAAATATTGTAATATATACAAAAAGGTAGATTTAAGTATATATCGGAACTGTTATTTATATAATTTAATTAAAGTTTACTTATTATATTAAGATTTATTTACATAATTGGTATAAGGAAAAAGTTAAATTTTACATAATAAACTTTTGGAAGTAGCACTCAGGTTAAAGATTTCACTGTGATAAATGGGTACCATTTATTCTATTTTATCGCATATAAGTCGCACATTTTATTTAAAAAATTTTATTGAAAACTCGGGGGCGACTTATAAGTGAGAAAAATTCCTCCAGCCCCGCACTAACGTTTCATTTACTACGAATTCACGGCCCGCGGCTCGATTTCCAAACTCTTCAGCGAACAAAATCACTTTCATTTTTAAACCTGCAGTGTATGTACATCGCTTTTCCATCAAGAAACTGTCTCACTTCACTGCCACAACATCAAAACACTACGTGCGACGCAAAGACGATATAAGAGAAATACATGTAAGCCAACGCTAATGTGCTGCTATCTCTTCAGCTCCACAAAAAGCTTTCGAAAATAATCGATTATCAGTTATTGACCACAAATCGATTCCTTTTCATTCTTTTAAAATATGTTTTTCTGTTAAG
>NQII01000301.1:343174-405503 GCA_002778355.1 Clitarchus hookeri
AAATCTTTACCTATGAGTGCTACGTGAAAATGTAAATATATAGTTTAGCAATATTAACTTTACAATTACGGCATTAATTTTTTATATATTAATATTTAACCTACGAACTATTTCTTTTCAGCTATAACCAACATGTCCCTTCAAAATCCGTTGTTAATTCGTACGGACTTTTAACAAATTATTATAATTTATTGAAAAAATATACTTAAAACTTAAAACAACCAATTTATATAGTGCTTCAGTGCTAAAAGCAAGACAAAACATTTTTATATATACAATTTTTTTATAACCAATTCAACATGTAACTCCTAGGGTGATTTTTCAAAGGTTATTTTCAAAAGTATCGAAGATACCGTGAATGGATTATACCACTCAGCTCCATAACCGCTGAACGGATTTTGATGAAATTTGGTATGTAGGTACTTTAGGTCCTGGAATAGGACATAGGATACTTTTATCCCAGAAAATTGTACGGTTCCTGTGGAATAACAACAAAACCGAATTCTGCAACGGCTGGGAACGTGACCGAAATATATTTTTCCTCTGGTGTCAGAGTTTATCAGGCTGCCCAAAGACCTCGGAAATGGCTTAACGATTTCTATCGATCGATAACAACTGGGATCGAATATTTAACGTGCCCTCCAAAGCCCGGAAGCGCTCAGATAATATACCATTAAATGGTCACCCATCCAAATGTGTGCCACTGGGAACGTTGCTTAACTTTGGTGATCGATTAAGATCCCTCAGCCAAGCGCAAAAAGTAGTACCTAGGTACACTTATTTCTAAAGCTACAACTTGATGAAATTCACGTTTTGATTTTCATACATCGGCGCTGGAAAGCGGAAATGTGGTAACTACGCGACAGTTGCACAGAAACACTCCAAAAACAATACCCTACTTCTTGGCCATCGGGTAAAGAAATATTTCCTTCCTTTTGGGTAACCGTAATCAGTTAAAAATCTAGGCCAAAATAGTATAATTTTATAATTCTGTTTTCACATAAATGAATTGTCTTTTCTCAATTTATTTATTAGTGTATCGCTGTAAAGATAAATTGTACCTGGGCGAAACTGTGCCGGTTTGCTAGTGTGTTTATAAAAATTGCATAGGGTTAAAATAATTACAAATATGCGAACACTAATGCAGTTATACAATGCATATATTCCACCAAATGACAAGTGGCGCTTGGCAACTAGCGTAACTATCCGTTAAAGTAAGGAGCCATATTTCCTTGCTGGCGAGTATAGAGAGTATCAAAACCTCCCCTTCTTAAACAGTGACGGAAATTGGTGTGTACTATTTCAGTACTGTTCATTGTTGACTTGTTTGTAATCAAATGCTCTTTAAATCATTGTAACATCGTTAGGTTTTGGATTATATGATAAATATGTGACAGTTTTAATTAAATACCCGATTCTCAGAAAGGAAAAAGATGAGCAAATCCCAAGAGTTATTAACACAATGCAATTTAAAATGCTAGAGTAGTTGGTAAAGAATATGAGAAAATGGTGAAAATATAATTCCTGCTCACTTCTATCGAAAAACATATAAATGATATTGTATTGATGATATAATAAATGCTCTAAATAACATATAAATGCTATTTTCCTTAATTTGGAAATATTGTGTTTCTCCCCAAATACTTAAAATAATGTGATTTATTTCCAGATGCAATCATAAAGATTTCAGTGCTGGCATATCTACAGATAATCGGCTGTTGGTATTCAGTAACTTCTGTATCAAACATTCTTCAAAGGTTTAACAAAACATTCATTTGCAAGACCTAAGAAATGTTGATGTGAAGAGGAGAATATATTTTCATAATGATACATGAAAGGTAGGTAATCATCATTCATTCAAATACCACATAATGGCAGGCTCAAAGAAAAAAGTGGAAAATACATCTGCACTTATTTCTTCCTTTGCTGAGAATGAGAAGCATAATTAACGATTGCGGGCTCTAAATGTTCAAGATAAAAGTCCTGTGGACAAACGTGGAAATCATACTAGATCCACACTATCCCCCAATACTAAAATAAAGGTGCACTAACGTAATCACTCATTTCCTATTAAGGAGAGTCATTATACAAGCAAGATAGTTAAATATCTTGGTGCAGATAACTTGTGCCACATCCCTCCACCCTTATGAGAACCATGTTACACAATACCATGTACTGTAAAATCTTGTGCAAGATCCCGCATAGCAGCTGCTAGTAGAACACCCATAATGGCATTTGCTGCTTTCTAAGTCCAGATTTCATAACAGGTTTGGAAATTGACATGCCCTATTTTTTGTGGCAGGTTACATACCTGCTTTCGTACCTGGCCAATCACATTGCAGTTTCAGAGCGTAGGGTGCTCTCCGTCGCTACTACTTGAAACAAGTTGATGAAGAAAACACACAGATCTTGATTACACATCTGGTAGGTTAAAATGCTTTCAAATAGTTTCAAAATATGACAACGACGAATTATATTAGCGATAAGAACTTTTAATTGCTGTTCAGAAGTGTACTATGTACTTAAAACATTACCTACCCTATGTAACAACTAATTCAGTGGTTTTATATATCTTCGTATTTAACGACAACAAATTATTCGTGTAGAGGTAGTACAGTAGCATAGTTATGGTGCTCGTAAAAACCTTATGATGTTTGGGCGTGAGTTTAAAATTCCATTGGACAAATTTTTTTCATTAACTACTACATGCGGATTATAACTTCGTATGTAAAGAAAAAGTACATTTCGCAAATGGTTAATAATTTTCGTCAATATTAAAAATAACAATTTTGTGACTTCTTATTATTTTGAAGAAAATGAATAAGAAAACTTCACCAGTAAGCATTGAATCGCTGTAAAGGCCAATTGTAAAATATAAATATTAAGACATGATAAATATTTTTTTTTAATAGCCTACAAAAATTACTAGCTGGTACCAGTTCTATAAATGGGGTTCATATTTACTTCAAACCACATTCTGCACACCCACTGAGTGTGTCAAATGCAAGTACACGAACTGCTGTCGTGTAATATGAATCTTCAACGGCTGCTCGTATAGCAGCCGGTATACTGGCTCGTGCTCCAGGCCTTGTAGAAGCTTGTACAAGACCAGGTACTGCAGCAGCCCTTCCACATATTCTACACTGGTGAACTGCACCAGAGTGCCCCAACCGTTTGCTACCACCTGGGTACTGCCAGAGTCAGGTGACTGTCCCGCTTGCATGCCCTCAAGAGAGATATTTTGAGGGTGTGTTCATTCCTGCCGACCAATACTGCCAAAATACGCCCCCAGTAAGAATACCGTCGGGGAAATTAATGTAGCAAGGGGGCACAGTAGTTACAACTTTCGTAAAACTCCGTGTGTGCCCCCTCTATTCCCAGTTTACGTCCCTGTGCGTGTGTTGTAAATGTAGTGTGACTGTGTAAAATGTTCAGTAATTTTTGGGCTGTAATAACACTTAAACAAATCCCATTTTTTTGCGCCCCAGTAAAAACGGTCTTTGTAAAACACACATTCGTGCATGGCTACCCACACCTCTCTGTGGTCAGAGTGGACTCGTCCAACGTGAGCCACCTGCTGCCACCCTCAAATTTCCATAAATTAGGGTGCGAGTGATTTTTTGCATTAATTATAATCATCAAACTGAAAAGTAAACATACCTAACGTTCATTCAACAGACTGAGAGAGATAGCACCGTGGTATATTTAAATTATGTTGTCCATCAATATTACAAATTCAATTTATTTTTACGCTCTTTTTGCTCACGCAATTTAAAGATGTAATGTGTTCTTGTATTGTAGTGCTATGTAATAGTTTTTGTATGTATTTGTTATCCCAGTAATCATGCCAGTGTATTTTTTGATAAACTTGGTGTGCTTTCGAGCAGAGGTCCCTAGCTGTCCTGCCGTGCTCGGCCAGTTGATTCTGCATGCACTGAGAGCGGGCGGGTGCAAAACTCCACAGTATCTTCAACATATTGTACTGGTCTTTAGTGTATCAATACTTATTAATTTTATTCGAGAACTTAATTGTCTTCACTTCTTTGCTTAGCCCAGGGCAGTGCCGCTCTCAAACCGCCAGCTCGAAACCCGCCAGAGGTTCAATTCACTTAATTATTTTCATCGGCCATGTGCCTCTTTGTCAGTTCCGACTGCCAGTATGCCTTATTGCTGGAACTGTGTAAGTGCCTCATATTAGGGAATAAATAGTGAGTAAAAATCAGTGCAACTGATCTCTTGTTTTTATTTCACAAATGGCCACGTAGTGTAACACTGGGTATTCTACACACTTTTACGCCACACCCCTGATCATATATATATATATATGATTTTTTGGGATATAAAGTCTTAATAGTCTCACATGATAATTAGAGGTATATGAGGGGACTATACACTCGTATGTAGGCATAGGCAGTGCTTAACAATATTACCAACGACAACAACTCGTCGCATGGGGTGAGATCATGAGAAGCAACGTGGGTGATCGGTCCACCCCTGGATGAGTATCTCCTGCTCTGGCATCCTTTTCCATCTTTGTAGGTACCACAAAACCTGTACCCCAAACCTAGCCTCACTTCTCCCCACTTCTGAGACCACTACAACCCTTCAGATAGGACATTCTATATAATAGTCGTCGTTTTATAGCCTAGATAATGGCCATTTTCGTGGATATGTTGCTGCGCTCTGAAGGAATCGAAAATGCAAATAGGGCCGCAATTGTTTTTTTTGTGTGTGTATGTGTTTGTGTGTATTGAAGCCTGAATAACAGTCGATCGAATCGGTTCCACCCCATATGCGCTCTCTCTAGAGATCGCCGGTACTACGACCCGATGGCCTATCCTATCAGAGGGAAATGGAGCAACAGAAGTGCAAGATGTTCAGTTGCCTTACTGTCAGTCACTGCATAGTGTTCAATGATAGAGAAAAGACAGGGCCAGATGTGATTGTGCTTGTTTGCTGATGGTCTGTACATATTGATAGCAGGTATTTTTTCAGTATGCAGACATTCAGATAACGTATATTGTTTGTAGTATTGTTTTATCCCTGGTTATCGTACATCATATAATAAAGCCATTCTCAATTACTTTTAATATGCCAAAACGAAAATTGGAAGTCTGGAATTCTTTCTAGAAAGATGATGATGGGAATAAGGCCAAATATGTTTGCGTGGCCTATTATATTCCATTGGCAGTGGTACTTCCAACCTCAATGACCACTTGAAGCAGTTCCACAAAGATTGTGTACAAGCCACGAAGGTAATATATCAGAACTGCCAAAGTACACTCTGGGCAGCAAAGAAAAATTGTGAATCGACAAGGCCCTCAGAAAATTTATTGTTTGTGACAGCCAGC
Organism: Clitarchus hookeri; assembly: GCA_002778355.1. Taxonomy (NCBI): domain Eukaryota; kingdom Metazoa; phylum Arthropoda; class Insecta; order Phasmatodea; family Phasmatidae; genus Clitarchus; species Clitarchus hookeri. The sequence continues at coordinate 348,526 of NQII01000301.1, forward strand.
ACTTTTCAATAGTAGATGAGGAGTCATTTCGGGCTTTGATTGAGACCGTGAATATGAGGTACTCAATATCATGTCGTCAAACACTCTTTCGTGTAAGTTCAATATACAGTATATATGTAGAATTGTGAAGGATCTAATGGTAGCCTAGCCAGAAAATACTACAATGAATATTTTTAGTGCAATTGCGAAGTCCATACAGGGCCCTTCGACAACGAAAGTGCAGCACCATTATTTTTCCCATTAAAATCGACAAGTTAGCCATTAGGTTAATTTATATCAACTACAATCAAGGAAATCTCCAAAACTGTCGTTTCTTTCAACCGGATGAGACATTACAGCCATTTAGATTGTCGTTTCTTTCAACTTTGTGCAGCTAGACAGGCAAGTTTGTGTAGCACAAAATTACAAGAGCTTGTGAGGAGATATAACTGGTGTAGTTAAAATAAAAATGCGCGAATTTTTAATTCGTCCCGTGTTTATTTATGTATTGATTGATTGATTGAGGAAACATAGCGATACGGAAATCTCTAACATTCTTGTAGGATATGGTTTAAGGAATTAAATTACCGAGAATAAAACATATCTAAAAGCAATATTAATTCAATATATCCTTTAATATTCCATATTGTATTTTTGAAGAAAATACCATTACAAATTATTGTGAACTTATTTCGAATTTACTTTGAGACTTCGGCGAATATTTTATGTAAAATGTTTGGAATGATAAAAAAAATTGTTTTATGTTTGCGAGGCATTTCCATTCCTGCACACATTAATAACATTTCTATTTTTTGTATGTTTAAAAACGTGATAATTGTTATAATCATAACTTAAATGTAAAATAACTTCGTAACTTAGTAAAATATATCTCGTGATATAATTTACGTAGCAAAAATTATAATTAAAAGTTCCTTTAGGAAAACTGCGCACCTAGCTGGGGAAATTTTCCCTGTGCTAAACTCACCCGTAAGAAATATCGTTTTGTTCCTAACCTGACTACGATTACTTATTTGCACTATATGTGTTACACTTTTTTTGGATGAAAGAAACGAACCTTTTATTCTTTAAAGTTGCTTTCATTGACAGTGTTATTATCATATTAAAAAGAGATAGCACAACAATTTTTAATATTTAACATTTATGTACAAAAAAGTTTTAATTTTTTAAATAAAAACATTAAAGCATATAAGAAATTTTAAATGTTAATAATAATTTTTAGTTAGAATTGTAAAAAAAAATAATTATATTTTGAATTAAAAATTATTTTTTTTTAAGTCATTGTGTCCTAATAGTATATAATATTAACCTTTTATATTTCAAGTATGACAGTTTTTATGTTGGAATAGTAGCAGCATACTTATAATCTGGTATGATTTTGGAGGTAGAATTGATATTGAATCTACCATTAATTCTGTTGAGATAACACTACCTCCCTCAATATTTATTATGTATGAACATGTACATAAAATTTTAGTTCTTAGTAAATATTGTAGAAAAAAAAAGTTTATATTTTGTACTAGAAAATTTAGTTTTTCAAGTAATTGTGTCTTAATATTAGGTTTTTTATATTTTTAATACGACAGCAGAGTTGCACAATAGCAGTAGACCATACAGTTGATGGTTTTCTAGAGCGACAAAAAAAAATGCTTTGCTTATCACAGGTTGTTTGTCAATTCACAAGCTGAGAGCCTGTTATTAAATTATAACTTAGTCAAAGATATTCCAATGATAATTGTCGCAGATATAGCTGAAACAATGAGATAACTGTGACTAAGTAGCAGGTATCGATTTATGGGCAATCTCTAGACATTACATTAAAAATGACTGAAATGTCGCAGCCAAGTAGTGATGAGCTAAACACCTACTATTCGATAACATTCAAAACTGCAGTTTCATATAATTTACCTAGTTATTTAAACAGTTAATTTTAAACCGTTTCAATTACAAATATAATAACTTTTATGTTGTAAATTTCAATATATTTACCCAAGACAAAACTGCAATGTTTCAGGTTGTATCGTTTGAAAACTAAATAAACAATGTGGCGTGTGTTGCATTACACCACAGAATTGCTAATAACTATTAAAATGATGCTTCACACTAAAATTATACACACATTTTTTACAGTAAGTGTTTTTGATAAAACTAAAAACAACGCATAACTTTTCACTTCGGTCTTAGAGGTCCTTATGTGATGGCAGATGGCTGCCTAAATAGTTAGGTTACATTTCGTTTCAATACACGCGACCATTAATTTTAAACACGGTTATGTAAATGGTTGCCTAAATAGTTATAGCGATTTCTATATTTCCTTCATATTTTGCAAAAACATTGCCACGAGTCAAATCAACACAGTGCATAAATTTCGCTTTCTCAAAAGTTTACAGGTGAGGTTGCAAATTAAATATGTTTAATAATGATTAATACCTGTTGGGAGGGTATTAAAAAGTGCTCACTTTATCACGAAAAAAATTTAATCATTTAAAATACCTAATCTGTACGCCAAAAATTCAATTCTCAGATATGTTTTGCCATTTCCCGAAAATTTGTGATTCTTTGCCATTTATAATCCGCAAAATACACCTGCCAATGACAAAAATATTTTTTAATACGCTTTGATGAATACTGATGTAACTATACTCATTACAGAGCCTTGTTAGTTTCATTTTCATGTTGCAAAACAATGTTACGCTCCATCTAATAAAAACTTAATATCCAAAAAATTAAACAAGTTAGGATATAAAATTCCCGAAGTAAACCATAAGTTCATGCAATTCAATTGCAGCCTCAAACAATCCTGTTCTTTGTCCAAATATATACTATGCAAACAAATGCAACATTAATGTTGTACTGGAATATTCAATGTAATTGTCGTCTCTTTATAGCCTCAATAATGGACATTTTCGTGGATACTGTCCTCTCTGGAGTCATCGAAAATGGAAATAGGGTCACAAGTGTGTGTGTGTGTGTGTGTGTGTGTGTGCATATGTGTGTGTGTGCATATGTGTGTGTGTGTGCGCATACATGTGTGTGTGCATACGCATGTGTGTGTGTGTGCATAGCTTTGAGTATTGGAGCCTGACTAACAGTTGGTCGAGTGGTTCCACCCCACATGCGCTCTCTCTAGAGATCGCCGGTACTACTACCCGATGGCCTATCCTATCAGAGGGAAACGGAGCAATCAGAGGCGCACGACGTTCAGTTGCCTTACTGTCACTGCATAGCATTGAACGATAGGGAAAATACAGGGCCAGAGGCGATTGTGTTTGTTTTCTGTAAGTTTGTATGTATTGATAGCAGGTATATTTTCAGTGTGCAGACATTACAATAACATGTATTGTTAGTAGTAATGCTTTATCCCTGGTTATCGTTCCCCATATAATAAAGCCATTCTCAATAACTTTTATTATGCCTAAACGAAAATCGGAAATATGGAATTGTTTCAAGAAAGATGATGATGGGAATAAGGCCTAATATGTTTGTGTGACATATCATATTCCATTGGTAGTGGCAGTTCCAACCTCAATGACCACTTTAAGTAGTTCCACAAAGTTTGTGTACAAGCCACGAAGGTAATATTTCAGAGCAGTCCAAGTACACTCTGGGCAGCAAAGAAAAATTGTGAATTGACAAGGCTCTCAGGGAATTTATTGTTTGTGACAGCCAGCACTTTTCAATAGTAGATGAGGAGTCATTTCGTGCTTTGGTTGAGGCCCTGAATCCGAGATACTCAATACCATGTCGTCAAATGCTCTCACATGTAAGTTCAATATACAGTATCTACATAGAATTGTGAAGGAGCTAATGTTAGTATAGCCATAAAAAAAACTACCATGAATATAACATTACCTGAGCAGTCGGGAATGGTAATGCGGACATCGTCCAGCGACTATTTTAAGAAAAATCAGAATATTACATAACATTCCCATTTCGAATACAATGGGCGCCAGCTCACTGGGTGAGTACGAAATCGCAGTTTTCAGGATCATGGGCCGAACAACCACATGGCTGTATCCCTTGACACAGATTGTACAAATTTACAGGAAAACGTAATATATAGCCGGAGTATTCAGGCTCCGTAGCACGCCTTATAAATTAAGGATGCTTCATTAACTTCCAGGATAGGGCCAGGACCCGAAATACAACACTAAATGATAATTCACAAGTTTCTGTTAACTGTATTGCCGAATAGTGTACACAGTTATATGTATGCAATGCAAATTAAAGCGGACCTGACTCACAATGGCTGCCAGTGGCCATTACTATACAAAAAGGCCAAGAATGGCACGAAATCTTATAAGAGTAATTAAACCTTCAGGACGGGTAAATTGAGCTGACGGAGGGGTACAGCGAATGGGGGGAGACAGTTGGTAATTAAATAAAGGTTCCAGTAAATTAAGTCACCTATTTCCGTTAAGTGTTCAGAACAAAGTATGAAAGTCCCCTGCGATGCGATGCATGTGCATCACCTAAGACCCATGGAATTAGACTGCCAGAGATGGCGAGGGCGAGCAGCATCCTTGCCGAGAGCTCGCTCCACTCCGCGAAGTAATTTAATTAACTGACCTCATTAACAATGAACTTGACACATATACATATAAAACACTGAAACATTCTGAGTGAGTTTTCTTAATCCTGTAGAGTTAAGAGTTATTAATTAAGCACTAATTAAAATAACAAAACATGATTATGTGGTGCTTTGCAGAGCATGTGGGAAATTTATGTCTGTAATGCTTTGGGGCATTCTACAACCTGATTGGTCAGGTTGAAAGAAAGACTAATTATTTCCCATGTAACTAATTGGCTTGATAAGAGACAAAATTGCACTCGGAAAATGATATAGAACACTTCAAATACCCTAGTCTCTCTACTCTACACCTCATTAAATATGAATGTGGCGTGCATTTATTCTGCGATTACTTCACAACCCCCTTAGGGCAAATTTCACGAACATGTTCGCATGGGCGATAAATTCTGATGGTATTTACTACACACTCTAATACATTATTCCTATCCTGCTTACACAGATATCTCTAGGGACACCACAGGCACTCAGTTGGATCACTCAGTATCTGGTCATGACCCATTTCCAAGTGAACGATGTGTACACACATCGGGACTCACAACGTGCGTATTCTGCAGGTCGCACTGGTGCAGCGATGGTGGGCCGATGACGTGTGACGATGGCCGTGCCAGACCACACAGGAGTGGTCCACGCCATATATTTTTAGTGCAATTCGGCAGTCCATACAGAGCCCATGGATCACGAGAACAAAGCACCATTGCTTTTCCCACTAAAATTGGCACGTTAGCCATTAGGTTCGTTTCTTTCACGTACAAGCATGCAAAACTCCAAATCTGTTGTTTCGTTCAACCAGATGTGACATTACAGCCTTGTAGATTATCATTTCTTTCAACCTTTTGTTGCTACACAGGCAGGTTGTGAAGTACAAAATTACAGCAGCTTTTGAGGTTTTTCAGAGCGATTACACAGGCAGTATCCACGAATAATTAAATACATGTAAAAAAATCATAACACTTGCCATTTTTTCCAGGTTACGTCGGCTGCTTTGGTATCTGATGAATCTGATTGGCTAAACTTATTAGTTGCAAGATAATTCATAAACTTCAAAACTTATTTTCCATGTACTTAACGAGTTAAAAGTACAAGTATTATATATATTTTTTTAAATAGTAAACCTCTTTAACTGGCATAGTGCAAATAAAAGAGCGCGAAATTTTTTTTGTCACAGGTTTATTGATTGACTGAGGAAACATTACAATATGAAAATCTAAAAAATTTATAGGTTACTGTTTTAAAAAAATTTAACTAATGAAATAAGTAAAAAAAAAACCTATTTTAAAGTAATATTTAACTAACATTTCGAATTTACTTAGAAACGTCGGCAAATATTCGATGTTAAATTTTATGTTTCAGATTAGAGGCTAATGATATTACATACATATGCCAAAAATGTATCTAATATAAATATATTAATCAAATTCACTTGTACTTTCGTAATAAAGAAATATCAGACACACAAAAATACGTGATGTCATTTGTGCAAGAAATGACCTGCACAAAATTCGTTTCTTTCAACCTTGCCAATACATATACTAAAGATGCTTCGGCTTTATACTATTACATGTACCGAAAGAGAAAGCTGGTGTAGCTGCACTACACTACACTATATAGACTGAACTATCTTTGTTTTAAAAGAAACAAACCTATTAATCAGAATATGCTCTGCTATTGATAGTGTTATAACTATCTTTTACATAGATACCGCTAAAAAAAAATTTATTTCTTATATTTAGATATCAAATTTTTTTATTGTTTAAATAAACACATTAAAGTATGTACCAAAAATATAAATTTTTCATAATTGTTCTTAGTAAGAGTTATTCAATTTTATATTTAATATAAGAAAGTTTTTTAAGTAATTTGGTCAGCCGTGGTAATTTTGTTATATTTATATATAAAAAAACTATCACAGATTATCTAACTTGTTTTGTTTGTCAATGATTATTGGTTATTTTCGAAATGGGTGAAAAACTTTTACCCATCCACAATAATATTAGTGTTGCTTTCATAATTGTGATCATTCAAATAACATCACATTAAATTGCATTGTGTTCTCAAAAATAGATGAAATTATAATATTGAGCTACAAATTACAAAATCCAGATATAGATAATTCCTTATACCAATATTTAATTAACTTGAGAACTACACTTCATGACCCACTGGAAAGAAGGGCAGCAAATTAAGCCCAGTTAAGACTCCGTTTCTTAAAAATGCTCACATTAAAATTACTATTTAAACAATTATTGTTTTGGCGGAGGCAGTAAAACGAACCATGAAAGCTCCAACTGAAAAAAACTATTGCAAGCTAACCACATTAAAAAACATAAGTGACACAGTCCAATGCGAGAGTTGTGGGAACTACAAATAATTTTTAAAAATACATCTTGTGCGGCGAACAAGACAATACAAGACACATCTGAAAAACAATACACAGTATTTAAGTTTAACCGAAACAGTATTTTAACTGGCAACAAAAACAACAATTTGGAAAGAAAAAAAAGCTAGCTTTACTACTCACCCAGGACGAACTCAACTATGCCACATGAAACACTAAAATATTTAAAAGGAACCCAGTACACACACACACAAATTGTTGTCCACGACGCACCGTTAATTACGCTCAGGCTCAGGCAACGAGTCTAATTCATGTAAGCCTCACCGTGGCATCTCGATGTTCTCTTGCAGGTCTACACAAACTCAAATCATTGGGTCGGCGGCGGGACGCCATGTAGCTGTTTTTTGTTGATCACCGGACCCCTATTAAGGCTGTTTATAGGTGTTGCCTATTTTGAAGTAAAATTACATGTTTTTGTGTTTGGCAGGGGAGTAAAACACCCCTCCAGCCAGCCCGGCTGGAGCGAATGTCAGTCTTTATTGTCTGTCTAATATGTTGGCCTGTTGTGAACAAGTGAGGTAATTAATTTCGCATGTGTAGGTGAGCCCCTAGTCTCCTGGGGTAGCCCTCGGGNTACAAGTGAGGTAATTAATTTCGCATGTAATGTGTAGGTGAGCCCCTAGTCTCCTGGGGTAGCCCTCGGGGTATGTTTCATCTCATCGTGTTGTCGTGTGGTGATATTGGGAAAGCCTTGTTAGTATGCTAAAGGGACCCAATGGTAGGGCACCCTATGTCTGTAGTTTTGTTAGAAGTGTTAAATTCCGTCNAACAAGTGAGGTAATTAATTTCGCATGTGTAGGTGAGCCCCTAGTCTCCTGGGGTAGCCCTCGGGGTATGTTTCATCTCATCGTGTTGTCGTGTGGTGATATTGGGAAATCCTTGTTAGTATGCTAAAGGGACCCAATGGTAGGGCACCCTATGTCTGTAGTTTTGTTAGAAGTGTTAAATTCCGTCTCGGACCGATCAGAGACTTCCGAGACTAAAAGGTGTATATAATGTGTTAAGAATAGAAGTGGTAACTGCTGTGTGAAGCAGTATTTGCTTCTCCTGTAGTGTTGTCATGGCATTATGGGCCTAAAGTGGTCCTTCAAGGTTACGATGTTTGTTTCTCGCAGGAAATCGGCCAGTTCCTGCATTTCTGCTTACATGACCATATTTTCTGTTGTGATGACTTTTTCCTTTGCTGTAGAGCGGGTGCTTTTTCTCTGTGAGTGTTTTGCTGTTCAGTCTGCCTTTTCTGTGATTGAAAGGTTGGGAATTCAGCCTTTGACTGAATGATTGCTCGCATGTTTTCTTGGATTTCCTGCATAGTGTCTCATTTTTGTTTGGTGGGTTTAGGTCAAATAATTTGTTTGCATGCCTCAATGTTCTTCTGGATTACTTCGCACTGTTTCCATACAGCCGAGTGTACTGTTTTCTTGCAGAGTGTTAAATTCCACTTTGCTTTGTCCTGTTCTTTAATGGTACAGCCTGCCTTTGTATGTGGTCCCGCGCACAGAGCGCAGATTGGCCGAAGTGTGTAGTATTTCTGAGCGTGGCCCAGTGAACAACAATGCATCCACTGCACCCACATATTCAGTGCGGTATTTGTACAGTTATATGCGAACTGACATGTAGAACAGTGTGAGTATCTTCCGTGCATAGAGATATTCGTGTTGATATACAACTGCCCCAAAAGACTGCAGGTGTGCCAGCTAGTGTTCGGAATTTCCAGACGTGGTTTGGAGTAAAGCTGTATTATTTGAGCTCATTCTTTAAGTGTTTTGTATCTGGCCTTTCGTTTTTCTGAGTGTGTGTGTAATAGAGTTTTTCATGATTTTATAGGAACTTGCAGAAAATAGAGTGCTTCTCCTTTCTTACAAGCACCTTCAGGTGTTGTCTGTTGGTGACTGTGATTTTCACAAACAATGATTCGCCGAATAGAAGAGCCAAGTATTTAAGTATCGGTGTGTCAGGAATGTACGCCGGGGGAGCGAGTGGTTTTGGACATGTTTTCATTTGTAGAATTTTCTTCTCTCAATTGTGATAAGGCTTTGTCTGTTGGAACAGCTGCTCGAGGTTTCATCTGATTTCCTGCTGGTGCTGTGGGTCTCCTGCTAGGTATATGCCAATCTGTGTTGTGTTGTGTGTTGTTCTCGAAGTAACAGAGGAAGGAAGGGCAGCAGTGGCCTTTCGTCTGTGCAGTTGTTTAAATAAACTATCAGAACTGATAAATAAGATTCACGAGTGGAGGGGAAAGCGAATGATTGTTAACAGAAGCGGAAAGAGGAGGGCAACCGAACCGAGTAAATAGTATACCATCGCATCGAGTTGGAAGCAAAGAAAATGTCTTGCGCGAAGGTTCTAGCATCGCAATACGAAATATTAAATTTTAGCTGACACGAAAATGACTGTTTCATGTATATATACACACATATATATGTTTTATATATATACACACACATATGTAAAGTGCGCAAATTAATCAATCAGTGATGGTGATTGCATTTCCAGTGTTGAATTTGAAAACACCTGTATTTTCGTGAAATTTATAATAAAGATTCCTTTTGAAAGGTTTTGTCGTTTTCTGTTGTAATTTTTTCGTCACTGGAACATTTCACATTAGTTTACACTAGACCTGAGGAGTATTTACTATCGAGATTCTGTTCGTACTGGCGTCACTGGTAGGGAGCATCAGGCTGTCGCACCCTCATTGGCCTTTTCCCAATGGTGGTTATTTGTAGTTGGACACTCTCTCCGCCACTTAAGATACCTTCCTGGACATATCTTGCATGTGTATGGTGGTAGGCGTTCGGCTTTCGCTGTGCCTCTTGTAGATTGTTCTAGGTATGGGTTCGTTGAGTTACATAGACTTGTGTCCATTTTGTTCTCAACATTCCTTCACGCTGGCCATCTAGCCTTGCTTATCCATTTCTGCCTGTATTTTTTGTCCCTTGGGGAGGAAGGAGGGGGGTTCCATCTTTTCTTCATGCTTAACTTTTCCCTTTACCAGCACTGATTCGCACACTTCACTTGTTGATCGGGTTCGAGTCCTGTGGGTGTTAGGAGGGTTGCGCTCGGATTTACTGGCAAGCACCTGTACTGTCCTCAGTAAATGCTGTGTCCCATTATAAGTGAGTTAACCCAAAGCGAGTTCGAATTCCAGTTTTACCTATTCTACAATGATATCTTAGATGTCGTCTGGAAGAAGTTTGGGGTAGAAACGTGACACAATGTTTAAGTGCTAGGTTACAAAGGCTTCTAGGTCCTCGTCGACCTGCTGAAGTTCTGTGTGAAGTTTACTCTGCATATGCAAGGTCGTTACTGCATTGCATAATGATTGGTAAATTTCTCCAAAAATTCCTCCCAATTCAGGTTTTATGACATTGCCCCACAATTTGCCTGCATTATCCACTAAGTGGTTCCTTGCACATACAGCACATTCCTCATTACTTATCCCGTATCTGGTGAGCATGGTCGTACAGTCCTGGTTGAATGCCTGTGAGTTCTAGGTGCTGTGTAAAGAGGTAGGCAGTAATAGGAAGTGTGCTGGTGTGGAGTCCAGTAGTTTGCTGGGCTTGGGCTCGGTTACAGGTACGGTTGTTTCCGGTCTATGCACGGCTGTCCACGTTCCGGCCGTGGGTTTGAGTAGTGCTCAGTGCAGTCGTTATTTCTCAACGGATTCGCTTATTCTGGGTAACAACGCGACATGAGCACTCGCTGAACAGTCCTGTTTGGCACTCGTGGCAGTTATACTTGTGCCTGCAGTGTGAACTCCAATCATCGGGTGGCATGCACTGTGCATAGGTAAGGCATGGGCACATTTGGCATTGCGCTAAGTTTGCGATTCTTCTGTCACACATGGGTCGTCACTTTTGAGTCCATTCCCTGTCTGGTGTTTGGTGTTCAGTTCCAGCTCAGTGGCTGTTTGTCACGTATACGATTGGCAAAGGAAATTGTCGGCTTATAGTGTTCGCTATTCTACTAAGTTAATGCAGTTCGTGTGGTTTTTACAGCTCACGCCACTTCCACTGTGCCATTTCCGACCCCACTCCAGTGCACTTAGGGTGCATGCAATGAGCATGGGGTTTTGGTGATTGTTTAAAATAAACTGCATCGAACAGATGTATGTGGACAACAGCAAATGTTCGTGGACATTTCATATCTCGCGTATGTGTCACAGCTCGTAGGTTTCCAGCACCTCATGTACTTGTATATTAGGAGTCTGTCTAGGTTGTTGTTGACCTCCATCTCGTACCAGCTCAATTGTTAGGTTACCCTATTTATTCGTAGGGGCGATGGCCCTTTCCATGTGCGTGTGGCTCCACGCATGTGAGCCCAAGGTCACGTTGGTTGACAACTCGTGGCGCTCACATGTGATGGATGGCCGGCTGAGGAGGTGACTGTGACTTACCCAAGTTATGTTAGGTCCCTGGGGAACACACCGGTCGCCCAGTGGTTTGACTGGGGCTAGGATGGTCAGTTTACACACAGCTCTCGCTCTCACAGTTAGTATTCCAATGTTTTTGCACTGTAATGCAATTGCACTGTAATCCCATGGCGTTGTTGTCGCGTAACCGGTACAGTTGTTTGTAGCCACTTAGTTGTGGTGGCACTTGAAGTGACTAGTGATATAGGACCAATGATGAGGTTAATGTTCGGTTGTTCAAAATGTTCATATCGGCACCAGTCACTCAGTAAGTTGACACGTAGGGGTTCCATGGCTGCTGATGTGGCTGCCCATCTTACTTACACTTTGCTGCTTTAGGGTGCAGCGCCCGAAGTACCCTGAGGGATAAAGTAAATAAAACACTTATGGTGATTTAAAATGATTACTTACTGCTTTGATATATATGCATTTACACTAATATGTGATAGTTTATGCGGTCCCTTAGGTCGTCATGATGGAATTTAACTTAACTTCGCGCACCCATCTGAATGATGTAGTCTGTCTTCGCCACACTTCGTACCACTGTGTGGAATCCACTCCAGCAGAGGGCAAACCCTGCACAGAAATTGGCGCGGGCAGCCGACTGCTGGTGTCCTCGCACAGAGAGATGTTATGTAATTTGCAGCTCTTTCAGGGCTGTGTGGTTTCTGGCAGACACTGTACCGTTCCTGTTGTTACCTGACTCGTTCGAACCTCTGATGGCAGTGTCCTTCTCGTTTCTTCGTTTCTGAGAGTCCTGAATTCTCGTGGTCAGTTGTGGGTATGCATATTCCCCGTGCCATGCCAGACAATGTCCATATAGTAATACTGTAGGCGAGTGGTCTACGGCTTCGTTATGTCAGTTTCTCAGACAGAACAGTATCTCTGGGACATGGGTGGCCCAGATAATGTGGTCATCCCCCACGCGAAGCCGGAACTGCGCCTTGAACTCATGGTTCCTTCGTTGTGGGATTCGCTGGGGTGGTACAATGCCGATTTGTGATGTAATGCCCGCCATTTGGTGCAGAGTTCCCGCCATCGCTTTCCCCTGAATTGCGGTCCGTTTTCGAAGATGATTACCTTGAGTAATCCCAGCGGGCGAAGAAATCATTCTGCAATGCTCCCGCTACGATTTTGAGGTTTGACCTAGGAAGGGGATAAGCCTCGCACCACCTGGTGCACAAATCCATCACCACCAATAAAAATCTCTTCCCGTTTGGGGCGCGGGGATACGGTTCCATCAGGTCCAAGGCAATGGTCACGAAGGGTTTCTGTGCTACGCGGAGTTGCTGTTGAGTAATGCCATCGACGTGGCGTGTTTTCAGGGTGTTACACGTTTTGCAGACATGTACAAATTCCTGCACTTGTCTGGAGAGCCCTAGCCAGAAATAGTGGGCTAGTATGTTCTGCTTGGTGACGTGCGCTCGGTACGTCTCCCTTGTCGAAGGGAGACGGTTGGGCGCGCTGTGTCCCTCGAGCTGTGAAAGTGCCGGGCGCCAGCTCAGTGTTGAGCAATGAGATCGGATCGTGGGTAATCACCCTAGGGACTCGAGGTAACACACGGTCAGATAATAGGAAAAATGCGAGCTGTATGGCCACTGCGCACACCTGGATTAATGAACGCACTATTGGTTATATGAAAGATGATGATTTTATTGAACACTTAACCGAACAGACATGTGGTGACCGCGTGGTTGTACAAGATAACACACTACTGGATTACGATTAATTGAGCCACGTGATGCTGCTCTCCCCTTAGTGCGATGTAACATAAAATACAAGTTATATCGTGGATGAGTGATGCTACTATTACTGAGTGAGGTTGCAGCCTGAGGGACTGGCACCGAGGTTGTTGTGAAGCGAGAGACTTACCACGTCCGCCCGCATTGAAGTGATGAAGCATACTAGACTGAGAACTGCGCCGGCTCCCGCTACCTGCGCGCGGCCGACGCCAAGCGATGGAGAGATAAAACATAAATGCGACTTAAAAATGCTAATGAGATGTAAGAAAATGATATACTTTAGATTAACATAATCAAACACAATTACCCTATACAACTTACATAATAAAACACAATCACCCTTGCACAAATACACAATAAATCAGGGTTATATTAATATTAAATATTTGTATCGCAGCAGCCTCTGTATTGCCAACTTAGTAATGTCACATGTCCCTGGCTAGCTGGGTATGTGACGACTGTCTTTAAACACAATAAATATGATATAAATAAATACTGAATAGATACACTGAACCAATAAATAATAATGATTATATTATTAAGCTCTGAATAATTAATGACACTGGTGCAATTTACACACATGGACAAATACACTTGATAATTATGACACTGAATAAATACATATGAATAAATACATATAACTGTAAATAACTATACAGATGCACTCCGATCAATTATGTCGCACTGATGTAATTATATTGGTGAACTCTGATTAATTACATAGCACTGAATAAACAATATTGACGGACGCTGATTGATTACATAACACTGAATACACTATCACTCTTGCCCACATGCCCGCTGGTGTGGTGCATCTGGAGTGGAGGACACTACAGCGGCAGTCACAGTGGGCACAAAGGTACCAGTGAATGCCTGGTTCACATCATTGGTTTGCGCAGCTCCTGGGTGTCCCGCCAGGCAGCTGGCATGCGAGTGTGCCAGGACGAACATCCGTCCCTCCTGTGGGATATACGTTCGCCAGTTCTCCTCTTCCCCCGTAGGCTGGGTCTCCAGAGGGTTATCGACCGCACACGAGTTGGTCACTGGCACACTGCACCCAGTGACATCTGTGGACAGCTGTTGTGCAGCGAGTACTCGTTCGTATACCGCAACACTTGTTAGGTCTTGGGTGGAAGTACTCTTGAATAGGACTTCCCACTAGTCTTCATCACGTGCTATTTCGGTTGTACAGGGCAAACGGGAAAAGGTGTCGGCTAGTTGGTTGTCTTCACCCGGAATGTGTTCCAAGACGAGATCATAAGCCTGTAATAACATGGACCACTATGTGAGTTTACTGCGGACAGTGCGCATGTTATGCAGCCACATTAAACACCAATTGTCGGTCCTCAATGTGAATCGTTCGTACTCTAGGTGTTGGTGGTAGTATTTTAGTGCCCATACGATAGCCAAGCATTCCCAATCGTTCACATCGTAGTTCCATTCACGTGGGGCTAACTTAGTGCTGCTGTAGTATATGATTCTGCATTATCAGTCATCATCGTATTGAAATAGAACGGCCCCAAGTCCCTCTTGACCGGTATCTGTTTGCAGATATAAATGCCACTGGGGGTTTAAACGGGGCAGTTTGTCGTACTGTTGGAATCTGTGCTCGATTTCTTCGATCGCGTTTTGAGCACCGTCGTTCCATTGCAAACGCCATTGTGTTGATAACAAGGCAGTTAGTGGGGCTGTTATCGTGGCGAAGTCTTGTATGTAGCACCTTAACCAGTTTATAAGCCCAAAAAAATTTCTCAAGCGTTTGCACATGTTGTATGCGGGATAGTCTTGAATTATCCTCAATTGTTCGTTATTGGACTGGATACCCTCGGCATCGACCATGTGGCTCAGGTATTGAAGACCAGTTTTCCCTATATGACATTTTCTGTTGGCACACGTTAACCCATTGATAGCCAGTTGCTCCAAGACGGATAGGTGTTGTACGTGTTCTTCCCAGGTTTTTGACCAGATCACAACATCGTCTAGGTATGCGATCGTACACTTCCCAATCAGACCATACAGGAAGCGGTCATCATTCTCTGGATGCCAGAGGGGGCGCATTTCAGCCCAAAGGGCACGGCGCAAAATTGAAAATGGCCGCCATCGGGGGCTGTGAATGCAGTCTTGTGACGGTCTTCGGGTCGTACTGGTATTTGCCAATAGTCGCTTCTCAGATCAAGGGAAGATAAAACCAAAGCGTTCCCTAACATGGTTAGTGCCGAGTTCACATTGATTAAGGGTGGGGACGCACATTCGGTCAGTTGGTTGAGTGGACGGAAGTCCACGCAAAACCTCCAGCTCCCATCTTTCTTGGGGGCCAGAATGATAGCTGNCGCCATCGGGGGCTGTGAATGCAGTCTTGTGACGGTCTTCGGGTCGTACTGGTATTTGCCAATAGTCGCTTCTCAGATCAAGGGAAGATAAAACCAAAGCGTTCCCTAACATGGTTAGTGCCGAGTTCACATTGATTAAGGGTGGGGACGCACATTTGGTCAGTTGGTTGAGTGGACGGAAGTCCACGCAAAACCTCCAGCTCCCATCTTTCTTGGGGGCCAGAATGATAGCTGAGTTGTAATTGCTTTCCAAGGGTTCTATTACTCCATCCCTTATCATTTCCTCGATTTGTTGATTAATGATCCTCACGAGAGGTGGACCAGGGGGGTTCAACTTAAGGAAGTGGTATCGCGTATTTTGCTATGCTCGTTTATTTAAGTGGGTCTGCCACGGCAAACACGTCCTGTCGTTCGGTCAAGATGACAGGACTCGCTGTCAGGACTCGCTGGATAGTGCCCCCATGTTCCGCAGGTATGGCGCAGTCGAACGTGTCTAGTTGGACAGATTATTCGCTGTTTTCTCTGCAATGCCCTAGGTTGTACACAGTTCGCTGTTCGGTCAAACCGAAGTGAATGCACCCATGACGATTTCAATAATAGAGTTGTGTTGTCTAAGCCATGGCACCCCTAGAATCGGGTCCTCTCGTATCTCGTCGGAGACGAGGGCGACGATGTCCACAGAACAGTCACAAATATGTATTTTCACTTTGACTTCACCCAAACATTCGCTGGTCCCGTTCAATGTGGCCAATTGTACGATTTGTTTGTCCCTGGTGATCAGCTGTTAACCTATTAACTCCTCCAGCACGAAGTAATGCGACGCCACTGTATCGATTAAGGCGCGGTATTCCATTTATCCAAATGTATGGGTATTCTAGTCAGCTGATCACTGGCGGAGCTAGCCTAGCCTAAGTAATGGTGTATCTATTTGTTATTAGTATTTCGGAAGTTCCGGTCGCGACAATGGTGGAGAGGGCAGCCACAATTTGCCCTGCTCTGCATTGTCGTTTCCCTGCGGTTCACTCGCCCAGTTCGGGCACATTTTGTGCCAGTGGTATTGTTCGTCCTTAGATATGTGGCAGCGAGGCAGCTTTGGTGGACCCTTCCCACTATTGATGTCACGGATTTTGGGATTGTCCCTTATGCCACTCTTCCCTTCGTACATCCGGGTGTCCACAGTATTTCTCCACGCATCTGTCCACCCGCCTTTACTGCGCGCATTAAAATTTACAACCCCGTGCTACTCCATGTCTCGTGCTACACCCACTGCTGTTCTTAGGGAGTGTTCTGTTCCGTTGAACACCATGGGGTGTAAGGCCGGTCGGTATTTGTGTCTCACCGTTTCCACAATTCTTTCGAGCACATCTTCCTCCGAGAGATGTGGATAATGTCTGTCGGCTAGACTTAACTTTCGGCTTACGAATATGTCCAGATATTCGGTGGTGCCTTGTTCCCCGGTAAACGGGGCGACCTGTTGTTTTAACGTGGCATGTGTGTTCGCGTATCTGGCCGTAAATTTGCATACGAATTGTCCCTGGGACATGTCATATTCTGTGGTGGACCCCCACCATGCTTCGCTTCCCCGAGTAGTTGGTTGCCTATGACACTCACCCACTCTTCCTCATTAACCCCGTACCCGTTGTAATCGGGTAGTGCACTCTTTGAGGAACGCGTGTGCGTCCTCAGCTATGTGGCCGGAAAAGTTTGCGAGCGTCTGAAATTTGGTTGGTGTCGCGTATTTCCGCCCAGTTAGGCTTGTCCTGTACTCAGCTTTAATTGTATGTCCACTTGGTTTATCTTGTATGTAAATTTCAGGGAAAGGTCTACAACCCAGTCACCTTAGTGACTGAACTAGGCCTATAGCACAAATAGTACTCAAGAGGAGAGAAAATTATGCAGCTGTGTCTACACAGTTTTACACAAAGTAATTTGAGTCTTTACAGTGATTTAGCACCCTGTTCTTATAACATATGTGACATATTAGGACAGCAGCTCAGAAATCAAAACCATAGTCGAACCGATAATCATAATAGAGAAGAGGGGAAAAGGCACCGCCTGATCAAGATTGCATGATTCCAGTGAATATAAATTATAAATTTAAAACAAATAAATCAAATTACAAAGTTTACCAGTAAGTATAGTATTCCCTAATGCAAGATAACTCCATAAATACTAATTATACACGTTCCATTAACTAAGTGGGTAAAGCTTTACTTGAGCCAATATGTAAGTACCACACAATTCAGCACTAAAATTGTGCAACATTGCATACACCTCACAAAAAATGTATCATCATTATTCTGGGTAAATTCAATATATTTTTCTTAACAGCAGTTGTTGCTCTGATAGGGCAATACTTAGCAAGTTCAAACAATTAGCTTCTTGAGCTGTTTACTTTGTAGGTTGAGCTCTCTTTTGCATTAGTCTATGTTGTGATAAGTGAAATTTTTTTTTTAACAACTCTGTATTGCTTTGGTTTGCAATTTATATTTTATAAGTAAACCTGTAACCCATTTATTCACTTATTGATGTGGACCAGCTATGGTTGCAGTCATACCTCATTATGTTGATGATTCTTATACTGTCCCTCTGCGATTCACTGCAAATTAGTAATATTGTTTTGGGGTAAAAGCTCAGTTTGGCCAGTGTTCTGCAAATACATTTTTTAGTGCCAACCTAATCTTGGAAACACATTTTAATTGTTCACTGGGAACACTTGTGCGTAATTATATAAACATTCCAGGTTCATATTAAAAACATGTTACTACACAAATATCCTCTTAAGTTTGGTTCATGAATCATGTAGAACGGTATAATGAAGTAATTTTTAATGGAAAAAAAACATCCGTAGTACCAGACAGTTCTCTGAAAATAAACTGTTTACGGTGAACTGAGCACTTTTGAAAGCCCTGCTGGAAATCCACTTGAATGCACATTGTGTATTCCTCCACCATACGTAATATTAATATTGCCATGGGATTGAGCACTTTATTCATGCATAAGTCAAGTAAAACTGAAATTGTTACAAAATTTAATTTATCACAAATTTGCCAATTTTTACACTTATATGCATAAAAAAAGAAACCAAGAGAAATACAGTATTCAAAAATGTTTACTAACACTCTTATTTCAACATTGACTTGGAATTTTCCCTCCGCCGTTGCCAACTTTAACGGATGCAGGCCGCTCAGAGTACAAGTTAGAATTATGCTGTTAAGGAGCAGTGCCATTTTTCAAAGGTTGATTTCAAATATGCTCAGATAACTATGAACATTATATAACCAAAGTTCACTGCACATTTCAAATTTTACTTTTTATAAAGCCATACGGTACCAGAGCTTGACCCATTTTAATAACTGCAGTACTGGATGAAGTCTCCCTGTTTACAGCAAAGTCCTTCCAGCAGACGACGACCTGAACATCGATGTTGCAGTAAGTGCGTAACTGAAGGCTTTGTTGTGTTGTGTGCACAACGAATGGAACACAGCTCCAAAATACTGCTACATGTTTTTTGTCAATCCAGTCAGTGCAAAAACTTCGGGATATTGACACACAGTTTTCTTGACACACAATGATTCACTTACAGAACTGATTGTCGACTCGCAGGCAACCAATAATTATTACAAAAAATTCTTCTGGGACCATATTACCTATAACGGTAGATACAACATGACATCCTATTACCACCACCGGCCATATTAGCTCGGAACAATTTTTCGTAATATTGGTTGTATGCAGCTTAACATTAGCAAGTCAACCAGTTCTGCAAGCAAGTCTGTGTGTACAAGAAATCTATCAATCTGTGTAAATATCCTGCATGTTAGATTGTGCACTGGCTGGACCAACAGTGAAAAAAAGAACCCAGCATTTATATCGTGCCAGGAGTTACAACCTGTTGTTTACTTAATGCACCATGTCAATTTTGTCCTAGAATAACAAATTCCTGTGAACACAATCGAAATAGAAACGGCTGCACTAATTTGCATCTTTCATATTTTTTTTAACAATAGCATAGATACAGATTTTGAGGAAAGAGTACCATGGCGAGTACATTCATGGATCTTTTAGAATTTGACTGTATGAACTGTTATTCTAAATTACCGTTTGCAGAAGTTTGACTGCGTCAGGATATAATGATCATTATATCAATGTGGAACATGTCCGAATATTGAGTTAATTACTCAATAATAGGCCACAAGTAGGTCTTAACTAATTGGTAGATCACTGGTTTTAATTAAATTGCCCATGGGCAGTATTTTCCAGTGCAACAATCCTTTAATGTATGTATATACCAGTAGTAAGTAATGTTCATAAGTACTTTTGCTCAGTCACATGGTTAGAAAGTTGTTTGATACCTTTATTTGTAAATAGACAAATGATTTAACTACTCTGCACCAATGCAACAACTGCATAATATTGTCAACATGCGTGCCATTTCTTCAGCACTTTACTTAACAGGTGTTGGTAAGGTAAGGTAAGATAAGGGGTTTTTGCATTTATTTGAGGATTATGACTTGGGATTTTGTAGCAACCATCAATTAACCCCGGAAAACTTAATTCGTGTAATCTGTGTTACTCTGTTTCATGAAGCGCAAGTGATATCGTGTGTGGAGGGAATACTGATTTACTTGCTTAGCACTTTACCTCCTTTGTATGTATCTGGTAAACAGGTAAATTGTTGTGCCCTCTGCACCAACTAACGCTTGTGCTCAGGGAATTACAGTGGTGCAAATTTTGTGTGAATTGACAATTCTGGAGGCACTTTGGTATGTATTTGACATTCTTTGTACCTTTATGCATTCCTTGTTGCAGAGGTCTTTCCATGTCGTACCTGAGGTCAAGCATGCTTCATATTAGAAATAATGATTTGAAGCAGCATCCATTTATAAGGATACATATATTAAATTTAGTTTATATCTGAAATTTACTAAGTTTCACTGTCTTCTCATTACAAAGTTGATGAGGATGGTGGATTAAACATTAAAATACTATTTTGTGAAATAATTGTATTTAGATTATCAACAAAAAGTGGATGACTGGTCTACTGGACAATTAATTAACCAATGATTATGTTTGTATATATGCTGAACCCTATAATTAATCCTGGAAACTATCCATATTGTACAATAACACAGCACCAAACAACAGAGTTCTGACACAGTGTCAGCTTGTTAATCCACGAGACAAGTGGCAGACACGCGACTTTCACTGCGTGCACTACCGTTTCGAGTTGTCTATACATGTAACTAATTTCACTTACATGCCCCATAAATTACAATTTTGCGTAAACTTTGAAAAACTGTTACGGACACACGATATTCGGGTTTGCTTTGACGTAGCACCCAAAAGCCAGGGTAGCTTCTTCTTTAATTATTGCACAATAACGTGAATGACCGGTGGAATTGAAAAAAGGATGCCTGAGGGTGTTTCTGGCATACGTTTTCACACAAGATAAACACTTAAATTTCCGTTAAAACAGTTTGAAAACAAATTTTTTTAAAGTGTTACAATCCTGTATACACAAGGCTAGTACCATTTGTTTTGCCCGCCACAATACGGCGACTAAACCACGCCCACTAGCTTCAAGGCTTACTAATGTAAAGATCAGCTTCGCCACCTCCTGTCATTAGCTCCATGGTGCCGCAATACTACAGAAATTAGGAGTTTAAGAATTTGTCACCAGTATAATAGACATTAGAAATTAAATATCCTTCGGGGTATGCTTGAACTTTTTATCTTTACTCCTGCACAAGTTTTTTAAAACAGTTGGAAGCTTATTATATAGTTTTATAGCAGTGTAGTTTGTGCATTTCTGATGCATTGTTGACCTTATTTGAGGAAAGGGCAAATAATAACTTGCTCTAGTGTTATAACAATGAAATGATGAATTTGTTTTGAATATGTCTGATATTACTTCAGAATATGAGAGTAATAACTTTTTTCTGTATAATGAAGACATTTTTTTTTGCCTTATAATAATTACCCCATGTTATACCATATTTCATTACAGAATTAAAGTATGCAAAGTACATTAATTTATGAATTTTACTATCAAGTTTTCCTGCCATAC
Source organism: Clitarchus hookeri (assembly GCA_002778355.1). Classification (NCBI taxonomy): domain Eukaryota; kingdom Metazoa; phylum Arthropoda; class Insecta; order Phasmatodea; family Phasmatidae; genus Clitarchus; species Clitarchus hookeri. The sequence continues at coordinate 370,059 of NQII01000301.1, forward strand.
AACGCAGAGCAAAACATGCAGAGTTCAATTTTACACATTATTTCGATATGACTTTTCCAATTTAGTTTCTCATCAATAAATACACCAAGAAATTTAGATTTATCAGTTTTTGAATTTCTTTAACTGAACAAAATTTTCAGTAAAGCTTGTTTGTTCTAAACCAGTTAACCAAGTCCTCAAGGATGTTTTCGACTGCTTCCATTAGTTGAAACTGTGAGGCATTTTGAATTATAATACTCGATGAAGTATAGTTACATAAATCTAAACTCAAGTACGGTAATTCACAACTTTGTAAATTAGTGTACCATAAAGCAACCATAAGATGTAAGGGAACAATTAGGATAATTTCACAAACATTAGTCTTTGTTATATTTCATAGAAAGTTATTCGAGGAACTTGGGTGTACAAAACATTTTCTTTAAATAATTTTTAAACTTTCAACATTTTAAAAAGTTTATTGAATAACAATGTAATATAATACAGTATTTATAAATTCTAAAAATATTTAGAACGTTAACTTTGAAGTACTCGGTAGATTTGGAAAGTGTATATCATCCGCTGTACTACTATCTAATATGCACGCTAATAGCTTGGGTACAGACAACACCGTACCAGATACCAAACTCAAGAAATGTCGCTCCTGCTTGTCCTTATTGTAACACATCAAGAGTCGCTTACTAACATAACTGTTGCTTATGGAAATATTCCCAACCTCCACATAAGAGTTTCTGCTAGGCAAATACATTTGAAAACTTGCACGAAGGCTCTCCCAAACATGAAGCAAGTGTGGTGGAAGGTAAACTACTCTGAAATGATACCCTAATTTTTCGTATAAGCTGGTAACTGCTTCTGAAACTACGCTGAACTCGTGTTTGGCTGCAACGTCGTCATGTGCCGCTATAAACAATTCCACTGCAGATGCCTGCCAGGAATCATATATACTACCACTAATACTTTCATCCAATTTGCAGCTGTTCGGCTCGTACGCTCTTCCTAATGTGAAAAACTTGATGGGTAATAAATTATGATCTACGAAATGCTTGGCATGAAAAGCGCAAAATGAAACCAAGGATGCACCCCCCACCAAATGCAACCTACGATCTGGATTTGTTTGGGTTGCATCATCTTCTTTCAAGATAAACACAGAATGATGGTCTCTGTGTTTGCCCCCACAGCCTTCTACGACAATGCTCCACGCAAAGTCTGCATTGCTGGACTGAACGAAACCATTTCTTTGCAGCTCCTCGGCAAAATAATATTGTACTTCCAATTCAAATATTGCAGCATCATCACTCAAATAATAACATGAAGGATCACAGTAGTCTACGAGGTGTGATGACCTGCCTGTTCCAAGATTATTGGACTCTCCTACAGATCTACAATTTGACTTATCCCCAAATGCATGCATAAGTCTTGTATCATGCCTAGGTGTATCTTCATCTAGGTCGTTAGGGAGTGCCAGAGCTCTAATTATTGCTTGTTTTTCTAATCCCCAAAGACCTTTCATCAGTGACTTCAGGTCTTCCTTAAAAAGCTTTCCCTGAAGCCTATACTTCACAACGTCTTCATCCGTTTCTTTACCACCAGCCTGAAGCAATTCTTTCATTTTGCCTGCAATCTCAACACGCCTACCTTCCAAGATATTCCTATTAGTTTCAGTTATGTTGTACAGATCCCACAGTTTTTTTAACGATTCCGCATGTATGTTCATTCTACGGAGTTTAATGTTTTCTTTAAGTTTTTCTAAATTTTTGAACCTGGTTTCCAGATCAAGATGAGGTACAAGCACAGAATAAGTTTCTTGAGCTTTATCCCCAGTCACATACAAGGCAGATGTTTCATACTTGACAGACATGGATACTGAATTTAATTTGGCACGTAACATATGCCTAATCAATTTTGCAAACATTTTCAAAATTATCTTACAGCACTGGTGTCATACAAAAGAGAAACTTATTACACTGTACATATTTTTGTTCAGAAATAATATTTATTATTACATAGCTACATCCCCATCCTCATCAACACTGTCTGCGGAAACCGACGGTCCATTTTCATGCTTCTGCGTATCAATCTTGCGCTTCTTCGGAAGTTGATAACTGCCCTTACCGGCCGCTTGTTCAGACTCTTCTATGGTGTACGGCTCTAACTCCAGAGCCTTCAGCCGCCGTTTGTGCACCTTTGTGCGGAAATGTTCAGTCAAGGCTTGGTTGTCGATGAAGTACCTCCTAAAAAAACAAAACTCAAATTAACAACAGTGCTATTCAGCAAAACATTTCCATCCTGACCGGAGACAATTAACTACATATTGCATCATTATAACAGAGAATGTATGAATATTTACTGTCAATCCACAAACTCCGCATATAGGGATCAGAATGTTAGAAGGCATCACTAACAATAGTCTTAAAGTACAGGGAAACTATTCAACTCTACAATCTGTATCCACATTAAAACATACAATCTTAGTATTATCAACAGCAAAGAGACCTACAAGATGCTCAACACATACAAATAATTACAGGTGTGTTTGAATTTCCAGAAATACCACTTACGAGTCCCAATTTAGAAACAACACCTGTAATTCTCTTATATTCTATAAACCAAACAAAATAATACACTGGCACATAATTAACTTTAATAACCAATTATTCCCATTTTCATGGTATATAACTTAAGTAAATTTTGGTAGTTCTCGAAAAGAAGTGCAGCCACTATGTATCCCTCCACTACAGTTGATCTGTTGGTGAATAAAACAATCTTTGTAAACAAACTACGACTCCAATGGCAGGCATTGAAAGACTGACTACTTCGGTCCAGCACTTAGGATACTATAGCTGGTTGCCATTCCCAACTGTTTTATTTTTGTTATGGCAACATAATATCTGTTTATTTAATTGGTGGGGTAGGGAACTATAGTTTATCGTCTTTTGTGAGACATGATTGTTTTACAGTTCTTCTTGTGAGGGAGTGGCGATTGGAACTTGCATTGCTTTGATGATGCAGTGGAACATTCTGTTTGTACAGAAATAACATTCAGTTTACTACAACTCCAAAGTTTTAACTTCATCGAAAGAATGAAATGCGAAAAATGTGTCACTGTTCGTACAGATACGAGCAATGCTCAACACACAAAAATTGTTGGATTTTTTAATATATAATTAACTACACTAAAAGGGCATTTATTTATTTATTCTGCAATAACAAAACCCAATAAATACATCACTGTTAAACCAGATGTTCAAAATGCACAATGTAAACAATTTCAGCAAATTTAACTTTACATGAAAAAATTGCAAGTGTTTCAATAAAATAAATTAAGGTAAAACAAAATAGTTTTAAAGACAAAATACATTTCAAATATTCTAACAAAAAAAAACCATATTTACAAAACACACAAACTTACGGTTTACTTCGTTATTCTTAAATACGTGGCATGATTTGGATGAATACTTCACTAAAATCACTTTTGTCAGCCACTGATACAAAATAATTTATTTGCTGACACATTCAATTAACAAAACACTTTAGCTGTTTATTGAAAATAAACTGAAACTTCACAACTTAGGTAAATACTTTTTAGCTTGCGCTTCGTGATGATCAAGGAAAATGGCAGACCACAGCACACAACAGATCCTTTTATAAAAGTGGCAGACACATGTTGATCATTATTTTCACTGAGGAGACTTCTAAAAAGGCACCTACGATGAACTACATTTAATGAAATATGCTAAAACAAAAATAATTAACAGTGTATATAATATTTCGACACCACCAGCAAGGATTTCTTGCATATAGAACAATTATGATGGAAGAGAACTCAATGGCAATGGTAAACTAACTGCATTACAACGGGCGGGTGGAGATCTTTCACATAACCATAATGTTAGCCTGCTCTACCATAACATTCCTAAATGTTTTTAATGCCCTTTCTCAAAAAAAATAAATAAAAAATATTTGTATATTATTCCATGAGCATAATTTTAACCATAAATGTTGTAATTATCATAAAATTTCTACGTTATAATTTTTAATGCTGAGAATTATTTCCTCCTATAATCATAGCAAAGATTACCAACATAATAACATGCATCCCGCAACAACCATCAGTTGACACAGTACTTTGCAAATGGGGACGTTTACTGTTTATATGCTGTGTAGGTTTGTCACAATGTCTGTTGAATTTTACTGAAGTTAAATGAAACCGAGAATAATCTCTAATTTTACAAAGCTTCATTTGTATGGAATATTTGCTAACATAGCTTATTTAGTCCAACTTAAGATTAAGTATTAAACAGCCTATCCTGCCCCCGAGAGTAGTGGCGTAACAAGGAAAGGGGATGGTGGCAGGGTATACATTGCCCTTTCCTACAATGAAAGTATCTGGCCATTCCAAACTGCTTTTGTTCACAGAGATGCATTGATGTACTGTATACAATCTGACAAATTGTTATGATGTATTTCTGATACTTACACGTCGTATACATCCTTGCTTCTGGGTCACAGACATTTTTCTATCTTTTGTGCAGCATGTAATTTAGGTTCTGTTTGCACCATATTAAATTTATAAGAGGCAAAAGTATCTTTAAAGGGGCACCTAAAGGACGGTCATCACCCCCCCGCCCCTTTTCACGGGGAAAGTTTAAAGGAGTGCTCCCTCCTAAGTTGGGAGACATTTCTCACCACTGTCCACGATAATCGTGAATTGAAGGTAGGTTACCCACTCCATTCTGCTTCTTTCATGATGGTACAAGTTGGATGAAGTACATATTGTTAATAATATTACTGGCAATGTAACATCCAATTAAATGCAAATGTTACAGTTTAAAACTCTTTACTATTTGTAATCGACAAGTTATCTTATGAATGCAGCAGACTTGAGATATGAGTTGCAAGACCATGGGTCGCTCCCTGCACTGCACTACCAAAAATTGTCCACTGGTGGTGGTGTGGTGGAGGAGCTGTTTGGGGAAACACATTTCTCATTAATCTACTTAAGCAAGGCAAATTTAATATATTCTGTACTATGTTCTTATATGCATGTATTTTATAATTTTAGTGATTTTATTCCCTTTTATATTGTATTTTTTACATAACTAATGTCTGTAACATATGTTTAGCACTGCCATAACTACAAAGCCCTCCCATAAAAGCCTGAAACTATTTGGATGCAATCAAAACAGTAAATAAATAATTAATTAATTAAAAAATTAACTATTCCTTAGATTGATTTCAAGGCTTTAAATAATGGTTGGTAAAAGTCATACTTGGAATTAATAATTTAAAAAAATTAATGATTAAAATTAAAAGTGTGTAATTTTTAATTTGTTTATTTCAAAACTAACGTTAGTTAACTTTCCAATCCCTTGGAGGCTAAAGATGACAATGAAATATATGCAAATGCCATAAATATCTGACAAACTTCTTATAAATACGCAACGTATTAGACAGCCGACGAGTTGCACACCACGTTATAGGTTGATACACTGACGTAATGTACTACACCGAAGGTCATAGTTAGTCACACGCAATGCGATTGTGAGGTAGACGAGATGCCACAGACACAATCTCTCACCACACAAAAATCACAGTTGCACAGTTGATGGTCCTAGTGCAGCATGCATATTTCAATTGTTTTTGTAGTCACTGCAATGGTCTGGTTTCGTTTTAAGTTGAGCTATAAGAGTTTAGTTTAAAAGTTTTATTTCAAATGGTTTTGTAGAAGATTGTTAATTCATCATTTTTATAAGTAGGCCTATCTGATTAGGCACCTAGTAACCAAGTTGTGGTAATTTTTTTCTGGGACTGTAAATTGTGATTTTTTTTGTTTTGAATAAATATTGACGAAAAACTTTTTTGAGACTATTTTAACTGTAAATTTTTTGTTATTTTAACTTTTAACTTTAAAGTTTTTAAGTTGAAACAAAATTAACTTATTAATCAGTTAATTTGCATGGATTTTAACTTCTAACTTTAATCGGTTAGATTATTTTGTCAACTTTCCCAAGTATGGTAAAAGCAATAATTACTCAAAACTGGCACCCTCGAAAAGTATGCCCTGCCCCCCTTCCAAACTATTTCAGTCACAAACAACTAAGTGTTTTAGTTTATACCTGTACCACTGTCATGCAGAATATTACAAATTTAACTTGTTCTGCTAACAGTGTGGGTAATGCATAAAAAAAGCAACAGAAACATAAATAATTACACAGCTTTTGAGCTTGACAGCAACCCTGGGCTAGATGGTGGGTAGCATCGTACAACAGTGGACAAGAAGTATATGCCAAATCATCAAAGGTGATGAAAACTGAAATGAGTGCAAGTGTTGGCAGTACCACGAGCAGAACGGCTTGAGAGCAACTGGAAGCCTTTGTAATGACGCACTTATAATAATTATAGGGATACTTACTTCATTTTCTTTCGTTTTGCAAGGCTTCGTAATATTTTATCAGGATTCAAAGTTAAAGTCGTGGTAGTTAATATTTATCGGGCATACGTTTGCTTTTTCGGAAATCTTAGTTTTTGTTCGCGTCAGCATTAGTAGATAGAAGCTTGTAGCGTTGCCCCTCGTCTGGGCCACCATGTTTGTAACGTCGCACCGTCTGGATTGATGGTGGAAATTACAGCTCGGTTAGCTCAGTTGGTAGGAACATGAAACCTAAAGGCGCTAAACAAATTATAAAATAAAGTCAAGTTTCTGTTTATTACTTTGTACTTTTATTTATCATTTAAAAAAAAAAATCCCCTACAATCTTCCGGTATGCAGAGTCACGAACAGCTACACAGACAAACAAGCAAAGAGCAGCGCCACAGTAGTTTAAGTAGTAACCACGTCACTTAAAACTCGCATTGCAAGAGAAAAATACAAAGGCAGCGACCTCCCACACCGGTGGAGAAATAAACGAGCAGGATAAAGTTTTCCAGTGTGGGAGTTGTTTGCCACGCTCGATGTGTCTTCGGCGAGTGCTGGTTGTCTACTGATTTCTGTATACCGATAGCGGGCGGTAGGCACGCGGGGGTTTGTCACCGCGTGCCTATCCCCACTCATTGCCCCAGGGTGCCAAAAAAGTGACCAAATAAGGGCATGGCGTGGGCCGGAATCCCTTCCCCACGCCATGCCAAACTGTGTCGTAATAAAAATATAATCAAACTTCTAGAACAAAAACTGTCTACTGCAACTGGAAAAGCTTCTATCTACAAATGCTGACGCGAACAAAAACTAAGATTTCTGAAAAGGCAAACGTATGCCCGATAAACCAACTACCACGGCTTTAACTTTGAATCCTGATAAAATATTACGGAGCCTCGCAAAACGAAAGCAAATAAACCAAGTATCCTGATAGTTATTATAACTGCATCATTACAACCTCTGAGCCACATTGTAATTAAATATTTGTTTATTTGAGGATGTCTGCGATATCATGTATTATGAACAAACAAACACAGAAATGCTCTGTAACACTAGAATACTGTTTAATTAATTTAAAACTGTCAGCTGGATTCTGGTGAGTGTATTTGGCAGCGACGAAATGGTGCAATGTTAACATGTGGTGCCTTCTTAAGTAATACGTGTGGATACTTGTGAATTCTGAATTAAATATGAGGACGCCAATAATTTCCGTAAGATTTTTGGCATGGCAAATGGTTTGAAAGATATTTAGAATAGCGTAAGTTTGAAGAGATGTGCAGCATAATATTCTGCAATATTTAAGTGTCGCTGCCTGAGGTGGTCGGACGGCCTGATCATGTACCCACTACAATACTAAAATAGAAGTAATTAATACCTCGGGTGCCAATTTTGCCAACTAAGATAAGTATATGCATGAGCTGAGGGTAATGTGGTTATGTTCTGCCAGTGTGACTGGCGGGCACGAGAAAAAAATGTTACAGCTTCCCATTATACTCCCGCAAAACAGCGCTGTCAAGGTCACCGTGCACACCCATAGAAGATGGAGCTATACTTGGTTATAAAAACGGATACGAACACAGATTTCTTTTGCCATTGGCTGCAGCCATTATGCGATACAAAATACAGTTTTGAGTCCAAAAACAAAATACGCTACATTTATTTTTAAAAAACCTAGTAATACTGCTAGTTTACAAGCATACTCCTGGGAAATAAACAAGAATTTAGTCCACGCAACCTCCCCTGACTGGGATGCAAGTGAATACGAAAACCCTGGAGTTGGCCGGTCCCATGTGACTGAAACACAAGCAAGGCCAGCCAGGAACACTGCCAACTGAACCGAAAAATAAACAAATGAGTACGCGAGTGGTGAAGCCACATGTGGGGGCAATGCAAAAAAAGTTCCCAAATTAAACTATAAAACAGCCAGGAAACTAAATCATTCAGATAACACAACAAGATTACGGCCCCCATGGGACACACATCCATTTCTCACGGCTGCTACTTTGCGACTGGCATCATGGTAGCCTAAAAGCAAATCTCCCTGGGTGCACTCCTGACCATTATACACAAAACAAAAACCCTGGTGACAATATAACGCTAATTAATCTTTTGCATAAACAGTTAAAAAAGAAATACCATGTCTTGCCTTAAACAAAATAACTAAAAATAAACACACTCAAAAAATATTTGGCCTGGGTGGCCGAGAGTACGTGACGTCGTTACGCGTTGCTCGGGCACCTGATTACCACTTGTCTTGGTGATATCACGTTTCTGCCAAAAGTTTTGGACTGTCCACTGCCTTCCTCCACTGACCTCTTACACTGGTCACTTGCCCTCAACACTCCCCTGGTGGTGGGTGGGGTTTCCCCACTCACCTCCCCAGATTCCATTGCCACTAGAGCTAAAACTGAAGTGCAGGTGCCTGGATCGTCTGCCTCTAGTTCCTCGATGCCAACGCCTCCCAGCGCCGCTTCCTCGAATGGAAACCCGTGCACCCCTTGGTGCTGCTCCTCTGCCCGAAATCCCCGGAATGAAGTTTACGCTGCCACGGCCTCGGTGTCTGGTTGTGAGGTGTTGGGTCTCCTTTCGCAGCTGGTGCTGATCAGAGTTGGCTCAGCAACCCCCATCCCCCCTACCCAAATGGCTATTCGCCATGAAAGTTTTCTTCACATCCCTCTTCCGTTATATTCTTGCCAGTCGTCGCCACTGCCTGGTCTTTTTGGCCCTGCTATCCCTTTGCCTTTTTGTCCTCTGGGGTACTATGTAACACATTATCTATGGTGCTTGCTTGCTTGCTCTCCCATTCTGATTTTTGACCAAGTGCAAAGTTCTACTTACACCACCACTGATCAGAGCCTGGCCCACTGTGGCCCTAAACCTGCGCAACAGTTCCTGGGTGCAGATGAGGGGAATTGTGTGCACACAGAGACCCAGTGCCCTTCCTGGAGTGGCTTTGGAGGGTGGTTGGTAGTTGGGGTAATCAATTGGTAATAACTTTCCTGCTGTTCACAGGCTGCACGTAACTTGTTACCCCTCCTTCACCTCTCCCCAGGGCTCTCTCCTGTCTCTCCTACCGCGTCCCACTCTCCTAGTACCTTCAGGTTCTGTCTAAGCATCATTTCTGCTGGGAACCACCCAGTCGCCACGTTTGTGCAATTGTGCATGGCAAAATGAGGAGTCTGGAAACTGTTCATCCCATGGGGTTTGGTTGTCCTCTAACCGCAGCCGTTATTGCACCTCAACCTCTTAGTTGAATCTTTTAGTTGGGTGTACTGGGATGGTAGGTGCGAGGTCACAAGTATGGTGCTCCACTGCCGGCATAATTGTTTCCACTTATACCCCACAAACTGCATCCCACTGTCTGACAAGATGGTTTTTGAGTAACCCCACCATATTCGCCCTAACATTACTTCCATCCACGCTGTACACACATTGGTCATCACTATGTTGAACTTTTTTCCAGAGGCATCTTTGAGTAGGGGCTCCCCATCACATCTAATGCTCTGTCTTTGAAAACAGTTGTGGTGGTTCCTTAGGTATGTTCTTCCCTGTCCTGTCGCCTCAATTTCCTTTGCTGACTGTTCGCAGGTGTTCTCTTCACATTCTCTCTCACCTCCCAATAGTAGTCTCTCGATTGCCCTCTGTGTATCATCAGCCCTGGGTGTCACATGCTAGGTCATAGTCATGAGAGAAAAGCCCCACGGTGTTGCGGACCCCCTGCGCCACTGGGCATTTTCTCCAAGTGCTCGGTTCTGTAGTACCCCGTCAACACTCGTCAAATGTTACACGCCTTGAGCCCATGTTTCTCTTGGACTCCATCCGTCTCTACTAACATCCTCTGGGCTCTCTGCACTTGTTCCTCCAACTTATCTAGCAATGCTGGGGCTGTTCCTCTACATACATGCAAAAACCAATTTGCCTGCAGGTAGTTCTGTTTATTCTGATGACTTTACAGGAGGTGTCTACATTTACCATTTTCCTCTTCTAGGAATACCTGTTCTGTGTTCGGATCGCTTAACAGCCCATCTGGTAGGTGGTTTGCCTGCTGTGCCACATACTGTGAATTCAAATGACTGGAGGAACAATGCCCAGAGGATTAGCTTTCCCTTGCGCCTCTGGATGGTAAGTAATCACGTACGTGCCCTGTTGTCTGTGCCTAAGGTGAATGGCTTCCCTTCCAGATGTGGTCTCTACTTTTTCAGCACCCAGACAATGGCAAGGCAATCCTGCTTATTGCTGTGGTAACACCTTTCTTCTTTTCCAAACTTTGTGTTTGTGTAGTCTATCACCAGTTTCACCCCCACCTTTATCATCCAAATGATATGTCACTCCTGCACCTAGTTTACCAGTGCCCGTTTGTACAAACAGATGGCGCCCCGAGTCAAAAAGTGCTAGGTGTGGCATGGTGCGAACACAAATTTTCACTGTGTAAAATACTTGTACCCAGGGGCTTCACCTATAGGGTCTCTAAGGTCTGTAAGGGGTGCTACAGTCACGGAAAAGCTTGGGACAAAATGTCTCAACCCATTCACTGATCCAATAAACCACTGCATTTGTTTATGGGTAGTGGGTGTTTTTGCTTCCATTATCTTCCTTAGCTGTTTTGGGTGCAGTTGGGTACTCTACTCGCTCACTATGCATCCCAAGAATTCCAGTTTGGATAACCCTAAGAGACATTTTTGTGGTGCCTCCCGCAGGTTAAGTTGTGGGTGGCGAGTCTTTCCAGTATCACGTCCAAATATTCGACAAGCTTGCCCCAAGTTTCTGAACACACAATGATATGGAATAAGTAAGCTGTCTGCAAATTTCCCCCACACATCCCTCAAGTACCTTGACCCTCAAACTCTAAAATGTTGCAGGTGCCCCTTTCAGCCCAAATGGCATTGTCCTAAACTGAAACCCGCTTCCATCTGGCACTATGAACGCGGTCTTGTGTTTGTACTGTGTGCAAACCGGTAGCTTCCACTAACCAGATTGCAAGTCAAACTTCCTAAAAAATGTATCATTATCTAGGCCAGCCAATGTACCTTATAAGCTAATCAAAGAGGAAGGGGTGTTAAGGTTACATCATTCACTGGGTGGAAATCTACACAAAACATTGAACCAGGACACGAGAGTGATTGCAATAACACCTTGCGAAAGACAGTTGCAGAAATCCCCTCCACCAACCAGTAAACGGGGCCGAAAATATTAAGCAGCGCACCCGATATAGGCCAGGGTAACACCGGGATCGGCATCTTTTGTCATCTGGCCACTGGAACGAGAATACTACTGAAAATGGGTGTGTCCGGCCGTCGTTAGCCGCCTCCTACAATCAGCCTCCGGCAACATGAACAAGTTGGGGACTTTCCAATTAGACTGTAATAGTAATGGCGTGAGGTAATAATGCTTAACATAATTAATTAGCATCTTGGTATTTCATTTAAATTCCCTCAATCAATAGTCACATAAATAGTTATTGTATAATCTTTATGCTCAATAAATTTCCATCTTATACTGCTGTGCTCTACCTAATCATGACTCGTTATATAGCTACGCCCATAACCCCTTTCAGGTACGAATTAGCTTAAACAAGCATTCGTAACACTTTGCTCTGAACGACTCACGTGCAACAGAACCAAGCAACAGCACAGTGACACGCAAGGGAAAGGTCATCGACTTGTCCTCCTTCTGAAGTATAAGCTGCACTCACACCCTCCCATTCAATACTGTTATCCCGGCGCACAGCAAACACGGAGCACGGACTGTTTGCCATGTACTTTTTTTTTTAGACTGGTGGGTGACGTGAACTATGACAAATGCAAAATGCCAATATTTAAATACCTCATGCTAAAATGAAACATTTTACCATCTCAATTTTTTATGGCCTTGCCTTAAATATTATAAATGCTGGTTGATGTGATATTATTATATGCTGGTAAAATTTCAGGTCATAGTTTAAGAGTTTGGCACATAATAGAAATGGGTTATAAACAACAGAGACATAACTAAATTTTAAGAACTAAATACGAAAACTTGCAGTATTCACCATCAATGTGACTGTGACAACTAGAGTTCTGTGAATCTAAGATCTCTGCAGTGAACTGAATCAATCAAATCTTGAATTTCTTTTCTTTAAAATCAACAAACAGTAATGTAAACCCATACCCAGCAGAGAACTTCTCGGACACTCAGTGTCAGCCTATAGACGAGCATTGCCAAGCTCTGTTGCCACATCCATAAAGCAACCATTACATCATAATGCAAGTGTCTTAAAGTCTGAATTGTAGAAATATAAATTACAAATCTATACATAAAAACACACTTGAATATGGTATCAAGAGAAAAAGATAAACAATGTGCGTGATATATGTGGGAGTTCGTATCAATTAGAAAACTGCTTGAGCAGACAAACTGCTTAATTTTTACGTTTGTGGTAAACATTTTGTGTTTGTAGTAAACATGCTCTGGACCATTTCAAACATACCGATTAGCAACAACTATTGAATTCAGATGTAATAATTTTCACTTACTTACTATACAGCATATAAAAAATAATTAATAGTTGTTGTAGCTGGTAATGCTATCACAAACTTCTCTTTCCTGTCCTTGCAGTTTTAATGTGATTCCTTTCCATACCAAACTTCCTTCTGTCATTCAATGTATTATAACAAAAACCAATACTTTTCAACGACTTTACCTTGGAACTTGTTGAAACATGAAACAGTATTATCTATTTTACCACAAAAAGCTGCCATAATTATTCACACTGTACATTTACCAACATGTCACACTCTCACCGTCAAACTGCTAATTTTGCTTAAATTGTATACTTCCACCAAAACTCTTTGTTTAATAATTTAGTAAAAAAAATAAAAATTAAATTACACACATTTAAGATTAAAGATTGACCTTGTTAGTGAATCACTTCCTGTTTGTAACTATTGGGGTGCTAGCACAAAGTTAACTTAGCACCTTTTTAACATACCTAAACAATTTCCCCCATTCCTTTTCCTTCTTTCACCATCTTCCCTAAAAATATATTCCTTCTTNTTCTTTCACCATCTTCCCTAAAAATATATTCCTTCTTCCACCATCTTCCCAAAAAATATAGTCTTCGCCTGTTTTGATCATCTTTTCAAGCTACCTTTCCATTTGTTTCATCAATTCCTCAACTCTTGTCATCCCTTCATTTCTCCACTTGGGATGTAATTTTCTACACTTCCTCTTCATTTTTTTAATCTCCTGTCNCCACCATCTTCCCAAAAAATATAGTCTTCGCCTGTTTTGATCATCTTTTCAAGCTACCTTTCCATTTGTTTCATCAATTCCTTAACTCTTGTCATCCCTTCATTTCTCCACTTGGGATGTAATTTTCTACACTTCCTCTTCATTTTTTTAATCTCCTGTCCATAATATGGCGGATCTCCCCTAGACCGTGATCTTTTTTTGGCACAAATTTCTCCAACATAACCTCTATTATTCCTGTATTATTCTTCTAAATTCTTCCCATAATCCTTCCACCCTTTCCTCCATAGACCACTTTTGAAACCTATCCCTCAGGAAGATTTCTGCACCCTTCATGTCTCCTCTCCCATACTGCCACACCAACCTATCTGCCGTTTGATCTTCCTCATCCTGCCAAGCCCAATGTCCACAACCAGAATATCATGATCGCCTATGCCATCCAATACTATTGCACCAACTACAGCATTCCCAGGTCTGACCAACACCACATCCAGCACTGACCCAACACCCTCTTCATTCCACCCTGTAGGTGTTTCTACTACCTAGACAAAGCCTCTGTTGACTAACTGCGCTGCCATTATCTGCATCATGCTGCCCATTCCTTCTGCACCCTCTAGCAATTTCACACCTGGCGTATTCAGATCCCCTGCTACAACAACCCACTGCCTGTCCTTTAGTCTATCAACCCGCTGCTTGATCATCTCAATTGCCTGCCATCCCTGTCCTGTTGGCCTATTAGTTGCCAGCAAAGTAATCCTCCTACTACTATCCCCACTTAATTTAATTTCCATCACCTCAACATCTTCACTAATCCACACACACCATTATTCCTCCTCCTCTCCCATCCCTGTCTCTTCTGAAGATGGTGAACTTATCCTGTCTACATTCAATGTCAAGCACTTCCTCATCCAGCTTGCTGTACACACTCCTACAGTTCCCTCAATTAACTTTATACTAACATGCAGCATTACCCTCCTACTTTGCTTGCACCCTCTCTCCACCCCTGTGGCCTCATCAGTACCTCTCCATTTCGCTCTACTTCTGTTACCTTGTCCCTCTCTGGTTGCTATTTAAACACTTGCTGCTCAGCCCTGACCCTCTCCATACAGCCAGCTGCTTCCCTACCTAGCAGATCCCCTAGGATCCTCTTTCCCTGCTCTGTCAGGTGTACCTGGTCCCTTCCTACACTTTCCCAGCCTACCCATTTCCTACTATCTATAAATGCAGCCCCCAAATCCCTACATCCTGTCTCATAAACCTCACTCGCTGCCACTGCCTTCCTGCAAGTTATTCCCTTTCTAACCAGCACGCCACTAACTACTGTCCTAGCTCTTGGGAACTTCTCCTATACTTTACTTAGTAACCCTCTGAGGTCCCTCTCTACCTCTTGCCTCACCTCCTTTCGAGCCAGATCATTTCCCCCCAGATGAATTAAAACCCCCTTGCCACCTTGCTACCTCTCGTACTATTAACTCTTTCCTCCAAATCCATGATTTTTGCACCACCAAACACTGCTTTATATGTATTTCCTTTTCTGATATCCCTCAACTCAACCCTCTTTACGATTGTGCTGCCTAGGACCACTTCTGGTTCATTTCCTACAACCCTTTCCTGCTTTGTGTCCCTTCCACCCACCTGCCTCCCCTTGTCTACTTCACCTCTTCCCTAATCCCTACCACCAGCTTTCTTCTGCATCACCCTTGTTTCTTTCCCTTTGACCAGCTGTCTTTTTCCCCTGCGGCCACGAACTGTCCATTTTTCCCTTCTTGCTGGTCTTTGCTAATCCTTCTCCTAAAAGCCTCAACATACTGCTTCCTGTCTTCCACCACTGCTTCTGCCCTACATAATGTTTCCCGCTCATCTGTCCTTGTTTGCTTCCTGCTGTCTACTATTGCCTTATCCCTTGCTACTATTTCCTGCTCCTCTATCCTTATTTGCTTCCTAGTGTCACCTACTGCCTTTTCCCTTCCTACTGTCTCCAGCTCCTCTATCCTCCTCAACTTTACCACCTCAATCTCTGCCTCCCTTCTCCTGCTGCAGTTCCTTCTGTAGACAAGCTTGCATTTTGCCTAACCCACCCTTTATGCCTTCCAACTCTTCCTCTAACTTCTCGACCCTTATTGCTAAGCTACACTTACCCATCTCATTCCTGACCTTTTCCTCCACCCTCTCAATCTTGTGCATCATTTCCCTCTCTTTCCTGCTCCTCAATTCTACCATCTCCCCTTTCCACCTCCCCTCCTTAGCCACTTCCATCCTTGTCACTGGCACGCCCTCTACAAGGATCCCCATCCGCATTTCCCAAATCCAGTTTCCACATTCCCCACCTATTTGAGTTTCCTTTTCTACTGTTAGTTTGTTTTCAGCCACCTCCACTATTTCCTTTCCCCCGCCCGACACATTCCTCACACCTCCACTCATGCTGCCCGTAGTGAGCCCAGTTCCCCCTCTCTGATCCCTACACAATCAGCATGATACCAGCCACCACGCTGGTCACACTGTACCCCACTATCATCGCCCCTCCACACCTTCCCACATCCCCTCCATTTTTTTTTTGCTACCGGTATTATACAAATATTTTACCTAACTTATAAAAACATATATATATACACTCACTTATATACCAGTCTAACTTTCGAAAAATAACACACAATCTATGAGAACAACACTGGCCACTTGCACACAATAGACAAAAGGCACTACTCTATCATTATAACAAATTACCACCTAGGTCGCTAAGCTAACTCATTACTTACTACAGACTACCCTACGTATATTTAAACTTACTACTAGGACCTAATTACATGTAAAAAAAAAATACATCCTCCTGCGGCAATAACTGGCATCTGACTTTAATTTTTGCAGACTTTCAGATATGCATGGCTCGCTTACATGTGATAGTATTTATCACTGCTCAGAAGTGTTATATAATACATTTCAGTTATTTGGGTACATTTATTGGAGAAAATGTAGGTCGAAATGTAACACTGCTTTGTGTGGTACTAGAAAGATTATTCAGGCAGTCATGTATCGGAAACCAACAACGTTAATATGCCACGTAAATATAAAGTATTTTAATTTTAAAATACTGTGGTACATAAAAAGTGCCATAATATTGCCCGACCCAAAGTAAGCATAGTTTAGAGCATTATCAACATCATAAATGTATTATTATTTTTTAGTTGGTGAACTTCAAAACCCAAAAGTTTGTGTGTCGAGGCAGTACTCAACAAGGCAACGTAAATACCTTTTTTTATATTCAAATAAACAAAAGTGTTGCTGAGTAGCAAAACTCCATATATTATACATGTAGGATAGATGGAAATTAATTAGGACAAAATAGACGCTTTTAAGAATATAAATAGGAGCATTTTTGTGTTGTAGCCTGTGAAGTATCCTTGTAATAGGGGAATTCTCCGAAACTTAAGATCCAAACGTTAAATTATATGGTGTTTAATTCCAAGTTACAGAGTAGAACATTGATTATCCATCAAGGTTGGGACTATCACTGTAGTGGGTGAATAAATATACCGATAAATTAAATACACAATGCTCTGTCCCCAATTTTCCACGACTATAAACCAAATACCAAAGCATCTTATAGTAAAATGTAAATTTAACACACGAGGCTTTAATCAGTGCATTGAAACATATAATACAAATAACACAGTGCTGCAAGAAAATACACAGTATGTACATACAGTATTTATAATAAAAATGCTTATTAAATATGTACGACAACAAACATACATTAAATAAAATTACAAAAGGGTACAGTAATTAATATCTTAGTTTTTTACTGCAATGTAACATATTCGGCTACTCTATGGGGCTGACGATCAAGATAAATTGACTGTTAAATTGGTGACGGATAATCAACGTTCTACTAAAAATACACTCTTTTAAAAGAGAGTTTATGGAACTGGAAAGTCTAATATTTTCAGCCACAAATTTGATTTATCGAATCACAAGTTATTTGATTCCTTATTCAATATTTACAAAGGTTTGCAGAACCCTAATGAGAACTAGTCTTCTATGTGTAAACCGCGGCAGTTTCCTTCTTGCTTTCATACACAGGTAAATAAATTCATTTTTAAACACAATTAATTGGCAAACATGTACATACTGCTCACTGTAGACTGTCAATTTTTCACTTGTAAACACAAAAGAAATTTTATAAGACATAAAACCTCTCCTCCACCCAACTTAAAGAAGTTTTTCAACCGCTGGGCTACAATTTGGTATCGTATCATGGAATAAATTACACTGAGCCACAAGGGAGGTTCTCCTGGACTATAAATATCTATTTACTATGCCATTATACGATGCAAAAAAAAAAAAAATCATAATGCAATTCTCCCTCTTGCTGTATCATGCAAATTTTTTATCCTTCAATTTTTCTTATCTATGAAAAGACGTTCAGTGGCACTCTGTGGCTATCCTAACTACGAACATTGGTCTCTTAGTATTGCATTGTAAGAAAAAAGTTTTAACTAATTAACATAGAATGTTGTAATACCACAAAAAGTTTCTGCCTCACTTACCACCCTAATAAACTTCGCATACAAAAAAGTAAACTGTACCTGGATACCAACTTGTAATTAATCCAGTTGCTCACATCCGTGACGTGGAAATATAATCTTTATTCCTCCAGTGATCTTATTATTACACTATGTAGTGAAGGAGGCTAAGCAACCCTGGTGCGTAACACAAGTAATGGCAGTCACGCGTGGGTAAGCATTGCCGAACTTGATTGGAAGGGGCAGACAGTCATGTGCTAGTAAGGTGGGGTCTATTTTTAGATCTTTCCACGCTTCCAAATTGCAGTGTGTGGTGAAGAGAATCACCACATTTAAAAACCAAAATAAATGCAACAAACTTATTTTTAGATTTTCAAAAATAACTGTTGACAGTTAAAAAAAAAAGTTTTTATTTTGAGTTTGTTGTTATTACCGGGGTCTTAGCATCGAGAGTTGACTGTATTTGTGTCAAACATGCCATGTTTCTCTGCCTAACGTTGTGGATTGGCCATGCTGTTTTCTGTTGTCGAGTATGATTAAAAGTTTTGTTTTGGTTATTCGAGGTTTGCAACTGTTGAGAATTTACAGACTACCAACTAGTTTCAGGAAAGTGAATTCATGCAAATCCTAGCCATTCTGCTTTCCAGAGCATGAGCGAAGTGAGCGCGGAGGACTGCACTGGTTTACCTGCTTTCTACATTTCTGCCAGGTGTGTTAGTCTGTTGCATTTTTTTCTAGGTAGGTTGGTGCTGCCCTCTGTGCTTGCTTCACTCACACTTTGGCAAGCGAAGTGGTGCAGATTTATATGAATTCATTTTTCTGGAGCTATTCGTGGATGTATTTAATCTTTAATTTCTACATATAATATTTTTTATAATTTTTACAACACGCTAAATTTTTAAAGCTCTCCTCACTGTCCCATTTCTTACTAATTTTAGTGAATATAAAAATGTTATGTTTCAGCATGATTAGTAGGTAGGGTGGTAATCATGAAGAACAAGGGCTCCTCTGTAAGAAACGTCCACGAGTTGTGAAAGCTGTACAGTTACTTCTGCAATGCTTATCATTTTGAAATTTTGAATAAACCCCAGCACCTCGTAATTTGGTCAGTGGATTATTTTAAAAAAATCAGTTATTTCATTAGGTGTCAAACATCTTTTTACATGTTCTGCCATTTTGCAGTTGCAGGGTAATGTTCAGAAGAATTTTTGGCCAGACATGTTTAGAAAGAAGTTGTGTGTTGCCTTTATTTGTATATTGGCAGCTACTTATTAACTTTCACAGTACCAATACAACATAATAACTATTTGGGTTGAATGCAACATTTTCTTTGCATGTAATTGGCGTTCACGTTCACGCCGTCTTCAGTCACGAGGTGAGCACTTCAGTGTTTATGTTGGTGATGGTTGTAAATGCTTGTATTTTGTTTACTAGAGATTTGCAACTATTGGGATCAATTCTGTACAGATTGCAAACAACACTAGCTCCAGGAAAGTGAATGCACTCAAATCTGTATCATTCTGCTTCCTGGAACTTGAACGATAGTGAGATGGGGAACACAACTTTACCTGCCTCATATGATTTTACCTGCTTTGTACATATCAGCAACATTGTATGAAGCACGTATCTCAGTGTCTGCAGCGGTTACGCTCCGGGAAGCACAGAGTTTGCATGAATTCACATTTCTGAAGCCATTCGCAGATACGTTAAAAATATTTGTGTCTTTCGGCATTTCTTGTAGTGGTACATCTATTTTCGTTTTTTTTTTTTTTTTTTTTTTTTTTTTTTTTTTTTTTTTTTTCCCCCCCNTTCATATTTTAATAGCTTTCCCCACTATTGCAATTAATAGTACGTACTGTGAATATAACATTGCCCCTAGTCTATGTGGTTATCATTTGGCATAATTAGTAGGTACTGTCAAGTCATTTTTGGAAAAACCCCTATTCTTTATAATTACCTATAGTTCAAACCAAACTAATACCCAGGAATTTATTTTAAAAATTTCCAGGAAAGCCTTTACTCTCTACAATTAGGGCCCAACCCCCTATCAGCGAACTGCATTGGCATTGTCCCCATCACAAAGCAATAATATATGTATTTCAGAATATGCACTCCTTAAGTTATATATACTTCAGTATTTTGTATTTTAATACCATGTGTTTGTAGGTACTATTTTCATTGTATGTGTGTTTGTATACGTGTATGTATAAACATGTATAAGCTGTTCACAGTAAACTGAGCACTTTTGAAAGACCTGCTTATGATCTATTTTTTGGATTACATTGTTTACAACCACCATATGTAAATTTAACATTGCTATGGGCCTTATTAGTTTATTCATGTGTCGGTCACGTAAACAGTGATGTAAATGTTTAACAAATTTACTAATTATTACACCTAAAGGCATTAAAAAACAGCAAGAAGATTAAATACTTTCAGCGTCAAGAAATGTTTACCTTTTTCATTTATCGTTAAGACATGGAACTACCTTCCCTCCATCATTAACAACTTTATTGGCTGCATGTCGAATATTGTGCCCCACAGAACATATGCAAGCAGGGGCAAAGACATTTTTCAAAGGTTGATTTCAAAAGTGCTCACTTTTCCAGGAACAGTCTTTAAGTGTGTGCACATGTTGTATAGTAACATACTGAAGAGTTCAATGGCATGCGAACCTATATGTTCAATTAAAAAACTAATCTGCATATGAATACATGTGCTTTACATTGCACGTTTCATTACTCATATGCTTAACGCTCCCACCTACCTGGCACTTGAACTGCGTTGCGGTGTGTTTGAAATACAAGTATTTCAATGAAACTATTAAATATGCGCCCAATATGCGTACCTACAAAAATAACACACACTTCATAGGAGTGCTGTTGAGTGCTTTCAAGACGTCGCTCATATTAGAAACACCGAAATGGCTAAAAACTGCTTTTTCAAAGCATTGTATCTCAAAATATATACATCAGATACATACAAAACTACTCAGGGGGCCCTGCATTGAATATTCCTACAGACTTTCCATCGATAAAATAATAGGGTCACCACTGAAAAGTCCCATAGGTACGTACGCAGTGTGACATGAACACTGCACGCCAGTTCAGAGCCTTGCATTTAGCGGTATTGGGGCACTTGATGCGTGGGGCAGTCTCGCCCTTATCGCTCTCGCACTTCTCCATCTCGAATGTGGAAAAAAGCTCTATGTACAGCCACAGAACCACGCCTCATTTACATGGCAACGTACGGAACAAAATTGTGTTGCGCTGTGGGCAGGATATCTGAAAGCTTGGGGACCATTGAAATAAAAAGGCAGAAATAAGCAGTATGTAACTGGTAAGCTGGAAGATGCACATTTTGTTACTCTAGTATAATATTGTGGATAACTCCTAGGATCCTCAATTCCCATATTTTGGTTTATCGTAGCCTTGTGACTTGACTGAAGCTTTCAGATGGATAAAATATTTAATAAAAAAACATTTCAAAAATATTGTTTTCTTTCATGCAGGTCAGAGGCTGCAATTAAAAAAAAATATGTTTCCATTCAAGACTGCAAAGAAGGGGTCAAACACATGTCAAGAATTGTGGGTAATGATGGGCTTAACAGCATATGAACAAGGGCATGTTGCAGCAAATTAAAAACACAGTTGTATAGTTTGAGCAGGGCTGTGGTTTTTTGAGATATAAGCTTCTGCTAGTATTCTATAACAAAATTAGAATTTAAAACGATGTATAGGTTATGTGTACTTACGCACAATGTAAACAATAAAACTGGGCACTTCCTGGCTTATCAAAATCAATTTCTTGGTTCAACAATTTTTCCGAATTTCCTTCTTTCAAGTCCTCATCGATCTGAAATACACAAATGCACTGAAATTAAGTAAAAAGTAACACATTTCTTCAAACGATTGCAACTATTATATGCCCTTTACAAATAAACCTAATCACAAAGCAAGTAATAAGTAGGCCTACGGCAAGTTATTTTAATATACTTAGGAACTAAATATTAAAACGTGGTATGATCCACAATATCTATATACTTTACTTCATCTAGGTCTTTCTTCCTTCTCTTCGTCCTCCAACGTTTTTTAAGATGTTTATCACCAAGGTGGTATTTTCTCCTTTTGTAAGTCATGAACACGTGGTCTATTCTGTACGCAACAGTAAGTTCGATGTGATAAGGTACCGCAATGCGACCATTTTAAAATTTTTGTGTTATTGGTTCCTGTGATGGAACCTGTGCATACAATTCTTTTATGGTAGCTGCTGACATCTGTGTCATAACACTCAACTAAACTAACCACCTCCACGTTTACGTGCAATGAAAAATGTACCTTAAAATGTTTTCTTCGATTGGATTAGTTGTTGGCAAGCTATAATGGTGTTGTAGAATGTGAGATCGTATTAATTATTGACATGTAGTTGTTTGATATTGTGAACAGAGGACTTGTATCGGTTTTAAAACTGAAATGCTACAGAACTGTGTGAGGATGGTCGCCATCTTGCCGTACAGTGACAGTTTTCGTGGCGAGAAAGTAGACTAGGAAAATTTGTGTGTGTGTGGTGTTCGGTAAGTTGATCTGGTTTCATTTTTATATTACAATTGCAGAGTTCAACTAAAATGGTGCGTTCAAGACTTGTATTGAGAGTTCCGACGCGGAATTGTGGTTCGAGACGAGCCATCTGCGCATTTGTACAGGCCGTAGCGACTTGCTACGTATAGGCTGCGAGCGCTGGGAGTTGGCGACTGAGACAGCCTAGTTGTGCGGGAGCTGAACAATACCCTAGGTTGGTTCGGTCCCAACTGCTATCTTTCTGTGACGAATCTATCGTCCCCTTCGACCGCGTCGCGCGTCTAGTTCCACCCAATGGACAAATGTATCGGTGGGACACGTGCTGTGCAGTAAACAACGGAGAATTGCCGTGAAAATGGCTAAAATTTTAAACAAGGACCCAGCCACATACCAACGTGAACGTGAGTGTTTTTTACGGGACCTACAGCAGTTCCACGAAACCCGCGGGTGAGTTTATATTGTTTATTATACGCTTTTAATGCATGTGGAGGGCATTTATTGAAATAATATTAACTTATACCAGCAGATGTCCAGTTTACAATTGCTGTTCCGTTTGTTTTATAGGACTCCATTTCGTAAAATTCCCAAGATAAACGGCCATGAAATAGATTTGTATTTACTTTACGTCCTGGTTACAGCGCATGGAGGATGGGTAAAGGTAAGAATATTTTATCAACTTGTAGTGTTATTTACGTGTGTTTGTAGTTTGTGTCCGGGGTCCTGTATCCCAAGATACGTATTGATTAGCGTGCACATTGCCTGCTAAGGCACTGCTGATATAACTTAGGTCACACGGGCGGCCAATACAAGCACTCCTAGCTTGTAGTATTTATACGGTTTTGACAGTTTGCATCTAATTTCGGGGCGCGGTTGGCACCGTCACAATGTGTTGCCGAATATTCACTCGTTCGTATAGAGGCGATGTCCGCCATAATGGCTGCAACTCACTGTATTACTTTTGAGTCATTCAAGTTCTATTAATTCCATAACTTACGCAGAGTTCACAGTTAATGTCATGTTCATCGGAGCCATTTACACGTTCGTTAAATTTTCATATTGAGGATTTGTAACAGGTAGCGTTGCCAAGCTACTGTGGAATTCGAAATTTGAAATATAAATGGGAATGTTTATTTAGCGACACTGGGTCGTTAGGACAGCTCTTACGAATATAGTGTGAATTATATTTATGTGAAATTAAATCATATTGTATTCGTAGCAGTGAAGTGTTGCATTTGTCAATTAAGAAATATGATAAAACGTAGTTAAACAAAACTTGAAACTTTGGCGTGGGTACCGAATGTTTATGGCAACATACCGTTGCAATTGTTTTCTTGTTGCTTTTTTACATGACTGGTAGCCCTAATGGTTAGTAAATTTTTAGACTTTTTCGTGCATCTATTTACTAATATAGATTTGAGATTATTTAACAAATTTATGATCAATCAACTCTAATCTTCGGGCCCGGGGGTTTTATCGATTTAATAAATATGTTGCAATGTTTACAATTAATTATTTTAAATTTTAATTTTAATTTATGTAGTGATTGTGTTCTACATTTTAACGTGAGCATACCATTACAAATGGTTTTTTTTTTTTGGGAAGTGTGCTGTAAGACCAGGAAAATGTTACTACCTGTGTTGATGCTAAGTCACACTTGAATAAATAAGAGGTCACAGCTGCGTTTTTAATGTTTGGAAGTGTTGGGGGAAGGGAGGATGAATAATTTTTTGTTAGTGTCTGCTGATGTAGTTACCTAACCTATGCTGTACTTAGAGTTGTCTGCTATTAAGAGTAACATATTGATATACTCTTCGCTGTAGCCTATCTTCACACGTTTTGAATCAAACATTTTAAAAATTATGTACCCCATGTATGACCATATTTGGTTGCTTCCTAAATATGTCTTGTTACAAGATTTTATACTTTTATTGCTATAAAAGTATCCTTTTTTTAATGGAACTTTTTAAAAAAATTATTAGTAAATCAGATTAGCCCTTTTTAATTTATAATTAATATGAATAAAGTAGAGAGAAAATAGATGTGTTGGTAACTCCTGGTAATAATTTTTTTCTTATGCAAGAGATTATTACACTGCGCGCACATGCGGTGTGTTGTGTCTGATAATTTTCTAGGTTTCATTAATATTTGTTTACATGAGGTGTAGGAATCTTAATGGTTGTGTATTTGAGAAAAAAGTTGGTTTCTTGAGTTTAATTTTACTACATTAAAAAAGACTGCTAATAGTTTATAAATAATAATTGCAAAAGTTACTCTTTATAAATGGTCACAAAGATTATTTCAAAACTGTAATATTATGTGCTCGGTTCATCTGGAATAAATTTGAGTAAGTCATCTAAATTGTATAGCTTTAGAGTGGGGCATAAGGGTAATTATCCAGTTTAGGGGCATTTCTGTAAAAAAAAAAAAAAAAAAAGAAAAGTGGTATATTTCCACTCTACAGAACATGGATATACTAGGGTCATTAACATATGACTAATTTTGTAATATGTGCCCACCTAACCTAACAGAACCTAACCCCACCATGAGTGAATCACTATTTTACACTTTTAAACTAACCTAGGATTGCAGGGTATTAATCTGAGATTAGTTTAAAATCCTACAATCCTAGGTTAGTTTACAATCCTAGCTTAGATTAAAACTCTAAAACCCTAGGTTAGTTAAAAAATGTAAAATAGTGATTCACTCATCTTGGGGTTACGGTCTGTTAGGTGGGCACATATTACAAAATTAGTCTGATGTTCATGACCCTAGTATGGCATCCAAAATAAACAAAGCAGCAGGCTGCTCGTTCTTTTAACTATTTTATTTGATACATTCTACTTATTTTAACATTACGTCGTCCTAAATATGAACAAGGTAAGCTGTGCAGAACCCATTAATGCTACTTTTGTTGGTCTAGGACGTTTCGTTCAGAAGATCCACTAAACTGGATAATTACCAAAGTGCTTTCTTAATTTCTTCTGTGCCATTAGTGGACCTGAGAAACATTTTCATACATGCAACTTTCTGATGGATGAGTCAAATGTTATGCTACATTTTGGAAGTTCCCTCTCCTCTGCAAAATCTCTTATTTTGGTTCAGCTAACCTGTAGAGTCCTACTTAGCAAGTTTGTGCTCAATTCACCCCATCCCTAAAGCAGTCTTGTGCACATACATCTTGGAGTAAATTCTGGACAAGTGATGTTATTAAATTTTGCCACAGTGCTTACACAGGCAAAAATCAGAAATATTGTTTCCAATTATATTAAAATGTTCTGAGTGCTGATATATTGGTTGGTTGGTGTGTGTGTGTGAGTTTTTTTCCCCTCCAACTTTAAATGGCAGTGTGAACACACTACACTGTTCAGTAGTTCCAGTTCCCCATCAGAGCCAATTTACTTTCTCAATTTATGTCAGTAATATAGTTGTGACATTGCTTTTACTTCCTAAAGATTCTTAGCCATATTCTGTACATTATCAGGTAATAACATGTTACAAGGTTAATGTACTTTTATGAACCAAGACTGATCAAGATCTTGATAAGAGTGAAGATAGGATGGTTTGTAGGATCTACACCAGCATCTTGCACAGTCGGCTAAATTCAGTAACTCAAAGAAAAAAGTACAACTTTATTGGCATTGCTGTTTCAAATAACACGTTGGATGTTATGTTGTACCCAATTGCAATGTTATCTAAGATATTGGATATATGCAAGCCAGGGAAAAATTTAAAATGTTCAAACATGGGAAATTTAGGAGTCGCATTGCTTTAATCCTTTGCAGCTTCCAGTTTCCAGCCATTCATCACGTCTAAATAAAGAGGAGAAAGGAGTACTTCAATTTATTAATGATAAAAAAACAGCTCCAATTTTTTTTAACACATGTATGTTAGGTTTATGCGAATTAATGTTTGCTTGCGAGGAATATGCACTGGCGTTGAAATTAGGAACTATTAATTGAAACGTTAATTTTATTTATTTATTAATTTTTGCGTTTTGAAGCATGTCTGTTGGCAATTGCATTAATTTTGTTGTTGCTGACTATGTTATATATAGCCTTGAAGGTTCTGTTGTAAAATTAGTATATATGCTTGTAAGATAGTGCAGTATAAAGTTGTAAGATTCTTATTACTAGGTATAGTCCATTCACAGTAACTTCCAACTTTTCCGAAGACCTGTTAGAGTTCTATTTTCCGTATATTCCTCCGCCTCGTGCAAACAAAGCTTAACAGAGTTTAGAAAATTACACCAAAGGGACAGCACACTGCATTCATGTGCACTCAGTGTAATATTTTGCGTAGGAACTATTTCTTACTACGCAGTACTTAACATGCCTATTTCCTCCGTGTTTTTATTTTTATTAATTATAAATGGAATATTATGATTTATAGTTATTGAGTGTGTAAAACTTTGATGTAACAAAAAAAGGTACGTACTTATATGTTAACACAAGTATAAAATGCTCGTGAAACATGATATATGTATTTAGGAAAAACAACCTAGCACGGGGTGATTTTTCAAAGGTTTGATTCAAAAAGTGTGAAGGAAGCACGAATGGACTATTCTTATAACTTGCTGGCTAGTGCTGCAACTTAGTTTGTTGCTGTTAGAAAAATTTCACGTTGATGCAGAAAATTATTTACTTGATCATCGTGATTCATTCATTAAAAAAAAATAGCTTTCCGTGAATCCTGATGTATGAGCACAAAGTTTCCAGGATGTGCAGAAACATGTCAATAAATACAAAAAAAAATACATACAATTTCTTATACAATATATACATTACAATTTTACCATGCTTAAAACTCTTAACAACCTAAAACCTTTACATAATAAAATACATCCGACAATAAATGCTTTTTCAAGTTACTTTTCAAAATTCTATTATCACTGTACAATAATTTTAATTCCGCTGGCAATTTATTATAAATTTTAATAGAATAGTAAAAACCTTTTTCGTACAATTTTAATATATTTACAGAGCATGTAAATCATCCTTAGATTTAGTAATATGCGAGTGTATTACTTTATTACTTTTAAAATGTGCAAAATTTTCTTTAACAAACAGTAGCACTGACAAAATATACATGCTTGGTAATGGCAATATATTGTGTTTTATAAATAATGGTTTACAGGAAACTCTGCCTTTACAATGGAAAAAAATTCTGATGGCTGATTTTTGCAGTTTGAAAATTTTTTCTGTCCCAACTGAATTGCCCCAAAAAATTACTCCATATTATATAAGACAGTGAAAATAGGGGAAATACATTGACTTTAATACAAGTTTATGTCAGACAGTAGGGTTTAGAATCAAAATATTTAATGTGATATTTTCAATGCAAGCGGTTATCAATTTTTGTACCGAAAAACTGTATTGTCTCAACCTGTTCTATTTTAATATTGTTACATGAAATAGCATTAAAGATAGGCCTACCCAATTTATTCCTAGGAGAAAAATTAATGTATTTAGTTTTGTCTAGTCTATATTTACTGTTAATTTATTTACAGAAAACCAGTTAAATAAGACTGCCACCGATTCATGTGCCTTGCGACTAAGTAGATATAAGTGTTTATCATTTACTAGAATACTGGTATCATCTGCAAACAATACCGTACTAGCCTGTGCTTGGGTGGATATAGGCAAATCATTTATATAGATCAAAAACAATAATGGCCCAAGAAGAGAGGCACGTGGTACTCCATGCTATATTTCACCTACCATAGAATGTGCTCCAGGTGCAGTATTACTTTTAATAAGTACGGATTGTTGCGTTACAAAGATATGTTTTAAGAAATTTAAAAAAATATCTGTTATACCATAAAACTGGAGTTTGCTTAGTAAAATTTTATGATCAACACAATTAATGGCCTTGGTTTAATAAAATAATATACCTACTATATACTCACAGTTATACTGTGGGTTAATTGAAATGTAGTTTTATCAGTAATTGATTTAGTTTGAAAACCAAACTGCACAGGTATTACTATTTTAAATTTATTTATATAGTCGTTTGTATACAACCTTTTTGATTATTTTCGAAAAAGTAGTTAGCAGTGTCAATGTTCTGTAATTCGTAACTTTTGTCTAATCTCCTTTTTTATATAATGGGATAACTGTGGCAAACTTGAGTCTATCGGGAAAAATGCCAGACTTTAAAATATTATTACAAATTAAACTTAAAGGCCTACAAGCAGTATTTTATTACTCTACTGTTTAAGCCATCATAACCACATGAAAACTTTAATTTTAACTTATTATGATATTTATTTTAGATGGATTAGTTATCGTAAAGTTTATCTCAGGAAATTCCTTGGGAAATAATTTTTTTTACGTTATGTATTGAGTTAGTGATCATTAAATAATTATTTGCTGAATTTAATTAATTTGCCACATTTAAGAAATAATTATTAAATGCACTGGCAATCGCAACATTATCTTTTGTACCTACATTATTAATTTCAATTTCTAAATCTGAGGTATCCTTTGTTTTTTGTGATGATTCAGATTTGATTTCCCATGTAGTTTTTATTCTGTTTGATGGACTACTTATACGTTCATTATAATATTTACTTCTGGCATTATAAATTACCTTTTTTAGTTCTTTACAATATTCTTTGTAATAGTTAGTTTTACAGAATTATTTTATCTCACTAGTAACCCATGGTTTCTTGCTATCATTCTTAATTGATTTACTTACAACTTTCAAAGAACAGCAGGCCTCAAAATGCTTTAAACACAATTGAGAAATTCGTTCAATAGAGTATTGATCAAATTGGAATTAGAAAAGCTATTTAAGAAATGCCAAGAGACTAACCTTAATGCTATTTTGAAATATGGCATAGTTTCCTTTGTCAGTAGTCTCGATTTATGAACTACTTCAACATTACTCTTTACAGTATCCACTCTATACCGTAACATTTGAGCATCATGATCCGATAATGCATTTACAAGGCTCAGTACAAAACATAATGGAACAGCATTAGAATTAGTAAAATAAATTATTGATAATACTACATGAGTTTGACTGTATCCTTGTTGGAAAATCCACAAGATTGTAGCCTTGCATTGTACTGTCCAAAAAAAAAATTTTGCGGGCTGTCCAACATGTAATTCACATTAAAATCACCACAAATTATTAAATGTTTGCTATGGTTATACTCATTACACAAAAGACTATATCAAAACTGGTTAACAAAATTTTAAAAATTACCACTAGGTACTCTATAAACCGAACTAATACAATAAAAACACCATTAGACACATCAACAGTCCTAAAATTTATGTTCTTTCTAACAAATATGCTGACTCCACCGTGCTTTTTATTTACCCTACAACAGGAAGACGCAAGTATAAAATTTTGTATATTAATATTGTTTGTTTCATGTTGAACTAGACGAGTTTCTGTAAGACATAGTACATCAACAATAACATCTTTTTCAGCTTTTATTTGATCAGTAAAGATCAACAATTCATATATTTTACTTATTAAATTTTTGATGATATGCATTCAATATACTACAACCCAAATGATGTAAAAGTACCCCTGTTCCTTTTCTAATGCTATTGGCAAAGACTGTCTAATAATCCTAACCTTATACTTTTTATATATTAATTCTGCCAAAAAAAATTTTACCGGCTGCATTTAAATGCAATCCATGCTTAGTAAAACATTTTCGTGGTATGAAAGTAATATCTATAAACCTGGAATGATCATTCAATTTACATAACTTAGAAATAACTTTTTTTTGTGTTGTTTATCTCTCTGTTAACACAATAATTGGGTATTGTCATTATCTCGTAGTTATTTTGGGTGCCTGGTAATAACTAGAATGGGCAACATTTGTACGGGCTGTTCACGTAGTTTTCTATTTGTTTTTTCGGGCATTACTTTTGTGTGTGAAAATGATTCACAGTTTCCATTGTATATACAATGTAAAGGTATGCTTAATATAAGTTTCTTTGTTGCTTCTTGTTTTAAAATATACAGCTATGACTGCTGTTTTTAGTGAATTTTTCATTTGTGTTGTGAAGACGTGTAGCAATGAAAAGTGAAAGGAAGTGAGTTTGGAGTAAAAATGATTTTTAAGACAGTAGTGGTTCATCAGTATTTACGTGCTTCACCTATATTAATTGTGTAAGTGCGTCATTTTGCTTAGTAATACGCACATATTTTACCAAATCAGTGATTTGCTACACTGCATCCATAAATTGTCTTATCTATACCAGCAAAAACAATCTTGCAATTTAGCTTCATAAAATCTGAAAAAATTTCATTACCAGCATATTGTATTATTCAGTCCTCATTTTCATGACTGAGCTCTGGATCTGTAAGTACTACGTAATAGGTCTGGAGATTGAAACGGTTGCCACAGGTGATAGTCCAACTTCAAGTTGAAATAATTATTACAGGTAATCACTTGAAAACAGAAATTATTTATAAAATGCTTATGACATGCAGAGCACTATATGTAGGATAGCCATTATGTGCAAAGTCATACTAATATGGGTGTTAATTTTCTTTCCATACTCCAATGAAGAATTGTACATTTCTTTTGTTACCCAAAGTAAACATATTAACTGCAATACAGTTTGCTGTTTCCGTACCATTAGAATATTTAATCTCCAAGTCTTGTAAGATGTCTGTCTGAAGGACATGGTGGTTAGTTTGTTGGTGTTCTCAACACTTTCAACAACTATGTTTGTATTATTTGTTTTCATCGTAATTCCTCAAGTTGTAGCCTTTTTACCCCCCCTTTTTTGCATTGTGGGTTTATACATAAGATGGCTGAAATGTGGATTATGAGTAATCATCATTAAGGTAAAAATAGATAAAATATGGAGAATATATGCATGAGAGGAACTTGATTTTTTTGAAGATTGGTGCAATCAAAACACAAGATTTATTTGTATGAATTATTTTTCAATGCATGAAGCAATCTTGATGCATGGAAAAGTTGGTGAGAATTAGCCTCCCTTTGTTTTAATAGATGGTTGTTTATACCCAATAATGCATTATTCAAAATTGTATAATGTATTTTTGATGTTTCATGCACAAAAATAGGCAACTTTATGTACAATAATATTACTTTGTCTTTTGCAAATATCTTAAGATTTTGTTTGTGATGGCATGAGGGCTGCGAGGTGTGTGTACCAAACTTTCGATTCAGACTAAACTCATCAGTTTTTCCACTATCCGACTCCAACTCTGGCTTCAATCCAAAAACTTAGGGTAGAAAAATTATTTAATAAGGCTTTATAACTTCATTGGGTGAATAGAAAAAGCATTTCATTTTACAGAATAACGCAAGTGTGAATTTATATAAAATTTTAACTTAAGAAAAAAATTTATTCCAGTGGAAGTACATCAACAAAGTATATACTGAGTTTATAAAAAAATTCTTTAATGTAGTTATATAACATAGTTATTTATGTTAAACATATCAACAAATTCGTTGGTTATGTTAAATGTAAGCTATGAATTTCACTAACTGGAGAAATTTAACAAATGTCTTCAACTTGTATAAAATAGAACTAAAATAACAGACAATTGTTCAGTAACCAAATGCAAAGACCTTGAAATATATAATGATTCAAAATATTTTCAGCTAGGGCAGATGAGGAGTTACTTTGTTTTAATTGACTCCAAATTCGACTCTTGGCTCCACCAAAAATTGCTCAAACTGTGACTCAAAACTCCACAGCCCCGATGGCACATATGTTTATTTGTTGCGGGAACAGGCTGGATACCACTCCTCTGTTTTTTGTTTGATTGTGTATAGTACTTTATTAAGTTTGCAATAATTTTCAAATATTCTGACATTACCTGGGTTAATTTATGACAGATTGGGGGGCAATTAACATTCCTTGATTTTGTGATCACACGTGCATAAGCTACCAGGAATATTACAAAGTGCTCCCGAATTATAGGCAATTAATAAAGGCAAAACATGTGTAAATTGTAATTACATGCACAGTTCTTTCTTTAGTTACTAGAAGATAGGCAAAAAAATCTGTATGTGATGAATATGGATTGGCACATTCTGTTAGATGTATGGGTGTATGAGTTTAGCAGTTCAGGTAATTATTGAGAATAGGGGCTTTTCTGGAAATAAAAGAAAATATCATGGAATGGGGTATATTTTCACTCTACTAATTACACAGAACACGAATTTACTAGGGGCATTAACGCATTACCAATACAAACCACAAACACGATAGTGGGGAGGGTTATGAAGATCAGGAAAATTGTGGGGTAAAATCACTAATACACCCTCAAAAAATGCAAAAACACCTCAATTTTATATTTGTTCACCCAATTTCGTAATATGTGCCCACCTAACCTAACTTTACCTAACCCCACGATGAGTGATCACTATTTTACATTTTTAATCTAACCTAGGATTGTAGGGTTTTAATCTAACCTAGGATTATATTATAGGGTTTTAATCCAACCTACGATTTTATTCTAATCAAGGATTTTTGGGTTTTAAAGTAACAGTAAAACATACCGGAAGTATATGAATTAACTCACACAGGTAGGCGGCGGGTACAATTCCACTGTCCTCGGCCAATTCAACTACCGTTGTGCATGACTTGCACATTACCTCACTCGACAAAACACCATGATCTACTAAAACATCCAAGTAACACCCGCCACATAGACGAATGTCACGCACAGAAGCACTCGTACTTGCACCCTCCATTCTTAAATCACAAGCCTTCGCATGGTCTGTTTCGGACGACACAACTCACGAACCGCTCTGTATTGCATCTAAACCGCAACTGAACGCAGTTATCGTCTGCGCCGACAGCATTACATGGCGTCAGACGTAAACAAAGCGGCCGAACTCCTCGTATTTTAACTATTTTATTTAGTACGTTCTACTTATTTTACCATTACGCCCTCCTCAATATTAAAAAGGTAAGCGGTGCAGAACCGATTTGTGTTACTTTTGCGGGTGTACTGTGTTTCCTTCAGAAAAGCCCCTATTCTCAATAATTACCGCATATAATTTAAGGACACTGAAAGCAACATGTTGTTTCAGTATGTAGGTGTTGATTTCGTGGCGTCAGAATAACAATCTTCTGGATGCGTAAGGTGAGTCAACAAACTGCAAACGTGTATTGCTTTTCAATAATCAAGGTGTAAAATTTGATATATTCTTGTTAGCATTTTTTACCAATTAAACTACCATATAAGTGAGGCTGATAAGAAGTGCAACAAGTCAAAATAGGATGAACGTTTACTCATTGTATACGCGAAATACAAAATGTAGGTTTCAGTCTAAGAGTGTGTATAGCAACTAGGAAGTTATTGCTCTTCATAGGTGGCATGGCTCACGAGTTTTTAAATTTTGTCAGTTTAAGTGTAGTTTTTTTCTAGTATTGCTTCATCATGTTAAGTATCTGTGTAAATGATTGCAGCTTGACCAATCCAGTTACTCTTATTATCAAATTTTTTATGTATGTGCATCCGTGATCGTTGAATGTGAGTGGAAATATTTGTATATGCTCCATTATAATTGGTTTGTTGTGATGCAAAATGTTGCAAATTTTATAATTGCTAGTAAAAGGAGGCTATTTGATATAATGGAATTCTTATTTTCAAAATATTTCCAAGGAGTGGCTCTTTTTAAGTTATGTGCAACAAATTGTTGGCAGTGCATACGTTGATTGAATAATTTTGTATGTAGACGTTTGTGCAAGCTTTGTATCCCCCTTTCCCCCCTTAAATATGTGTTTAGGGCAATTAAGTGATTTTTTTTTTGCGTGCAGGCGTATTCAGAATTGAAGCAGCCCTCTATCTACCCAGATGAATGAATCATAAATCCCCATAAGTTCGACAGACGTAGTTAATTCAATTTTTTCCTTAAATTAAGAATATTGCACGCCAGTCCGCGTGTGTGTTAAAAGTATATGCAGGTAGGGACGGTTAATTTTTTTTCAAAAGTTTTTGATTTCGAAAGTGCTCAATTAACTGAGGA
The DNA here is from genome assembly GCA_002778355.1 of Clitarchus hookeri. NCBI lineage: Eukaryota > Metazoa > Arthropoda > Insecta > Phasmatodea > Phasmatidae > Clitarchus > Clitarchus hookeri. The sequence continues at coordinate 404,775 of NQII01000301.1, forward strand.
CGCATATATGTGCTTGACAACTAAGGGTATCTGAAGGCGGTCTAAACGTATTATAAATATAGTACCGAGGGGGGGGGAGGAGGTTGAGAAATTACATGGACGACGAAACAAGCGCTCACGTCCGCCGCGCCGCCAGCGCGCGGCGTGTTGACCACGTGGCGACGCACTACCACGTGCTTATTCTNCCCCGAGTGCCTGCCAGTGGAGCAAGGTCAGGGTCTTTCGCCCCTCCCCTACTCCGGGAGAGAGTGTGCATGTGTGCGTGTGTGTGTTGTGCCATGCGGAAGTCTGGGCTGGGCCCTTCTTCTGGCCGCGGCGTGACGTCGTCGTCGCCCCCCCCTCACCCCTTTGGAACGACGACCGCGTATCGCGCCGGCGCGGCGCGGAGATTGGTCTAGTGACGCCGCGACACGGGGGCCGGCCGCCGCTCGTGGCGTTGGCAGCGGGCGGAGCGCTGCTGTTATCGCTGTTCGGATTTTCTTCGCGCCCATTCTCAAATCCCTCCGGAAATCTCTCTTGCTTGCCCAGTAGTGGGCCGTTGCCTGTGGTGGGTCTACCTGCCTTCTGTCGGTTTAAAACCCACGCGGGGTGGATGATAGCGCGTCGACTAAGAGGGCTGATGGATTGAGAACGAGTGACCACCCGTTTCTAACATGCTCGGTATGGTCGGAAAACATTGACAAATAGCAGACATGTATTGATTTACAAAACAGCTCGTTGGATGTTACC
>NQII01000301.1:408160-424578 GCA_002778355.1 Clitarchus hookeri
GCAGAAGTGCCGCAAGACGACGTGGCATGGACTCGACTAATGTCTGAAGGTATGCAGGAGGCAATTCACACCATGAATCCTGCAGGGCAGTCCATAAATCTAATCTGCGCCAATTTGAGAAAGGTTTGCACGTCTGTCACGTTTTATGATACTCGTCTGTCGTCGTTTGTTCCGTTCTTTCACGATTTTTTTCCGGCCGCAGCGATGTCGAAGATGTGATGTTTTACCGGATTCCCGATATTCACGGTACACTCGTGAAATTGTCGTACGCGAATAAACAAATGTTATCGCTACCTCGGAGATGCTATGTCCCATATCTCGTGCGCCGACTATAACACCAACTTAAATCTTGATAACCTGCCATTGTAGCAGCAGTAACCGATCTAGCTGCCGACCGCACCGCGTTACTCTGATTGGTTCCATACCTCTGTTATTTGCATACACACGCCTATACCAGTTTTTTTTGGCTCTTCAGTTAAAGTACCTTCGGAAGCCTAGTTTTAAGATCTGCTAGTATGCACATTTTGTATTCTTCCACCACATGTAAAATTAACATTGCTATAAGCTTGTCACTTCATGTGTCGGTCAAATAAATTATGAAATTATTAGAAAAGTTAATATTTTACAGAAATTTAATTTCTTACACTTAAATGTATATTTAAAAAAGCAAAAGAATCACTTTGATATTCACAAATGTCTGGTTAATTTTTCAATTAAGACGAACTGCCTTCCCCTCCGTTGCATCGTTACCAACTTTGCCGGGTGCACTTCAGTCAGTGTACCCGTTAAATTATTATGCAGATGTCGGCAGTGAAATTTTTGTAAGGTTGATTTCCAAAGTGCTCAATTAACTGTGAACAGCGTGTATAGTCATTTGGGGAGGAACTCTGAAACCCCACCTTAATGTATAACAGTAAAGTACACAGATAAATCAAATTAAGCAAATGATTTTAAGTTTTATAAGCTAGTACCAAAGTACCGCGAATCTGCTTCCCGTTAATGTTTATACATAGCATTTGCTTGTTTGCTTTGTGGAAGCGCATTCAATCGTTCAATTCCATCGCCAACAATTTTTCTGCATAAACCTTGCTTTAAAATGTTTGTTTTAATGTAGGATGCTTGAGATATTTTTTTAGCATTATGTAAAATTATCGTTGTAGTTTTCAAGTGATTGGTCTTACTTAGCCTTCTCAGTGCTTGGGTTTGGTATTCTCGTTCATAAACGTTTTGTGGTCGGCAGTCATTTCAAGTTGCGTACCTTTATCCCATCACTTGGAGGAGCGCTGAAGTTTACGATCATGTCTCGTTTTTTATGTCTGATATCTGATGACATTGAAAAATGCCTTCAGCTAATGATTTGTGAACCCTGTCATGCTCTGATAATACAAAAGCAATTCGTGAATAAATAAAACTATTTTCATACGATTTGTTACACGTAATACAGCTAGCTACCTGCACAGTGCACGTTTAATTTATGCAGATCTAACCTATATTCTATTCGTGATATCTTCACACTTTTTGAATCACCCTACATGAGATTTGGTTTGTTTCCTAAATGTCCTGTATCACAAGGGTCTTATACTTTTGTTGGTTAAAAAGTATATGACTAAAAACAGGGAGAAAGTAGGTGTTGGTAATTCATAGTAAGAAATAGTTCTCATGCAAAATATTATTAAACTAAGTGCGCACGAATGCTGCGCATTTTTCTCTTTGACCTTGTTTGCTTGATGCGGAGGAATATCCTGAAAGTTGAACTTTAACAGGGCTTCAGAAATATTGGAAGTAACCGTGAATTGACTAATAGTAGAAAATCGCAATATTTCTTTTGGATGTAGTTTTTTTTTCTTTACTTGCCGTGGATATGTCTCTAAACAATCTTCGGTTCTATCTCCACACCACACCTCACCTGTAATAGTATAAATGAACTGTGTCCATTGCCAAATATAATTTTAAGCAAGTTAACAGCAGAACCAGGTGACAGAGAATTGGGAAGTAACAGGGATCCTAGTAGTTAAACATTGACAACAGACAGTAAACAATAAATATTGAATAGAAAGCAATCACGTCATTGTGCTTGTATGTATTATTTTCCTGTTCAGTATTTTTTCCATTTCTGTCAGCTTGCTTATTGTCAATATTTTGACTGCTGTGGTCTGTTCACGGTATCTTTGAAAAATCACCCCATATATGACCTGCTGAGTTGTTTCCCAAACTAATCATAGGCCTACATCAGATGCTCGCATATATCTTAACTATAGATGATAATATTCGTTTCATATTATGAATTAAGAACAGAAGTAAAAGGTGTAGGCTGGTAAGATCCAACATGTAGTAGTTCTGATTAATCTAAAATAATATTTAAATAATTATTTTTTTGGTATGTTTGCAGAGTTATACTTCTTACTAACACAGTTAAGTTCTCAAGTAAAAATGTTGGGAAAATAATTTAATTGTTATATGTGAAAACTTATTTTGTTTACATGGTATCTGAAGGATACATATACGTAATGAGTAGTCCGAAAGTTGAACTCTAGCAGAGCATCTGGTCTATTCTTTATATAATAACTGTATGTGGCAATGGATACAGTCAACTAAAGGCTCATTTTTACATGTCACCTTTGTATTACTATAAAAAATGAACAAATGGGTACTTGTTATAAAAGTGGAAGAGCATCCCCTATGCGAGTGCGTGTGTGCGCAGATCACTTTTTTTTCTTGGAGTATTGTGGATAGCGTGTTTGCTCAGACATTAACCTAAAACACGCATCTATAATTTTAGGAACATTCACTCCGAAAAACACAATTTTTATTCGGATCTTTAAGTTTACGTGCTTTCGTAATGCATCATAATATGGCGCCCGAAAAAAAAAACACTCACTCAAAACGCACACGTGAAAGTGCAACGTGAAGTCTAAATTTACCCCAGTCTTGCCGGCTCCATTGTGCTCATTAGTATGTTCGCGAAACGGATAATTATAGGTCATTCACGGTAAAGTGAGCACTTTTGAAAGTCCCTTCATTTGGAATAATAGTCAAAAGTATATTTTATTTTAGCCTTGGACGTTAAATTCCGAGTGCGGTGGAATATAAACACTTTGTTTACTATTTAAATAGCAATATTTATTTTAAAATGTTGTTAAAGTATTTTTTAAAAAATGTCTGAACGGAAAAAGTGTTTACTTTACCGTGAACAGCCTATATAAATGTGTGTAGAGAATCGTGTCGCTGATCCAATGTGGTAGTGCGTAGCCGACGGTGTTGCCAATGGCTGGTGGGAAGCGAGGCCTGGAGCACTAGGCACGCTTCTTGTTTCGCCACAGCCAGGCAAGCAGCGTGCCGCCTGCATATTGATCGCCGCGAAAAAGCCACCTGGAATACGGGATTGCTGCCCCCTGTGCCATCGTGCGGGCGCCTACTCTGCGTGCCGAAAACATCCGCCCTTTCACGCCGCCTACCTTTGCGCACAGCCGTAGTAACACAGCTATATAAAAAAAAAATTATTAAGCCCTTGTGGATTAAACTGCAGAGAGGTTTTGGGATTGAGATAATTAATTATCCTAGACTCCGGTATCTGTCGCTAAACCAAAGCGGTACAGTTCAATGGCGAAACATTATCTCCAACTTATGATGAGGGAGGGGGCACACCTTTGGCGCCCCCTAGGGAGGGGGCAAGAGTCTAGGCGCTCCTCTGAAACACATTTCTGCTTCTCTTGCGAATTTAATTTTTGTGCTGCTTAAAAGATAACGAAAAGTGTGTAACCCAAAACCGATGATTTATGTAAATATCAGAAATACATTACAACAATTCAGTGGTGATTGTATACATCACTGCATTTCGATGAACAAAAACAGTTTGGGTGCCCATTTGCTCCATTCTGGCGCCCTTTACTACTAAATATAGAGGGGGACAAGCTATACCCTCCTCCCCTCGACTCAGTTGATACGCCGGTATTTGGGTTAGTCATCATTCGTACATTGTAAGGGTAGCCATACTTGCGGAAGTTTCAGTGCAGAAAAACGAAACGTGGTAAGTCGCCTGACTACTCAAGAGTCTGTGGATTACATTTTTCAAACTTAACGTACAATAGAAAAGCAAATTATTCTAATGAAGATGTCAAGTTTTTTTAAGTTGGGTTTTCTCGTCGTTGGAGAGGCGAAATATTCATAGCTTGGAACCTGGATACACAAGATCCTATATAACAGGGGTAACGAACCTTTATGTATCAGCGTGCCATTTTTTCTAAAGAAATGTTCGATGAGGCCATAGACGTGCCGTCAGATAATTTTAACTTAGTGATTATTAGAAAAATAATAATACTAAACACTATCTACTCAAAACTCTTTATTTACTACCAAAAATACATTTTGCAATGTCAAATAATAAATGTTTCAGTTGTACGCATAATTCAAATTACATTAGTGTGACTTCTGTTGTTGCAGATTAGATGACAAATAATTTATATTAGGGTTGTAAGATGTTACTTTTAGCAGAATGCATGCTGAACTGGAGTCATCTGTCAAACGGTTTCTAAGCGAGTCTTTAATGTTATTCATCTCTGAAAATAATGACTCGCAGGCATAGGTAGATGAAAATATGGTTAAAATAGCACGAGCCAGCTTCTTCAAACAGTTAAATGTGTCTGGAAACGAATTCCATGTTTCCAAAATTTTGATACTGGCATTTTTACTTATATTGCTTGACAATCTTTCTGTTTCAATTAATTCCAACTCTTTCCTTGCTTCAATAAATTTTTGAATCCATATTGAACTAGACTGGAAATCAATCAGCTGCATTTCAAATTCTTCAATTTCCAACCAATCGAATGGGGACAAATTCAGTTTATCAAATGAAGTCACATCAGGGTACATAATAAACTTTAGTGTTTCCGATAATTCTCTGAACTGAGAAAATCTCGCTGAGAATCCCTTGATTGAAGAATCAATTACAGAAATAAATTCTTCAGTTACTTCTCCACCTGGTTTCTCATGTATATCTAAATGGTTGAAATTTTTTTTCAAGTTTGGGAAATACTTGTAGTTTTTTGTAGTAATATCGTTCCTGAAAACATGTAGTTTAGCATCAAAAGCGCGAATGAGATCTATCATGACGATAATTGTTTTATTTGTGCCTTGAAGCTTTACGTTCAATTCATTGAAATGTTGGCATATGTCTGTAAAAAACATCAATTTTGAAAGCCACATAACATCCAACAACTCTGGGTATTGTTCAATTTTTCCCTCATTTTGCACAAACAGTCTGATTTCTTCCAAGCAGTCAACAAATCTTTGAAGTACGTTCCCGCGGCTCAGCCAGCGAACATTATTATACATCAGTAAGCCATTATATACCGAGTTGACTTCATTCAACAAAGCATCAAACTTTCGCTTATTTAAAGCGTGCGACGATATGAGGTTGACTATTTTTGTGACTACCGCCATTACCTTATCAAGAGATGTTAAACCACTCTTAGCACACAAGGCTTGTTGGTGAATTATGCAGTGGAATTCAAGAATCGAATGTCCTACGTCTGTTTGAAATAAACTTATGAAACCATTTTTTTTGCCCACCATACTTGGAGCACCATCAGTTGTGACTGAAACAATTTTTTTAAAATCAATTTCTTTCTCAGCAAGCGAATTTTTAACAGCCGTACAAATATCTGTGCCCTTTGTAGTTGTTAGCAACGATGTTATCGCAATTAATTCTTCCTTAATGATGTTTCCTACGCAATATCGAGCAAAAACAGCTAAACGTGCAGATTTAGTAATGTCAGTACTTTCGTCAATGCATAGCGATATAAAAGGAGCGGAGTTAATGTCAATTTTTTGTTGATCTGTTATATTTTCGGCCAGTTTTAAGATTCTTTCCTTTATTGTATTTCTAGATAGAGGAGTATCTTTAATGCGCTGAATTATCTTATCTTTATTATCGAAATCATCAAAAAGTGAGGGCGCGCATGCTAACCAGGCTTCCTTCAAAAACTCTCCATCTTGAAAAGGTTTACTATGCCGAGCAATGACATTTGCAGCCGAGTAACTTGCCGCGCTCGTATGACAATTTTTGCCAACATATTTAATCATAGACGTTGACTGTTTATTTCTGTCTTTCATTGCACTTGCAATTAATTCCTTTTGCACTGGTTCGCTTTTTTGACTAAGAGATTTGTGATTTGTTTCAAAATGCCGTTTTACAGACGATGTTCTACATACCACTGTACCAGAACATAAAACACACACCGCTTTGTCGCCTTTACTTATCATGCCATATTTTTCAGTCCACCAAGTTTGAAATTCTCTATTACACTTACTATCTTGCCCTTTTTGTTTTTTTGCTGAACTAGCCATGGTAAATAATAGTTAAAAATCAACTTTAAAATACAGTTGTGTCAACGAAATTGAACGAACGAAAACGTCAACAAACTATGCGTCATTAGCAATTGTAGTCCACGACGTAACTAAGGCAAGACAATAACAAACGAGCGCGCTTTCCGCCCGCCGCCCCGCGCACCGCACCCGTTCACTCCTTAGCGTAGGTCCGTAGGATCACTCGCGCGCGTTCGTTCCTAATATAATACTGATACCTCCCTATTTGCGCTATGGCGTATAAGTCTGTATCTGCTCTCTGCGTAGGGCGCCAGCAATGGATGCTAGTCCTCAGTGATAGGGCGTGTAAATATGTTGACACTACTGTTCGTAGTTCAAATTTACCAAATGAATTTGAACTTCCTTGAGAGTTCACGTATGTCGTTTTATTTTTCGCTTAACAAGGTTCTTCACACTTGCTGCATGTCTCTACTTAGCTTGTCTCGAGGCGCTGGTTCGTCTCTCGGCTGGGGCTGACTCCGCTCCAGTGTCGAACTTGGGGCTGCTTCGTCACCTCGTCGGGAGGCTGCGACAGTTCCCCGCAGATTGGTCTTGGCGTCGTGATGCCTTCTCTCGAACTCCACTCCTCCCGGCTCCACTCCCGTTTCCTCGACTCGCGTACGCCGACTCACTCCCTCCGCATCTGTGGTAGAACTGATCTCTTCTCGTCTGCTCCGCCGCCGTTTTATTAGCCCGTTAGCCATATTAAAACGCCTCATCTCGCACGTGGCTGGGGGCTGAACGCCGCGCCCTTGGTCGTAAACACGTGTTCGGCGCTGCGGCTATCCGCACGTGGTCTCAGCGGCGCCGGCGATTTTGGCATTAAAGTTTTATGGCTTCGCCCACCACGTGCTCGAGTGGGATACCCGGCCCCAGTTGTATAGGGCTTAGCGTCCCCCTTTCCGCTGCGAGACACACGTGTTCCTTCCTTCCCGGAATTCTGGTGTTATTGTTCCAGCACGCTCGCCAAAGCTATTAGCTGGTTTTTGGCAGTAGCCAGCCTGCGAGAGAAATGCAGCTGTGGGCTGTGAAACCTTTTAACGTTTTCGACGCAGCTGCGAGAGGCTGTGCCTTCTCGTCGCGGCGGAATCCTGGCGTCATTCTTCTGGCACGCTCGCCGAACCCTTAGCTGGTTTATGGCGGCTGTTCGCGTTTCCTTGTCGTTGCGAGTTTCGACAGTGTGTGCCTGCTGACGGAAAAATATATCTCGGGATGCAGAATGCATCAATACGTCGTAGTGAACTTTGTTATTTTAAACTAAAATGCAAACCTTTTGATCCGTGGCGTGGCGTGCCCAAAATATTGTTTCGCGTGCCATCAATGGCACGCGTGCCATTGGTTCGCCATCCCTGCTATATAAGATCAAGAGATGTAGTACAAACCAACCCTTCAGTTTTTCAAAGTTTTTAACTATAAATTCAATTCCTTCATTAGAGCATTCAGTTTCTGCTACAGAGAATATTTTTTCTGTAACAAAAAAAAAAACTTTTTATACCTCCAGTTAAAATTTTAATAAATCACTTAAAATGATGATGGTAACTTACAGGAGTGTGGTTGCTGCTCGAAAATGAAAAATCTAAAGACGAAATTTGTATGCTTTACGACAGCAATATTTAATACTTGATACTAAAACTTTCAGTGTACGCTATAAAATGCACAGTAGTAAGAATATTTAGTAATGTGCCCAATAAAAAAAGCATACAATACGTTAAGTACTGTGTTGTAACGTAACGTCTGGAAAATATAAAAAAGCTAATTAGAAGATATTGGTTTTAGTATTTCGCGTCGGCAAATATACATATTCAGTGTTGCTTACAGGAATTAAGTAAAATATTCCATGTCTGTAGTAATCATGGAATTGGTCCTACATTACCAGGGTGGTGAAAAAAAAGTTCCTGCAGTTTATTGAATATCTCAAACAATATTATCTACTCTTATATCCAGGCGATGAAATATAATGAAATAGCACAAAGTATGGATAGACCCAACCTAAAATTAAACGTAGGACAAAACTGGAAAGCTTAAACCAAAATATTAATACATTGGCCGGCAAAATATGAAAGGACTCTGTGGACAAACTAGATGAGTAGAATTTTTCTGGTTCTTGTTTCGTGGAAATATACACCAATATCCAGCTTATCCAGAGTCCATGTTTACTTGTGTATATTCTGCAACCATATTGGCTCACAAGCTTTAGGATGCAAACTGTATCTAACCATAACGTAGCTTTCACTTGACTATGGTCTTCAGAACGATTCTCGCGCGACAGCTTACCACCACAGCATCGTACCGCGAATAGCGGACCACATATGTAAAAATAAAGTGCCATACACATAAAACCAGTCACTCATATTGAAGTATCGCCAAAACAGGAAATTTGCCTAAGTTAAAGTATTTAGACACGTTTATTTCGTGTGGTGTGCTTTGTAGACAAACTTTTAAATTTGTTCTTCCCGCCTTCTCTTGTGGACGCCATATTGTCCGCCATATTGACTAAACAGACAAATGAACAACAAAGAGTTAGTTGTCCGCAATGTGGCGTCGGCGCATGTTGTTTCGTTGTGCGTGATCGTTTAAACATCGTCGTAATGAACTATATATTATATACAAACAATTCTCGTCGTCCCGTGCCCAGACATTTTGCTCCTCCAAACAGGATCATAATCATTTCGTGATTCTGTGTATCTATTTTGGCTGCCCGTTACTTTCGTTTATCATTCACGTGTGGCGCGCAGTTGCATTGTGTCTTGATGAACAGCATTTATTTCAGCGTACGACCCTGGCTTATTTTCACGTGATTTTGGAAGTGTTGTTGAATCGCGTGCATACGTATGTGAACTTCACACCACGTGTTGTGAGGTCGCATTTATTTATCGTTTGGAAACTATGGTGATATTTACTGTTGAAGTTTTGTGGAAGTTCGAAACTCACACCAACAATGGCAGCGATAACTACAGCACACCTACGACTGCAACAACGAGCCGAAAATCGTCTGAACAGAACCTCCCTGTTCGCAAATCAAGCCCACAACGACCCCTCACAAAACAGTTGTTACGAGGATGATCATCTTTTAATCGAAACTTATGGCGATAAGGACACATCTTTCAACCAGGTGGAACACAGCAAACTGCTTGGAAAGTTCGATGATGCTTATTATAAGGTTGTGTGTGTCGTCTAGTCGCCAAATCAGTTCTCAGTTTCATCAGAACGGCGAACAACCATCCAGTCATCAAGCTGCCCACATTTTCTGGAGAATTCAAAGGTTGGTTAAATTATTCCAGTTTGTTCACCACCTTGAATGGAGATAACAAGGACCTCAGTAATGTGGAGCATTTCACTTACTTAAAGTCTTCTCTTTTTGGAGAACCATTATTTCTTATTCAGTCGCTTCCAATGTCCTCCGATAATTTTGACATTGCTTGTGATATGCTGATCAAATGGTATAACAAACGGCTCATCATGGCAAATCAAATAGATGCACTTTTGCAAGCTTATGTGGCTACTACAGATTCAGCCCAATCCTTGCGAGTCTTATCAGCTATCCTTGAAAATATAGCTGTTTTGGTGTCATTGAACCTGCCAGTAGACTAATGGAATATATTGCTGCTGCATTTGTTGGAGAAATGCATGGATCAGGCATTAAGAAAACAATGGGAACTGGTGGCTCATGAACTTGACATTCCTATGTTGAGTGACTTGTACAGATTTTCTTGAAAAACACTGCACATTGAGCGAAGTCATAGTCGGTATATCTTAGAAGTATAGTCAGCCTAAATTAATTAACAATCGGAAAGTGCCTGAGTAGAATCGTACTTCATCGGGTAGTTTCTTTAAGTCCCTTCCAGAAAAGTGTTGCCTTTGTAAGGGTGATCATACCATCCACAGATGATCTGAATTTGTACAAAAGAACCCTCAGGCACGTTTTTCAATGGCAAAGGACAACTGCCTTCAAGCAGCTCACCAAGTGAAGAGTTGCCCATTGACCAAATCTTGTCTATTTTATAATGCTCGTCATAACACGATGCTAGCACATTTTCCATCAGGTAAACCTACTACCACAGTAGCACAGTCTGCGACAGCATGATGTGCCTGTTGATACACCTTCAAATGAGGACAACACCCTTAGTGTTCTGACTTCATTTTCCAAAGATTCGCAGCCATCTGCTGTGATGTTATCCACAGTTGTTGCTAATGTTCAGGATGTTTGTGCAAACTGCCAACCTGTAGGAGTTCTGCTTGACTCTGGCAACCAAGCCAATTTAATTATTGGATCATGCCTGTCTCGATTAGGTATGAAGCATCAAAACCTATCAATTCCACTTCGTGGACTTGCCCACATCCCGCTTACCAGCGCTAAAGATGTTGCCTCGTGTATCATAACACCAAGCGGAAGGAAGAAGACAAGTCTGCCCACTGAAGCCCTAGTTTTGCCACATATTACTTCAAATATTTCTTCAACATTACTCTTAAGCCAGATGCTTGGGAACACATTAGACAGCTGCAACTGGCTGATCCCACCTTTGCCACACCAGGACAAATCGACACTTTGCTAGGTACAGAAATATTTCCTCATCTTCTGACAGGGAAGAAAGTTAATAACCTCCCAGGAACACCAACTGCTATTGATATGTTGCAGAGTTGGGTGCTAATGGACGTGTCCAGATTAACACAGATTTGCAGCCAGGTATCTCGTCGTTCATGTCAAATGTACAGCAGCCCACCTTGGATAAAGTGTTGAAAAATGTTTGGGAAATTGAACTGTCTGTGGCACATTACCACCAGCCCCAGAATGTGTGTTGTGTGAAAAGATGTTCATTGAAGGTTGCACTCGAGCGGACACATGTATATATGTTGTAGCCCTACCATTTGAATTTCCCGAACCAATATCGGAAGATTCAGCCTCTTCTGCTCTGTGCCATTTTCACTATTTAGATCACCGGCTGAGAAAACAACCCGAGGTGAAGGCAGATTGCATTGCCTTCATTCAAGACTACCTGGCTGCCGGACACATGAGCCATGTAAAAGAAAGTTACTTGGGAAATGTGAATGCATACTATATTCCATACCACTGTGTAAAGACGAGACCACACTACCACCAAGCAACGTGTAGTGTTTGATGCTTAGTCAAAAACAGATTTGGGTGTCTCTTTTAATGATGTCCTTTTAACTGGTTCAAAGTTGCAGACAGACATTGTTGCTGTTTTGCTTAATTTCAGAATTCCACACATTGTTTTCACTGCAGATATTAAGCAAGTGTAACGACAGACCATAGTACATCCCGAGTATCGTGACTGCAACGACTCTTGTGGAGAGAGTCAGAGGAACTACCAGTTGAGATTTATTGGTATCAGATATTGCCAGAATCTTTGACCTATTGCGATGGCTTGCACCATTGACATTATTTGCAAAACACTTCATTCAGTTGCTCTGGCTTGCTCAAGTCGAATGGGATTCCCCAGCACCGCCTGATATAGTTGCCAGATGGACCACAATTTTTAACAGTTACCTCGCTGTTCAGCCATCTCTATTCAGCGTTGCATCGCCCACAACCTCAGACGCCACTTTTGAATTGCATGGATTCGCTGACAGTTCGGAGAAGGGCTACACTGCTGTTGTACCTTCGAGCTGCATCTAGCTCTGGTACGATCACCACTCATTTACTATTGTCTAAAACTAAGGTAGCTCCATTGAAGCGAGTTACTCTTCCCAGGTTGGAGTTGTGTGCTGCTATTTTGCTCTCTAGATGTTTGCATTTGCTGCTCGAGAGCTGTTTGCACATCTGTCTTACATTTAGACAGCATATATACATTCGTCAGTTTCATTTTCGTGGATAAAGACGTACCCTCGTGTTTGGAAGACATTTGTCATAAACCGAGTCACTCAGATACAAGAATGCACCTCGGTGGACTGGTAGCATCATGTGGCAGGTGAAGATAATCCTGCTGACTGTGCGTCTGGAGGCCTTACATCGGACAGCTAGCAGACCATCCACTTTGGTGGTCTGGACCATCGTGGTGGCATCAACCAAAGAGCGAATGGCCGCGGAGCAATCATGTAATTAACAGATCCACTGTGATTGATGAACGCAGAACTCTTGTCCTGTCAGCAATCTTAGAAAAGTCGTGCATTCTGGAATTACTCGGAACTATTCTCAAAGTAAAAAAAAAAAAAAAAAGGCCAACGAATTGTTGCCATTTGTGTTGTGAGTTACGAAAAAATTTCATCTGAGGCCAAACTCAATTTACGGCCCAGTCTTGCCTGATGAAATGCAGCATGCATTACCGCTCCTATTGAGGCTGCACAGAACCAGGCTTTTGCAGATGATGAACTTCGGTTACTGGATGCACGAAATGTGAATCGAGGCCATCTTCGTCCGACAAGTCACAATCTTGCAATGGCAAGCCCTCCAGGCAGTAGTGTTTCAGGCTAATCCCTTCCTCGCCTCTGGTGTTGATTTTGCTAGGCCAATCCCAATTACTATGGTACGAACAAGAAAACATTGCATATTGCAGTCATACATTTATCTTACAGTATGCTTTGCTACAAAGGCAGTGCATTTAGAGCATGCTTCCGATTTATCGTCTGAAACCTTTCTTGCTGCATTGACGTTTCATTGCACGTCGTGGGCAGTCTACTCACTTGCATAGCGACTTTGGCTGACAAAAAGTGTCTTACTGACAATCTAGTTGAAGACAACATAACTTGGCATTTTAACCCGCCATCAGCCCCACACTTGGATGACTCTGGGAAGCAGGAATCAAATCTGCTAAGTCTCGGTTGAGCAAAGTGGTGGTCACTCGGCTACTATCGTATGAGGTAATTTACACGGTGTTGATTCAGATTGAAGCCATACTCAACTCTAGACCCCTTTGTGCCATTTCCAGTGACCCAAATGACTTACTGCTCTGACGCGGACCTACAACAGCTTCAACCCAGGGACAAATGGATCAAGCAAGAACAATGACACCCTGAAAATTGGTGCTTTGGTCCTCATCAGGGATAACAACCTTCCATCCCTCCGTTGGCGACTGGAGCGCATCACCAAGGTATTGCCTGGGTCAGATGGCATTGTGCGGGTTGCCCAGGTCCTCACACAACAGGGAGTCCTGACTCGTTCTGCAGTCAAGTTGTGTCAAGTACCAGTTAATTAGTTGAAGTGTCACTTCAAGGTGGGCAGGATGTTTAGACATGTGCATTTCGTGTGGTGCGTATTGTAGACAAATTTTTTAATTTGTTATTCCCGCCCACTGTGTACGCCATCTTGTCCGCCATATTGACCAAACAGAGAAATTAACTTCAAAGAATTGTGTGCAATATGGCGTCGGCGCGTGTTTCGTTGTGCGCGATCGTTTAAACATCGTCGTAATGAACTATATATTAATACAGTCCATTCTCATCGTCCCGTGCCCAGGCAGAAAGTGAAGAAACAACTATAAACATGGCTCGGCTTTCCCGCGATCCTAGCCCTAGAAAGTAACTAGAGATGTGAGCATAGAAGAGTAGGAACTTGGTGAAAGTATGGTGAGTGAGGAGGTGACAGAAATAGCAGTTCAACGCAATCTTGTGTAGGCGAAATGATTGGCAAACGAGATGCAAACCGCGAAACGGGTATTAAATTCCTCTGCGGTCCACGTGGTATCGGACACTTCACAATCGAGTAAAACTACATAGATATCCTCTGCGCACAACGCATAAATGGGACGGCTATCGATTTGCCGTGTTAACAATTACGGTATTGTTCCATTACTGCAGGGCGCAGACTACTGTGCCAAGGCGGAAAGGAACACTGACAGTGAAGAGAACAGGAAGCTAGGCATTAAAGCTAACCTTGTCATGCTCCAAGAGGCTCTATGAAAACTTATTTATGTACGGGAAGTAAGGCATTAGCATTACTTGTGCATCGCGTTTTCACAAGCATAAACGGTAGATTGTTACATAATTAGTGGCATTGTACGTAAGCCATTATTGATGCGAAAGTGACACTTGTGGTTCTACCTCCGAAAAGTAACGCATAGTCCCTATCAGAAGCGGCTACGAAATGACGTCCCGCTGACCCAGAAAAGCGTGTGATTGGAATGCCATGACGGCTGTTGGTGGTTGTCAGCCATCATGCCCTAGATCACTAAGCCGCGCGCGTGCCGTTTGACATGATCAATAACCTTTAGAGTTACGTAATTTCGAATTTTCCTTCTGCGCACTGGAATATATATATATATATATATATATATATATATATATAATATATTTATAAATACACACACACACTTCCTAGCTGCTAGAGAAATCTTTGGATAGTTTCCAAATTCTGGTTAAAATTGTATCGTGTGTTTGAATTCGTTAACCAGCATACGAGTTTCAAACATACGCATACCTAACTGTTTGTTGAATTAAAACACAGTGTTGTAATTGCTCAGTGGTAGCTTAAAATTACAATATGGTTTTTAAATGAGCTATTGCTTCATTTTAGTTGGGGTTAATATTCACATGCGGTGAACGCGACCATAAACTATGGTGTTATTAAGACTTGTACGTACAATCTCACAATCGCTTTGTAGGAAGTAGGACATTCGAAAATGAAATGTGTTCCTCCAGAGGGTTGGCCTGATTCTCCAGGCATTGTCGCGCCAAAGACAAGCTATGCCGAACGACAGACAACCACCTATTTTTAATGTGTAGCATGCAGAACCTCGATATGTGCACACAAATAAACTAAGTATTACTGAATAAGCCATTATGTCGGTTTGGTGCTTGGCCTTGTTTATAAACACTTGCGTGCTAGTCGCGAAAAAACGTGCTTTTGATCCTATTTGAGACGTAAATATGGCCTTATTTTGTTTGAAACCTGAGCACGGTCTCACTTTGTTACGCTGTGCAGTTTCTGAAGCTATCAAAGGGAAACGGGAAACGTACTTTTGCACACTGCTGCTGTTACATGAGAAAATTGTGCCAAACACGGCTTAGTTTGGGCATGGCAAGAAATTATTAAGACTAGGAACTTCCTAATATTGTTTACCGCTACATATCACACCGCATAGAATAATATTCGAAATTTAGATATTTGCAAGTTTGGAATCTTTGTTCGGTATTTACTCTTCCAACTCTCAAATCGAGACAGCATCACCCTGTTGCAACATAATACTAGGAATGTCAGCTCATGCAAGCCACTTGTAAGTATTTGTTTTTACACACGTTGACGTAAGCAGTTAAGATACAGTTGCAGCTTTTGTCTATTTTTTACGGTAACGCGAAAACCACTTCTTTACGCGAAACATTAGTTTAAAGTAATTTTCTGTAATAACGTAATTTATTTAGGTAAGGTATATCAATTAGTTGGGTCAGAATATAATACAGTAATTCCTAATAATTTATAATACTCCCTCCCCATTTCTCTTAGATTTCGGTTACGTTTAGATGGAGACTTGACGCCTTTGTAGGGCCACATTCCAAAACCGCAATATCAGGTAGCCGGTACGTAAAATTGTTGTCGGGGGGGNAGAAAAAACTTATGAATGTGTAAAGGGTTGAGCACGGCGTTGGATACCAAAGTAGTGGTTTCTCAAAGCTGCTACTGTGTCCACAAAACTTTCGTATGGTTGTCATTTAAAAACTGTTCATTATTTCCGAGCGATGAATACCTACGAATAGCATTTAAGAAATTTTTCACGTACGAAAGGTAGTTACCATATATTTCCACCGCTGTGTGTATTTTGGAGTAACGAAAGTGGTAAAAGTGGTGTTTCTTAATCTTTTTTAAGGAGTGAAATATCTTGAATAAACCACTTAACATACGCTAGGTACATGCAGCACATGTTTGTCTTTATTTGTACACAAAAAAATTGTATTCTCAGCGGTGACCCTAAGAGGCGAGTCGACGAAACAACGACTCGACGCCAGTTCAGTGCTTTGCGCATAGAGTCGATGAGGCGTGCGATGCGCGTACCTAGGTCGCCCGTAACGCTTCTAGGCCCTCGGACACCAGCCAGAAGGCGTCTCCTCCAGGGCCCGTTGGGTGGAGCGCGTGGAATGCGGGAGGACCCGGAGGAAACCCGGACACG